>VYXC01009943.1:0-108050 GCA_013397175.1 Platysteira castanea
TCTTAATTTTAAGACCAGGAACAGGAAACAACACAAAGGCTTTTATTTTAATATAATTGTACAATACAATTCCTACAGATTGTAAGCTCTGTAGGAATGTACACTCTTCAGAAAATCAGAAATATTCCATTGCTTAGTCTGATTTACTAATATTTACCACTTGCTGGGTGCATTCAGAGAATGGACTCTCAGGCCTGTGAGAAAATCTGGTCACTATAGTGACACTGCTAGTAGCAATTAATGGCTCTGTGTGCTCCCCAAAACACCCCACACCCAGGAAAAGGCCACATGTAAAACATCCACTCTAAGTCCCTAGACCACGTGCCTGCTTTTCTTGTTGACTGTAAGATTCCCATGTGATGGGGACAGATAGCAGTCACCTCGAATTGCTCTTCTCAATTTCTTGAATTTGGCTGCTCTAGTAAGTGCCAGGATCGATATATGGCTTCACTGTATTACATATAAAGCCTGTAGAGGCAAGCTTGGGTGGGGCAGGTCAGGCTCTGACTGAAAGTTAAAAGATGCTGACTATTTCCAGAAACTATTACTTTGTAGTGAAAATTGTATTCATACATCTGAAAATTTAGAGCTTTTCCAAAAGTTAGAGATCCACATTATCAATATAAGTTCCAATCTACATCTGCTATAATTGCTTTTAACTCAGCACTATGATGTGACTTTAACTAAACTGAAATTTCTGAAGATACATCTTTTCCCCACTTTCTTATTTTAATCAGGAATTAAAAGCCCTTTGACATCAACAAGAAAACTTTCTTTAGTAAAAATTTCAGTATGAGTTGGGTCTGATATTAATTCTTCATTAGAAAATAATTTCAAAATAATGCATTAAGTTAGACTTTAACATGTTCATATTTTTTTAAATAAAGTATAAGTTAAAATATACATATTTTTTAAATTAAAAAATGCATTCAACTCATTGTCATTTCCACTACCAGACACTAGAGGGAAAAAATGTTCCATGTTTTTAGACAATTAAGATGCAAACTAAACGAATGTATTTCATTTTATGCATCACTTCTCAGAACAAGAATGCAGAGTCTAATACATTTGTTATAGATTTCCTAGTTGTAACAGGAAATGATTAATTATACTGTATTCATATTGTTATTGATTCACTGAATTAGCATTTAGACATGGGATTCATAACAGTATTCTTTACTAAATAGTCAGCTGGTATCAAGATGTGATTCAGTCTGATTATTTAATGCTTACAGAGTATGAAAATCCATTAATATATAATGTATTCTAATTACAATGTAACAACTTTGTCCAGGTGATGGTAGCTGGTTCATTTAATTCCTATCTATGCATAAGTTCTTGTGAACATGTTCGTTCACAGAAACTGCATTTCTTTCTTTTCTATGAAATATATCCTAATTTTTAGTTTGTTTATGATTGTGTTTCTTAAAGCAAGTCTGACAGGTTTTTTTTCTTGAACTCCACACTCTCTATGTTCTGCTTTGCCACCAAAAAAAAAAAAAAAAAAAAAATTGGAGGAAATTTGTAATACTTAGACCTTTGCAAAATCCAAATACTTTGAATATTTATATCAAAATACATCTTACTGGAAATAAACAGGAGATTTTGTAAAATTCAGTGGTGTTTTCTCCCAGACAGGCACAGAAAGCAGAAATGTTAAACAGAGATGGGCAACAGGGAGAACAACAGATGTCTGCAAGTGTGCTCTACAAACTAAGCCAAAAAATATTCTCACCGAGCTACTGGAATATCTTTAGTACTATAGGGAATATGGACACTATTAAAAACAGTGGGTTGTTACCTGCTTGCTTTCTCTATGGTTGTTTCTGTTGCAACTCCTTAATAGAACCAGAATGTACTGCTGACAAACATGATTGAGATTCTCAAAGAAGCCCAAAGAAACAAGATTTCTGGTTCCCCCTGAACTAGATTTCTGGTGCCCCCTTAGGTCTGGGCATCCAAGTCCCTGAGGTCCATTTTAGAAGCTCAGACCAGGTTATCCTATGAAGACATCCCTTATCTTACTTCCCGTGCTGACTCTCAGCAGGTCAGCTTCGGCAGAAGGCGTAGGAACACTCCATGCAGGGCAGAGATGCGTGTTGTTCTGTTTTCATATTGATAGATGCAAGAAACAGAGTAAAGGGGAGGAAAGATAAATAGAAATGTCGGCCAGGAGAATTACTCAATATAATTGGTTACCCCTTGTCTGAGTGCTATAGTACAGTGAGAAATGACGCTGTGCTAGTTCTACTAGGTGACAAAAGATGAATTGACAAGTAAAGAATAATATGAACTTCTTTTTGATACTCATTTGCTAGGTGAGAAAACAAGGCTGCAAGTACATTTGGGGGACACGAAGGTAGAATAAGGTGATCATAACAAGCAAAAGACTGACACCTTTCTCCAAAATTATTTGGGTTGCTTGTTGTTTATCAGGAGTCCCCAAATTTTTGAGGAGATTATATTCTAAAGTTTAAATATATCTGAACACGAAGGAAAAGAGCTCTAAAACCAGGTTGGTTGGTTGGTTTAGTCATCTGGAAGTAGATAATTTTATAGACAGACAGCCAAATATGGAGTTTAGACAGGATTCCATATAGCTAATTTAAGTAACTGGGAAGATTTAATACTTTTATTTATTCTCTTACAAACGTAAATTTACAGAGATTTTTCTGAAAATTCTGTTAGCAATTCTTCAAAATTTCAGTACCTCTCTCAAATTAAGGGTTTTATTTTTAATCAGAATGTGCAATTAATTAGATAAACCAAAGCAACACATACAGAAAAGGAATACATCTCTAATGGAATGATATATCAAAGGGAACAGCTTGCATGTTTTGGACAGCTTCATTCACAATGTATGGAAAATGTGACTACTTAGCAAGGCTGAAACAATTTCCAGACAATGATTTCCAAAAATGAGAGGTTGGATTATCTGAACACATATCCATTGCTGATATGGTTATTAAATGTCATTTTCAGTTTTAAACAAGCTTAAATCACTCCTGCTAGTATTAGTGAGACTGATGTATGTTCAACAAGGAGAAAATATATCCCTAATGAATGAGAGCTGCCACTGAAATTTCTGATTATGTCATAGTTTAATTTTCTACTATTTTATCACATTGTTTTCTAACATTATTAGTCAACCAATTTGGCTATATGATCAGGAAAATGCACCTAAAAAATTCAGCTTGGTTTATAATAGAGTCAGGCTCCTGCCATAAACTAACTTGATATAGACTTAAACCTCTCTGATACTCCTAGAGGCATCTATCACAGCTACCTCCATTTTATTTCTTGTTCTATACCAGAGACAATTTGGCATCATGTACCCATATATAATATGTGTATGTAAGCATGATTTTTATACGTATGTAAAGACGAGATTTTTCTCCTTTAGTTGCATAACTATACATAGAAGTTTTTAAATAATTATCCTAGGAGGGAATAAAGAGAGGTCCCTATGGAAAAGACTGTATATATTCAGCAAAAACTTCATTTTGTTCTTTGACACCTAATTTTTTGTCTCCACCTATTTTGTAGAGATTCTGTCAACTGCAAATGCAGTGTTTTTCCAGTACTGAAATCATAACCAATAAAGATGTTGGTATTGGACTCTAAGCTATGCCAGTTCCTAATCACTAGAAATATTTATGTGTAATCTAGAAGAAACAGGACAATATATTTTGTTAATCTACTAACAAAGATTAAGTGCAATCCAAGCTGGATTAGCCTGCTGTACTCAGTGTCAGTTCTCCTGTTTCATAGTACTACAGATAATCCTTAATGGCACAAAATGTTACTGAGGGAATTAGCAGAACAGTAGCTGGGAATTAGTAGAAAAAGCCAAAATGAAAGATCAGGCATAGTCATAGTTTCTTCATGTTGCCTCTACAGTGTTCTTCTCTTTCCTGTTGCAGCAGTGTGATATATATACATCGTCCTCAAATATCAGCCAACTCTCCTGGACCACTCTGCTGTCCAGGGCCATATCCTCTGAAAAGGTTGAAATGTAGGGCTGTGATCCTGCTTTTGTTTTGCTAACTTCTTCTCTTAAGATCCTGAACTCCACCATTTCGTGTTCACTACACAACCAGTTCTGTATGAACAAAATTAAAGTCTACATTATACATATTCCTAGTGCAGCTGGATGGTCCTTTCTGAGGTCTGTGTTGTACATTAGGACCATTTCAGATGCAGCTAAATCGACTGCAGACTCTGTTCTAGCCAGCTCCCCACAGAGTAGTAAGAATCAGTCATGTCTGTGTCTTGACTAGCAAGTAGGTTGGAAAGAACTTCTTTTGTGTATCTTTCCACTGCACTCACAGTGCAGGAAGCATGTTTGCTTGCTCCTTAGAATAAACCACTATCAAATATCACAGACAACTTTCATAGTACCCTAGTTTAAAAAGTGGCAGTAAAGATTCAGCGCTTCCATGTGCTGCGTTGCTAGCTTGTATACTTCTTTGATCAGTTTTGGAGTATTACTAAAGAGTTTTCCACAGTAATTTTTATTTTTTTAAAAGTACTTTGTACACAACTTAAATTTTTGTTTTGAAAGGGAAGACTGCTTGAACAGCTGATTACTTATCCAGTAATCATTTCTCTTATTAAAAAATCAGAAATGTCTAGTTACTTACTTCTGCATACTTTCTTAACTGAGATATTTTCAATACTAGCTTGGAAAGGACCTCAAGTGGGATTAATCTTTATTGGCAAGAGTATAGTAAAACCACAGTCTCAGCAAGATGTCTCAGCACCATACGCAGCTGAATCTTAAAAATGTCCAGTGTTGGGGAATCCCGCACATCCCTGGGGAGATTATTCCGAGGCAGATGGTTCTCATTGTGAAAACTCTTGTGTCCAATTGGAATCTTCCCAGGAGTAACTTGTACTCATCGCCCCTCATATTTTCCATGTGACTCCTTGTAAAAAAGGAGTTATCTTAGCCTTTAAATACAGGAACATGGTGATAAGGTCTTTCCAAGCCTTCTCCTCTGAAGGCTGAGCAAACCTCGTCCTCTCAGGCTTTCCTCACAGCCTTTCCAGTCATCTGGTCATCTTTGCAGCCCTTCTGTGGACTCTCTCCAGCCTGTACACATCTTTTTTGTACAGTGGGGACCAAAACTGAACAAAGTATTCCAGATATGGCCTGACAAGCACTAACCAGAGTGGCATAATCACTTCTGTGTTTGGGGAGACACAATAAAGACGCTCTCGCACCTGCCAGGTTCAGCAGAAAGGAAGGAATAATGGCCCTTTATTGTTTACATTATTTCATTCTGATACACGTCCCAACTCCACAAGGGTTTGGAGAGCATGTCACTTACTTCTCAATCCCACTGGAGAAGAAAGGTGCTCATTAAAGCTCTCTTATCACAAAAGGAATGAAAAACAGAAAATACCGTTAAGTAAACACTGGCTATTATTTACATGAAACTATGTAAAAAAATCTAACTCCAAAGTTAAAAACAGAAAGCTTACAAAAACCAAAGCAACAGACTTCTTTCTCCATGCTGGTGATGCCCTCGTTGATGCTACCCAGCATCCTTTTGGCTTTCTCTGCTGCAGCAGCAAACACTCACGTTGAGCTTGTTGTCCACCGGACTTCAAATCAACAGAAGTGAAGCAGCCATTGTAATCATCAATCCAGTACTGATTAACTTTTGAAGATTGACTGCATTTAGATTATAGATGCAAGCATTATGAGAGAGCTGCACTGTGTTCAAGTCATTAAGTTACTATTTCACTAAGATATTTTTTGTGGACTAATTCATGGATGCACATATGAAATGCTAAATTTACAGATTATTGGCTCAGAAAAGATTCTTAACTTCAACTTGGACACCCATCTGTTTTTCCAAAAAAAATTTTTTAAAGATGTATTGAATTTTGAGAGCAGACTGGTTTTTAATGTCATTTGAAATGAGTGGAGCTTGACAAGCATGTAAATACTATATGTAGTTTATTGCATGAAAAAAGTACCTAGGGTGTGTCTGGGAAAACACAATAAAGACACTTTCATACTTGCCAGGTTCAGCAGAAAGCAGGAAAAGACTCTTTATTATTTACATATGTCACGTCTTATACATTTCTCAACTGCACAAGGGATTGGAGGACATGTCACTTCCTTCTCAATTCCACTGGAGAAAAAAGGTGCTCATCAAAGTTCTCTTATCACAAAAGGAATGAAAAACAGAAAATACCGTTAAGTAAACACTGGCTATTATTTACATGAAACTGTGAGAAAGAATCTGACTCCAAGGTTAAAACAGAAGGCTTTAGCAAAAACCAGGGCAAAAATAGGGTATGACTCTCCCATTATATTTTAATCCACTCTTGAAAACTATATAAAATATTTTTTAAAACATATTTCAAATACAAATTTAAACTTCATGAAGCAACAGAAATAATCTGTATGGCAACATTATTCACTGGATAATTGGCATCCTTAAGTTAAACAAACATATTCCTAATGATGACTTTGGCTGGCTCTTTGCAGAGTTTTTCACAAGTGGTATGGTCATAGCTCTCAAGAAGTCAGTGGGCAGAATTATGGTGTCCAATATGCAAATTCAGATTGATTTGATAATTTTGTCTCAGAAAAACTTAGAAGTAACTGAGGATCTTGAGAAGTTAGTCTCCTTGGATGTGACTGATTCCAGAGCCTTCTTTTGCAGACAGATATGATCTGGACCTGAGCCAAAGCTTTTATCTGTACACTTTTTAGCTTAATGGAGAAGGAAAGTGTTTAGAAGCTTAAGTAAATTTCCTCCAAGTCTGATCCCTGTCTGTATCAAATATTTAGGCATATTGGTTCATAGACATGCTTTCAGGACTTTGAAGAACTTACCTTTTCCTTCTATGTAGATCTTCTTATACTGAGTGATTCTGATTTAGCTGACTACAAGGGCTGTTTGTTATTTTCAGTGTATAACTCTGTTCAAGTTCACAGTCATCTACCAAGAAAAATATTGAGGATTAGCAATAATAGCTAAGAAAATAAATATTTTTCTTGAATTATAATATAAACTATCTCTTTTGAAAAATTATTTTAATTTAAATGTACAGAGTAATATCTGAACCAAAATAAAATATTGCTAATGGACAGAATTCCAATCGGTGACAATTACAATATCCCCTGAAATACTATAGTAGTTTTATATGTTTAGGAAATAATTAAAAATTATTATTTCACAGACCTGTAGCTCAAACAACTGGCCAGAAATTTCATGTATGCTGAACGGCTATGTCTCTCACTAGCATGAGATTTGTGAATATCATAAATAACGCCTCTAAAAGGTCAATGTTTCATAAAATGTATACCTGTTCAGGTTATAGAACAGAAAGTTGTTTCTGTTTCTGTGGTAAACATTGTAACTTCGGAGGTTATACTTATTACAGTAGATAGCATATGTCATTATTAACTGAGAATTACACATACTTCATTTTTCAGTCCTTTTCTTGTTTCTGCATGTTGTTCCTAAATGACCAAAAAGCCAGAAATGTGGATATCTTGCATCATAACAGATGAGGTGATTTAAAGAACATTCTCACCCAGCCTGCACATACAAAGAGCAGTACAGATGAGAACCAGAGGATTATTTACATTCTATCGGCTTTCTGAAAATGCTCCTGTTATTTCATGTTAAAACTGATTTTGTTTATTAAATGAAAGTTAAAAACTAAACTTGTTAAGGATATGAACATCACTTTTGGTAAGAGTTTCTATTTTCACCAAGGCGTTATGCTGAAATAATTGGATAGATTTCAATATAATAAAATTGGTGTTTTTTTAAAATCGTATATGAGAATAGCAATGATTGATTTTAGGCCTTGATAAGGACACATTGTCAAATGTATATGACTTTAAATCTGAGAAACAGCTAAATAGATTTATTTTCAGTGCCTGTGACCCTGCATGGTTTCCTTAGAGTTGCTGTGATTATGTTGATTAACTTAAGCAAACATATTTGGACCTGAAATACAATACAGTCACAAGAAAATACAGGGAAATGGCGTGTAACAGTCCCCACACTTTGTCTTCCATTTACCTGCAGGTGAACACATATCCAGTAGCAGTACTTTTCTTACAATGATCATTGCAGTTACAATTTCTCTCTAACACGGAACTCTTTTTAGAGATGGTAGGATGAATGTATATTAGCACAAACACTGGCCCTTTCATTTTTTATGTTCTTTTATAGCTGGCCTTTGCCAAAGGAATCCAGGGTTATAACAGGAAGATTCATTCAGGCTACTAAATCTAATGTGTAACTTGCATTCATTCTTAAACACAACATAACCGAGAGCAAGTAAGACAGTTCTATTCCCAGAACAGTTTGCAAGAGAAAATGTCAGACTTGACAGATTTGTTAACTTCAGTGACTGCACCAACATTTAATGACACAAAAAGTATTTGCCAGTTAGAATAAAAAATCACCTGAAAAAATTGAAAGTAGGTTTAATGGTAAAGTTTTGATAAAGGACATAAGATTTTTTTTTTCATTCTTTCAAATATTTAATGGTTCTTATTTTTTTTTTGTAGAAATTCTAGTACAACCTCCATGAGACATTGCCATGTATTTATAATGTTAAGATCTCCAGGCTAGGGTACTTATATTATAATTTCTGAAGATTTCGAGCAGCTATATAAGAAACACCTTCAAATTCACTTCAGTTTACACTTGTCACTGGCAAATGCACCATTATTTACTAACTTCATGGCGTGAAAACTTCAGGACAAAAAGCTGCCCATCACTTAGTGGTGGACACTGTGATATCCTTTCATATATCTACTAGACTAGGGAATAGGAAACATTTTTCTTCGGAGGCTTTCTCCATATGCCATCCAACATCAATATATCTTTATGAGAAAGAAAAGAAGCAAAAGAGTTGGTCCTAATGTGATTAAATTATCCCCAAATGCCTCATTCCTTTTGTTTTTGGAGCATCCATGCAGTGAAAGCAGAGCTTGTCATTTACAGCTAGTGTATCCTCCACTATTTGTGCCTCAAACTACGGGAGTAAGAAGGGGAAGAGAAAAAATCAAAGAACAGAGAAGGAAGCAGAATAATAGTAATAATAAAAGCCAGTATAGTTCTGGAAGTGATCCGTCAATTTACTGTCTGTAGAAGTGATATATCATCAATATCTTCTGCTGGCTCAGGTCAGGTTGGACATGACCACATTGCAGCTCTCTTAAGATTACTGGAAGCCCAGAATTAGTTACAGTGCTGTCCTAATGAGTGCAGCCATTCTTTTGAAAATAGAAATTTTGCTTTTCTGACCTTTTAGCAAAATCTATAACACACAAAGTTGTCTGTACTAAGTGCTAGGGTTTTTAAAATTAAACTCTTGATCCAGCCCCATAACCATGAGATTTTTAAAAAATAATCCCTTTGCTCAGAAAATGAAGGTAAGGCTCTGCAGCAAACACTGAACCTATTGTATAGCAAGGCAAAGCATCACCCATCAGCCTCAAAGACACTTAAAATAAGAACTTAATTAACGATTTTTTCCCTGAAACCTCTTGCAGACTGAAGGACGTGTCTCCATATTTAATACTCTGGTACTCCGTATGAGTGATTTCCACAAAAAATTTCAATTTATTTCTGCCCAAAAAGTTCAGCCCAGATAGTAAAATATTTCTACTTTCTGTAAAAAGCATTATTTTCTTTTCTTTAATCTTTGTCATGAAAACCAAAACACTGAGATATCTGGCTTTTTACCCTTAAATTTACTTCAAAAGATTATTCAGAACCATATGTGAATGAATCTACTGGGGCACTTTTATTCATTCTCAAACACACTTGAAGTCAAAGAAATGAATTCAGTCTTCAGAACAGTTAACTCTACAAGAGAATAGGTTATGCCTGATTTTTTAATTTTGGAAACTGAATCATAATGAATTTGTATGTAGAGACATAAAAATATGCTATGTTAAAATAAACCCAATCTACTAAGCCCCCATTAAACTTTTTTATAATGATGTTATTTTTTCTGGATTTGAGCTAAAAAAATATGTTTATTATTTCTTAGTATTTTCTTCTAGGAAAGCATTGCTTTGATATCACTACACTCTAGTTATTTTTTTGGGGGGGAATGAAATAACTAATAATAACATGCAGTAATAGCTGCTAATGGAAATCTCCATGTGTTTCTTGAAGGGCTTGATTGTGTGCAATAATAATAAGCATGAGTAATATACAATAGAGGATGTATTCATGGTGGTTTGATAATTCTGCTAGATTTCTGTCATTGGCTCTTTTGAGGATTAGGATTTCTTCTCATTTCTATGAAATTCAACAATCTCAGTGAGCAAGGTTCTGTAGGGAGCCGTAAAAGATCACAACATAATAGTGTGTTCTCAGTGAATCCTTTTATGTATGAACAATATGCTTATAAAATATAAAATACTAATGTACTCGTTTAATACTATAAACCCTAGTCCCAATACTCTGTATTTGTACAATTAACTGAAGTAGAGGTGAGGTTAATTTGTAATTTGAAGCCATGTTTTGCATGATTTTTAAACCTTAAATCTTGAATGGTCTGTAATCAAATATACATCAACATCTAAATTTTTGTTATGAACTAGAGGCAACAGTGATTTCAAATAATCTTCCCTGTTGATAGAGACACAAGTACATGTCTCTATAATCACAAAATGGATGTCACAAAAGTCCCTACTTTTTTCCCACCATATAACTAAGATTGTTTCTAGCCTTGTATAGGCTATATTTGTTCTACCTATATCTTCTGGGGGACTTCAGCTTGCCAAATGCCCACTGGAAATACAGCACAGCAGAGAGGATGCAATCGAGAAGGTTCCTGGAGATTCTAGGACTGCCTGACACAGCTGGTAAGAGATCCTACCAGTGGAGGTGCCCCACTAGTGGGTGCTGGGTATGAGCCAGCCGAACATGAGCTAGCCATGTGTCCAGGTGGCCATGGCCAATGGCAGCCTGGCCTGTATCAGCAACAGGGTGGCCAGCAGGACTAGGAAAGGGATTGTCCCCCTGTACTCAGCACTGGCGAGGCTGCACCTTGAATCCTGTGTTCAGTTTTGGGCCACACACTGCAAGAAACACATGGAGGTGCTGGAGCCAGTCCAGAGAAGGGCAACAAAGCTGCAGAAGGGCTGAGGTAAAGTCCTACAGGAAAGGCTGAAGGAACTGGGACTGTTTAGTCTGGACTAAGGGCTCAGGGACAACTTCACTGCTCTTTACAACTACCGAAAAGAAGTTGTAATGAAGTAAGGGTTGATCTCTTCTGCCGTGTCTCAAGTGAAAAGATGGGAGGGATTTGCTGTAAGATGTGCAGGGGCAGTTCAGATTACATATTAGAAAAAAACCACCAAACTACTGATAGAGGGGTTGGACATTGGAATAAGTTACCTGGGGAGGTGGTGGAGTCACCATCTCTGGAAGTATTCAAGAGACATCTGGATGTGGCACTTGGGGATACAGTTTACGGGTGCTGAGTTGATGACTGGAGAAGTTGATTTTGAAAGTCTTTTTCAGCCTTGATGCTTCTGTGATTCTGTGATCTGAGTGAGCAAAAAAAAGGCTAAAATGCACAGGATATTAATTACTCAAAAAAAATTGTTATTATTAAAGGACATAGAAATTATATTTCTGCAGATCATGGTAAAAATCATGATTTCAATACTAATTGCATGAACATCTTTTCAACAACCACTTTACTGTTGAGAAATGCTAGAATCCAAGCATGAGAGGCTCCATTTCACAGTGAACCTGGCTGCTCTGGTGCTTCATCTGTGGAGAGACTTTCCAAAATGCAGTTCCCTGGTGCAGAAGGGAAGTGGAGCGCGTCTCTCCCCATCGTCCTATCAAAAATATATCCATTTCTCCACCCATCTCTCCAAGCTGACAAGGTCCTTCTGAAGGGTTGCACAGCACTCTGGGTTTTCAGCCACTCCTCCCAGCTTTGTGTTCACTGGACTTGCTGAGGAGGCATCTGCCCCTTCACTCAAATCATAAGCTAAACAATACTTGGTTTGCTCCTTTGATACTGGTCCTGCTTTTTCCATCTGCTCACTTTTAAACCTCTGCTGAAAATCTCATAAAACTAAGTACTTTCTTATGCTGGAAGAATGGATGTGTTGAATGTGTTTGTTCATTCGTTTGACCTAGTAGTTTGGCATAGATTTTTAATTCCTTGCAGCCTTGTAAGAGACATTTTCAGGGATTGTCTTTAGAATGAAAAGTGTAACTACCGTTCTTCTTTCCTTTGAGTCTGAATAAGGGTATTTGTTAGCTTTTTCCTCACTATGCTTGCCACTTTTTGTTATTAAAGGCATATGCGGGTGAGGTTTATCTCCCAGAAGAAAGGGGAAATGACTCTCCCTCAGAAGCAGCTGAGCAGGGTCAATAAAAGCAAGCATCAGCCAACAGGAAGATCAGGCACAGGAAGGCATCAAGAAGAGAGCTTGCAGCTACAGCAGGAACTGAGATTGCTGAGAAGAACAGAAAACACATCAGGCCTAAGAAATGAGAAGAGGACCACAGGAGACCATCAAAGTACAGAACTGACGGAAATCAATCCTGGAAGAAAGGAGGTGCCTTAGAAATACAAAAAAAATGCAGGGAGAAACTGGTTTGTTTTTATTGCTCTCTGTCTTACATGGTTTTCTTCATTGAGTTGGCTCTAAGAAGGTTGATTGATCTGTTTTAGAGCTCTGACCAGATCAACATCCTTCCACACCAAACTTACAGGAAGCAAGCTTGTTAATAAAATTTATCTAAAAATACTGTAAAGAACAGGCACTGTCCTATTCCAGATACAGGAATTTATAAACAAAAATTCCACTTTGACTTTCCTAAAATATGAATTCAAGTCTACCAGGAAATGACTATGATGCCAAGAAATTCTACTATTGCCCATCAATGGTTTCAACTGACACACGAAATTAGAATAAAAGATTTAGAAGGAGATTTTGTATCTGTTACCAAAATAATTAACTTCTGATTCATGAACTGACCAGTTTTGCACAACACAAATGAAGGCTGTTAGTCTTGAGTGACGACCTTTCAGAACTTTAGGAGAAGCCCTTCTGCTTCTCCTAAAAAAAATACATTAAAGTGCTAAAGCAGACATTTTTGTGCTCCTACATGGAAACAGCTAAAGTTGTCTCTGAGGAGCTCAAGATATCTTTCAAAAATTTTGAAGAAATCTTTTCACCTACAAAGCTAAATACCAATGTTTCTGAAACTAAAGAAAATCTAGGAGGTTTTAGATGAGATGTGAAAGACGCTTTCCCCTCTCCACATTTTACAAAGATATTGTTTAAAAAATGATATGATTATTCCCTAATAGAACAAAGTAAAGAAATGCAAAGCTACTGTTCAGTGCTGTGTGAAGCTAAGGCTTCCTTACCACTCATTCTTCTTCACAACAAACTTCACGTCAGGTTTTGTAACACAGTATAAGTACATGGCATCTTTAACATACACTGATTGTACAGAACCTCTACTTTTTGGCATCCTTTCAGCATAGAAATACTTTTTATTAATATTCATTGAGATAGTTATCCCACATTTCTTTGGGTTTCTTATTTTTAGTTTCAGAAGTAGTAGTGTTGACTTCTGGTTTGCTAAATTTTGTTAAATAATGAAGTATGTTGGCACACAAAAAGCTTGTGCCTAAAAAAAGATGAAGAACTGAGCAGTAAGGTTCAGAGGGAGAACTGGAAACGTTTTTACTGAATATTTAAAAGGATACTATCTTTAGCTGTCTATATATAGCTTTTCAGCTTGCTTAAAAGCTTTTTGGTTTTTTTTTTTTAAGATTCTTGCTAAAATTTAAACAAAGATAGAAAGGAGTATAAGAGAAAAGAAGAGGCATTAAAAAAGGAAAGGAGTTCCACAGCCAAGATATTATATACATAACATTATGAGATTAAGATTATAATGGTGGTATAATTTTCCAGATTTATTTTATTTTCACACAGTGAAAGGATTCACATTTTTACACTGGAGGTATTGAACTTAATTTTACAAATTGTGTTTAGTTTCTCAAAGTGCACAGTTAAGACATTTCTGAGTCATAACAAAAATCAATAGGTACACATAATTCAGATGAGATATCATAACACAGCTTTTAAATGCACCCACACTGAAATTACTATAATACAGAATCCAATTCTTTTGATTGCAAGTGTAGGTTTCAGCGGTTTTGTATCATTGGACTGGACAGTCTTGTGCAACGCGTTAAGTAAGAACACTGAGTGATAAGATCTGAAGACATATGTGGGTACTGAAAGTCAACACCATTCAAAAATTTCTTTCATATTATCTAAGTGCCATAGACTCATAGTTATTTAGCTACAGTCACTGATTAACAAGCAATTCAGTCTTAAGCAATTAAAAAAAATGCTTTCTGAAAAATTCTACACCACTTTTCATGAAAGTAAAACCCAGAGAACTGGCAAATAACTGAAACAAAATGGAGAGAAATAACAATTCAATAATATAATTATGAGACATATACAATACAACAACCCACTTGTTTGCTCACTTACACTACTTCAACTTGTCAGTGGAGTTAGTTGAACCATTATTTTAGCCAATTTTTTCCATTCCAAAAGCCTCCTTCTAAGGATTCAATGGTTTGGCAAATTCATCTGTATGCTGAATTATATGTCTCCATGTAAGGGAGCTCTCAATAAAGAACTTCATTTAATACTGTTAAGATAAAAGGCAGAAATCCAGACGCCATCTTATTTCTAATAAGCATTAAATGTAAAAGCCATGTATTTTCTAATTAAATAATCAAGAGGATATTGAAAAATTTTGGACTTCTATGTCAGTAGTTGCTAAAGAGAAGAAAAATCCTTCAAGGTGACCTCACTTATGTAAGGCATAGGTTGGAAACACATGAAATCTTCTATGATGTCAAAGGGCAATCATACCTCAGCATTTCTCTAACTAATTTTCTCTGAAATAATTACAGCTTGAATAGAAAATTTTATTTTGTGCTGTATGAAAAAAGCCATCATGCAGGTAAAAAGAAAAGAAACTGAAGGAACAAGTAATAGATGAGGTCTCTTTATTATGACTTCTAGAGACCTGGTCAACCTACCTCCAACCTCTGTGAAAGTTTCTTGATGCAAATTAAAATACAGATTTTACTTGAGGTAATACAATGTCTTCATTGTCTTCATATATGTCTTTCTCCTCTAATACAAAGTTTCAACTGTAGGTTTAATCATCAATGCATTTTAAAGTACACACCTAATATAAGCAAACAAACATTGTTTCTGAGTCAATTACACTGTACAGGAGCTAAAAAATTACGATTAATGAATCAGGACAATAATGAAAAAACTACCTTCTTCCTTAATTTCTTATAAATCTATCTTATATCTAAATCCATTTTATTTTGAATAATACAAGGGGCAAAAATATACTCCTCTAAGCTTTTGGCAGATTTAAATTGCCAGGGCTATCATTTTATTTGCTTGCTGCAACAACCCAGAATATCTGTTCTAAGAAAGTTGTCTGAAACCTCAATTGTTATTTTGTCACATTTTGAATTTGCCTGACACTCAGTGTAACCAGTTTAGATTAAATTTGTACTTCTTACCATATTTTTACCCCATTGTGGATGGTGCAGAATCCTGCAGTTGGTGTGGGTTCCCATCAAATTACAAAACAATGTGTTAAGCAAAAAATTCTCCTGGCAGGCTGTGGACATACACAAGCAACGGAAAAGGAGAATAATGTGGGTGTCTATTGTTGGGCCGGAGGAGTGTATTTTGGTCCAATAGCTGGAGCAAATGTCACAAGGTTTTTAAATCTTTTTACAGAAGAAAGGAAATATGGGGTCTTCACTCTCTTTTGATCCAGAGTTGTTCTCCCATACCCTGTTTCCTTGATTCGAATGTCCATCATAAAGAGGAAGAGACAAACAGTAGAGGAGATGGGTATTAAGATCCTTCACCTTGCACCATGCATATGGAAGTTCCACTTATTTGCCCATCTTTCATTTTCCAATTGTAATGCATCTCTGATGGTATAAAAGAGCAAGAATTCTTGATACCATCAGTTACTTTTGTAAACAAACCCCACTAATATTGCAATTAAAATGGCACTTATTCTGGTGAATTACCCATGATACTTGATACCATTTCACTTGCTCCCCTCTGGTGGGGGACCATTCAACTTGATTTTTGCTGTAGCACAATAGAGAAAATGAAGAACTTAAAGGAAGGGAGAAAGGATTGAAGTCACCTGGGTCTGTGATAATGGCACAGTGGAATACACTCTAAAAATCATCAAACTGATAAGGTGGGAACGAGTGTCATAATCATCTGTATCTTCTCACCTTTTCTAAGAAACTTGGGGCAACAAAAAAGAGAGGAAGAGAGGGGAAAGCATGGAGGGAAAAGGCTTCTGTCAGAAACAAAAGATTTGGGGTTGTAAGTCAGTGAGGAGAGAAAAAACATGGAGATGGAGTAAATTTGAAAAGGAAAAAAAGAAAGAATAGAGAAATAGAACATGGATAGAGGAGGGGAGAGTAAACACCTGTGTGTAACTATATACAAGTGATTTTTTCTATAATGCTATTTTCCACTTTCTTGGCAGATGTCTTACCACTGCTGATTTTAAGAGAAAGAACTGGAAAGACTATTTTATGAACTCATTTAACTAGCTTTGCTGTCTACTGAGGACTCCTTAGATAACTATGGGATTGGCTGAATGACTAGCTATACAGTTATTAGTCATAACAGAAACAAATGGATTATTTTGTCCTCTTGAGAGTTTTTTAACTTCTTTTTCATCCCTTGAATAATTCTGGACAAATTCAGCCACAAAATCCTGTTATATAAAAGTGTAACTTTCAAAGAGATTCAGGAAAGTGATTTTGTGTTTACAATGTTTTATACAGTATAGAAGCCTTTCCTGTCAGGCTCTCTTGTCAGTTATGTGGTTGCAACTTCACTCTCCTGTTTTCTCCTACTTGTTTTCTCAAAATACATATTAGAATTTGGAAGGAAATAGACTGCATCTTCACATTTTCTAGCATCAGTCCTGACAGATCTGTGAGATTTTGTACAGACACAAAACATAATTATATTTCATAAGCATCCATCTCTACCTTTTCCTACTTTCAAACTGTATTATTAGTTTTATTTATCTGAACTCTGATATTACTGTGAACAGTATAATTTTCGTCTTTCCATATATTTTCAGTCTCTATTGCAAATACAGTTGAAGGGGGGAAAGTACTCTTACACAGATTTTACTGTGATGCAGTTCAGTAGCGTGATCCTCTGACATCAGCAGTATTGTTATTCTAATCAGTTTCATACAGCTTGCTGAACCTCAGTGTTCTGTAACATCTAGGCAATACCTTGTTGGAGAACAGGCTGTCCACAGGATTTTTTTCCTCCCAAATGAATCATAGAAATTAGAGATAGAAAAGATCAAGTCAGAAGTGATAATATAATTCCCTTCTGTAAAAGTGGATAAGTTATTCAGGCAAATCTATTTGATCTCTGAAATGTTGTCATCATGATAGAAGAAGCTGATGTTCTAAGGGGGTAGATGTTCTGACCTTGAAAACACACCCACCCAGTGAACTGTAGAAAGAACAGGCCAGGCAGATACCAGAGCCAAAACCGGGGTCACAGAACTTGAGACATCCACCACTGTGTCTGCTTGCCCTGGTCTCTAACTTTCACCTGCAAGCCAGCA
Source organism: Platysteira castanea (assembly GCA_013397175.1). Taxonomy (NCBI): domain Eukaryota; kingdom Metazoa; phylum Chordata; class Aves; order Passeriformes; genus Platysteira; species Platysteira castanea. The sequence continues at coordinate 17,727 of VYXC01009943.1, forward strand.
GGATTTGTTGACTCACTTCAATGTCATTACAAGCCTTCTTGATATTTTATGTTATGTCTTAGTTCACCCTTGGCCAGATAACAAGAATCACTTTTATCTTTTATTTCTATGTTTTAAAACTATAAAACCCTGTGACAGTGCCAGTTTAATACAATCTTGTTACCAAGGTAAATATGTATTAGCTGTGATAAAATTTTAGACATTTCTGTAAAAGAACAGAAGTCTTGTTCAAATTGCTGCTGCTTCCAAAGCAAAATATCTTGGACATGAACCTACTGTGTAAAAAACAAAAAATTTCATGCCACTGCATAATGTAACACAAAGATGAGGATATCCATAGGTGCACTGTAGCTCTGAGAGCTATTTAAAGTACTTTTAAAAATGGCATTTCTTAAAAGCTGTTTGAAATGACCAAAACCCTGACCACCTTTAGATTTTTTAACTTCAGTTTCACAAAAGATTTTCAGTCAATTTCAACTCCTCTATAGTCCTGTGTTTGGTGCCTAAATGAGCAATGGTTGTCTAGGCCTTCTCCTTAGTGCTGCTTTTCTCAGATGCTTTGTATTTCATGTCAGGTAATTTCATCCAGTAGATAATGCTACCCTTCTTGGCATACTCACATACCTCAGTCTTATCAGTACTGAGAGACTCAATATCCCATGCACCTCCTAAATCTGCTGCGTAATACAAAGTATGCCTCTCATGTGAGAGGTCCAATATAAGAGATATTTTCAAAGCAGCCCTGGCATGTTATACAAAACTGCCAGAGGCAAGGAACATCCCCAAGTCTGTAGCACTCATCCAGCATATGGATTCAATTCCCTTCTGTGCCTGACAGTAAACTCACATCACTTTCCTCTCATGACTGAACCACCAAAAATAGCACCGACAAATATTTTTAGACTGTAGGAAGGAGAGCAGTAGCTTCCTCATTCAATTGTGTACCATGGGACTGCAGAAAAAGATGGTAGGTGATAACACCACAGAAACTGATATGTTGTTTGGTATATCTGTAAAATTGCTCAATCTCATCTGCATAATCTTTGGCTACAGTCAACTTGGACCTGATATCCAACCATTCCTTTGTTCTGAATACTACATAATTTGTCACTGCCATTTTCTGCCAATTAATCTTTCATGCATCTGATTATCTTGGCCAGAAGATGGCATAGGCATTTCAAATTTAATTGTTGCTGCAGCTTCACTGGGAGATTCTGTGTGATGATTAATCTAAATACAGGATGGCATTTCTTTTCTAAATGCATCAGTAATCTTTCATTTATGCTGTGCTGATTATGTAAATTTTTCTCCAACTTTCAGCACAGTGAAACAAAACATTACAATATGGATTCTTCTGATAGGTCTTCAACAAATCTATTCTTCAGTATCTCTCTAATATACTGTTATGTAGTTCTCCAGCTGTCCAGATCTGTAAGATTCAGGACCCTGAATTTCTATTAACCAGAGTTAAATGTTGAGGTTACTTAGGTCATTTCAGTATCTGAACTTACCTGACACACACTTACTACTTTAGTAAGACTGTAAATGAGTTTAAACCTCAAATATTTAATACACTCCTCAGTGCTAACAAGCTACCTGCCTATCATCATTACTTCTGTAGGTGGTGGCAATGTCTTTAATTGCCCTGTTGGTTTCACTAGTGGCCCGAATAGATGGTAGAATGTCTGAAAGTCCCTTTTATGATGTGACAGAAGTGTACATTTGAATGAGGTTTTATGAAAATGACGAAGTAAAACAAGGTCTTTTCTCCACTTAAAAAGAAAGAGAAAGGTTTTCTTACATATGCTTAAAGCTCAAAGGTTGACTATGGGCTTTAAACCATTCACATTTCCCTGAATCACCACCTGCAGCATCAGGGTTAACTTGCTAATGAGAACTGAAACCCACAGGCCCATCATGCCATTCAAATTTAATGTGCACGTGGACTTCTTGATTCAGGACAGGTTTATAAATAGTGCCTTTAGTTTAAAAATAGACTTTTCAGATCTAGGGGAGTTGATATTATGATCTGTAAAGTGAATGAAGCTCCCAGGAGTAACTAGAGCTTATGTAATATTTATTCCTACATTTTTGCTCCGCTGTTTTGTGCCATTTTGATGCTGAGCTGCAAGGACTGCTAGTTTCTTAGACATTTCAAATCTTTCTTCAGTGAAGCTGGGACTGCATGCATGCTAGGTGACCTTACTTGACTTGCCTAAGAAACCATGGTCATTGTCCCCACTTACAACTATTTTAATTTAGCAATTTTTGTTGTGCACAACCTCTGGGGAAACCCAAACTGTGCTGCCAGGTACAGAAATTTTCCAGTATTAATTTAGTCTTAGAAAAATTATGAAATGATCTTTTTCTTGAAACGTTCTGACTGGTTAATCTCCCAAGTAGAAGAAACACTGAGTGGAGCTAAGATCTGTCTTTGGATACATGTACAAGAAAACGTTATTAAATTTGTATTAGGTACTCACAAAAACAGCTTTCACTCCTTGATTTTGTAGTTGTTTATGATGTTTTACAAGTGAAATCTGGGTGCTAATGGAACAACATTCAGGGCAAAAATGTCCATGGAATATGAAACAAATCTAGCTTTAGTATTTGTCATTGGGACACCATTTTGTGCATGGAAACATCATTAAATAAGCAGAGGCCTGACAAAATGCCTTTCTAAGGAAGACGTTCATCTCTCTGATGCTGTACGCAGTTATGAGGTATCACATTTAAAGTTTCTGACGCTGCAGGCATTCACTGGTGAGCACCTGTCATACTCTTGTTTTCAGCTAGGAGCACAAACTCTCCAATTAACATCCTGAGCAAGGGCTAGATTAATCAGAAAGATTTCATAATGCCAAGAAAATCTGTAAGCTATCCTTGAGGAAAATCAGTAGAAGAATTAGAATGACCAGAAACCAGTGCTTAAAAGAGTAAATAAATTTTTTTGTGCCATTAGGTGTATAAAATCTGTGTGTACATAAAAAACTTGGCAGTATGATATTTAAATACAGATTAATGTCTACAAAAAATTATCAGAATTTATAGGAAAGCACCCTGTTAATTAAGGCTAGTTATGAAAAAATTGGAAATGACTGCTAACATATCTGGCAATATCTTACAAGTGGTGAAAAGACAGTAGATAAGAATGACATGAATCTGATCATTAAAAACTAAGTTTGATCTCAAAAAAATTAGCAATGTTGGACCAATTACACTATCCTCTTTCCTTAAAGATATACTCAGCAAGTAAACATTAGAGGTCTGAGTCAGTGGCCACTGAAACAAAATCTTTGTATGTGACTTCAATGCCTGCTGCATGTACTGTTTAGTCTTACCTAGAAGATAAAGCAACTCCAGTTAGCATAAAGACTAAATCTCTCTTACCTAAAATTGGTCCAGCCTGAAGCACTAATGGAATATGATGGAACTAATGGAAACGTTTCAAAATGTAGCTACATGATGAAAACACAATGGCTTGTGGAAAGCATTTGTTGTAAGAAGCCAAAGCATTATTTATACAGGAAAAGCTTTGAAATAGGTGAACAGAATTGTGATTTGGCAGCCAATATTAAAAGGTATAGAATATCTTGTGAAAAAAAGGAAGAGAAAAAGTAGCCTTACTGATGCTGCCAGCAATACGAGATCTTCTCTAAAATTCACTCAGATTTTCTGAGTACCAAATATTCTAGCTGGAATCCCCCTAATGCTTTAAAACACTGGGGTTTTTTTCCATTCAAAAGCTGTTTCTCTTTTTCACAGTAGGTTTTTTTCCCCAGACTAAACATTTTAGAAGAGCAAAAGTACTTCAGTCTTAACACTCAAGGAAAGAACGCTCTAGACCACATCTCCCTCAGTTCTCCTAAAATTGCCAGAAGAATTAGTCATTTTTTGACCTGCTGGCAAAGTGTTCAGCCCTCCATTCTAAGTCTATGGCAGGCATTCAGCACCACCTAGTCTACATAACTTAATATTCCGCACATATTTAGGTTGCTGGAAATTTCTGGAAACTTTTTAATTTTCATTCAGGACATGCTTAGCAGTAAATCTAGGGAATAAGAACCCACACAGTAATTTGTATATGTTCTGCAAATACAAGTTGCTACTGATACAACTACATAATGTAGTTCTTATTGAGGCTCTTATATTCATTTTGACATCTTGGCAATCCCATAAGTATTTTTCCTTATAATCTGTCAGGGTCACAGTTTTTACACTCAGTTAATGTTGTATTGTGCTGTTGGAAAAGTCAGATTGTCTGGGAAAACACTTGTTTGTTTTCTGTTGTTTTAATGCAGCTTCATATTCAGCAGGTAGATCTGATGTTACTATGTGTTTGCTGAGCAGAAAGGCTTCTTTTTCACTAAGGATGGTGAAAATATTTAGTGGAACATTGCTTTAGACAACATCTAAAAACATAACCTGCTCAAGCTGGTTACCAGTAGATTGTTTTTCTTTCCACATACATCCTTTGCACAACGTTTGCTTAAATTTATTAAAGCTTATTTGGCTTATGTCAAAGTCAAGGAATTCAACCTCTGCCTTCTCAGTTCAGCCAACTGGTGTTAATGCATAGTAATATATTCTTTAGGTACACAAATCACATTTTTTCACAGTAAAGTGATCTTACTCTCTAAAGAGAATGAATACTTTTTCTTCAAGGAAGAATTATCAAAGATTTTGATTTTGTGGCCTTTTTAAAGGGCTCAGTGTAGAGCTTCAGGCTTCATTGATAGCTTTCTGTTCAAACTTAACTCTGAAGATAAAATTAACCCTTTCCTATATATATATTTTGTGGTATTCACCGCTAAAATACCAAGTATTCTACAAACATAAGTGTTTAATTTCACAATATGCCATTAAAATATGGGAATTTCATAAATTAGCAATATTTTCCAGGGATTGTGGCACCAAAAGCCAGGATCATGTTTTAGAATGGCTTATTATATAACATATGAAAGCTCAACATCATTTCAGATCCAGCTTCAGGGTCTGAAACAATGAACCTCAAAATATACAACAAGCATACTAATGCCAAAATTTTCTTTACTTGAATTTTCTAGTCTGTCTTAGCAAAAAATTTCTATGCTTATAAGGAAAATGTATCTGAACTCAGGTTTTAAGATAACCCTTCCTGAAACGCAAATTAAAAGTCCTCTCTACGAACAGATATCTGGTTTCCGAGCAGTTTCCAGCCCCAACAATTTATTCATTCTGCTGACATGCTAACCATGAGGTGGCGACTTGGGACTTATTTCCAAATTCATGATTTCTTTTTTTTTTTTTTTTTTTTTTTTTTTAAGACAGGCCACTAGGTTGTCCTGCTAGCCTCCTGCTAGCCTCCAATTTTCACATGAAACAGTTTGTGTTTCCAAGGCTTTCAGTTTGTCACTCTACAGCAGCCAGTAGAAAAAAGCTGGAACAACCATGGTGCATGAGCTTATGGAAGCCTGAAATTTGGTTGATTCAGAGACAGAGTGCCTACTCTTCCTAGACTCATTTGTTTCCAAAGCTAAAAATATTCAGATAAATGTATGCCATCTGTCACCTTTCAATACAGCACCTTTTCACAGGGAAAAAACCCTTTTAACTTTGTCCTTATTATTTGGCTGAAGTGAGTAAATAATGACAATATTAGCAATAATAATGATGAGCGGAAGTTTTAGTGGATGGCAAAGAAAGAAGTTTAGGATGGGCAGTCTCCAGCTAAGCAGAAAGTTAATAAGCAAATATAAATAGATTTCTTTCAAGTATTACATTTTAATAAGCGTCTGGAGTTTATATGTTACCATTTCATCACTGCTGCAATATTCTGGACAGGGGAAAAAAACCTGCCAACAGCACATTTCATTTACTTTCCACTTCTTGATTCATCAGATAAACAAAGAGCTCTAAGTTTCATACAGTCTCTTGTTCTTGTATCAGTTGCCACTATGTCAAGGATAGAATCTGAAAGCACTGCTTTTTTCCTGTGTCATCTTCTACTTAAAGGAGCTCTGATGTTTGTGCTGAAATGATCTGGAATTCTGCCAAAGGCTTCAGGATAAGCATATTTCCGTCTGGCAGTGAATCCCCAGTCAAAGACGAAACAGCTACAGACACTATCACAAGAAAGTTATTTATAAATCCAGATACAAAATCTATGAAAACTAGTGCAGCAGTCTTCTAATTGAGGCCATTTGTACCAGCTGACATTAGTATAAATATCAAATGTGGTACTTTGTGCATGTACCAAAATTTAAACACAACAGTGTAGGTAGCATCCAAAGAAAGATAATTTCTATGTTTTCCTCTGTCAGTATTTGCAGATTGAACGTTTCTAACTGGACTTTTAAAGCCTAAGATTGGTAAGAGACTATGCATTTTAAGATATTTGAAATAATATATTAAAAAAATAATTTTGAAAATTTTAGCAGCAAAAATATCCTGTTGGTTCATAGATACTTTTCCCTTTCCTACTAACCTGTTATTATCTGTTTGTATTTTGTACGCTCAAAATAAATGCATAAAACAATTCACAAGTGCATCTTGGATTAATAACAAAATTGTTCATCATCTAAAACTAATAATATATTTTATTAAAGGTTGCAATAGAAGCTCATATTTCATCTTCCATGAATAATCTCAGAATTCCAAAGCAGAATCTCAAACACACAAATGCCTATGTATCTATTTATATACCTATGTATCATTTATATGCCTATGTATCATTTCTATACCTACAAACATGCATATATAGATAACATTTAGAGCTTTCTGTACTTATGGATATGAATAACTAGAGCTTTACATGTAATAGTTATTTTAAAGAAATGAATAAAAGTGACATCAGTGTTTCTTGTGAGCTTCTTCTTAGAAATTAGAGTGGTTGGGAGGCATTCAGATGCCTCATTTAAGGTTATCATTTAAGCAAGCAAAAAAAAGAAAATATAATCGATTCTCAAAAAATTAATTAAAACCATGATGGATTCCATTGACTTTGAAGAGTATCATCTCCCTTTGTTAAAAAATAAATCAGCAGAATGTTTCATTGCTTAATTTTCCAGTTTGGAGGCAGAGAAAAATGGGGCATCAGTACTGTCTGGGAACTGTTTAGGTAATTGCCCAGCATCTTTTTTTTTCACTGAAGAGCCTGTCTTTAGGAAAGACAACTAAGTCCGTGTTCAACTAGACTCTTATTTAAGTACTTGCTAGAAAATTCAAGGAGAGTAACGTAAAAGTTGTATTAAAGTCATGGAAACTTGAAATATAAATGGGAGAAAAGAGATTTTAATTTCAGGACTGAAAAGTTAAGGGCAAATGTAATGAAAGGAAGTTAAATAAAGAAGGTAAATGTGAGTTTGGAAATTTATTAGTAATATTATTTCTGCTGATTTTTCAAGAGAGACTATTTAAAACAAAAGCAAACCTTACAGTTTTGAATATTTTAATTTGATATGATTTCTAAGCCTGTGTGATTGAAAGACTCCAAACAAATGACATGATAAAAATAATAGGTCACTGTAATTAAGCTTAAAGATAGGTTTTTTTCAAAAGGTGCATCTTTAAGTTAAGCTACCTTTTTAAACTAAAATGAGTGTCTAATTTCTGATATATGACAATGAATTTTGAATTAGAAAGTAGAAACTAATTACATTTAAAGTGTTCCACTGAAGCTGCTCATTAATATATTGAGAGCAGAAATGACAGAAAAGAGCAAAAGAAAAACTAATACTTGCCTTTTTATATTTATTTTACAGGAAATGTGTTTGTTGTAAGCCTGGCAGTTGCAGACTTGATAGTAGCTATCTACCCTTATCCACTGGTCCTCACATCTGTGTTTCACAACGGATGGAAACTGGGATACCTACACTGCCAGATTAGTGGCTTCTTGATGGGCCTAAGTGTCATTGGATCAATCTTCAATATTACAGGCATCGCTATCAATCGGTACTGCTATATCTGCCACAGTCTCAAATATGACAAGCTGTACAGCAGCAAGAATTCCTTGTGCTATATTGTTCTTATATGGCTCCTAACATTTGTTGCTATCGTGCCCAACCTGTTTGTGGGATCGCTGCAGTATGACCCCAGGATTTACTCATGTACATTTGCACAGTCTGTGAGCTCAGCATATACTATAGCAGTCGTGTTTTTCCACTTCCTGCTTCCCATAGCCGTAGTTACTTTCTGTTACTTGCGAATATGGATCCTCGTTATTCAGGTAAGGCGAAGGGTTAAACCAGATAACAACCCTAGGCTGAAACCACATGACTTCAGAAACTTTGTAACCATGTTTGTGGTATTTGTACTGTTTGCAGTCTGCTGGGCACCTTTGAACTTGATAGGCCTTGCCGTGGCTGTCAACCCAAAAACTGTAATCCCTAGGATTCCAGAGTGGTTGTTTGTATCTAGTTATTATATGGCATATTTCAACAGCTGCCTTAATGCTATAGTGTATGGACTCCTGAACCAGAACTTCAGAAGAGAATACAAGAGAATTATTGTCACGTTTTGTACAGCAAAAGTTTTTTTCCAGGATAGTTCTAATGATGCAGGAGACAGAATGAGAAGTAAACCTTCTCCACTGATTACAAACAACAACCAAGTGAAGGTGGACTCTGTCTGAACACGGGACTCTTACTATTAACACTCAACAGCATCCAAATAAAGTGTCCATTTTCTTAGACCTCCTGTTAAATATTATAGTGAAATATATCTTCTACACTGAAAGCACTTTGATCAAATTCCTTGCATGGTATTTGGGAGCTTGTTACAGAGCCTTGACATACAGATCCTATTATACAATGGTATATCCCTTGTATGATGACATAATGCTATCCTTGAGGGAATAAAAAGTTATGAATGACTATTTTCTTAGATGGAGATAAATACCTAGAAAGAGATTGAATCAAAAGTATCCATACTGCCTGGTGCAGTAAAACAAATCATAAAACTATTCCTGCCACTTTCCACATGCTTTTTCTGGCCAGGTTATGGTCCTGATTCTAAAACCTCTGAAAACTTCTTTTAAAAGATGAAATCAGACCTTTATGTAATATATTAGGAGATGTGAAGTGAAAAATCAAGGTAATTGAAAATTCATTAGGATTTTTGATAAGTACCTCTATCTATATTTCTTTGCTACTAACATGGACACGAATATAATTTTTTTGGATATTGAACCTCACCAGCCCTCCTAGGAATGACATTCTCAATTGACTTCTCAGTTTTAAAATAGGTTTTAGGAGAAGAAACATGCCTGAATGATTATCTTCAAAGCTCCAAGGGCAGGAGGATAAACAGCAAGGAAGGAAAAGAGCCATGATTCATCAGCTCAAGCCGTTTCAGCATGAAAAAGAGGTGTAGGAGGGTTGGGAAGAGAAATTTAAATGACCATTATTTCTGAAGAGATGGTAACTCATGAAATCAGGAAGTGCCCCAGAGGAGTTTCTGAGGAAACACCTTATAGAAACATAAGTGAGGAAGAACTCACTTGTGTACAAGACAAAATTCTAAATCTCTGTGAGAAGTAGATTAATGCATTTAATAAGAGTAATAGTAGAGTATGACAGTTTTGTCTGGTTAGTGGAATCTAAAGGCCATGAATCCCTGAGAAATGAGACATATATACAGGATGAGTATTTAACATCTTTCTGAAACTGATCTCCTGAGAATAACCTGAAACTAGCGGGTTTTTTTTTAATCTGCCACAGATTAAATTTTCAAATTAATAATTAGGGTTTACCACAATTTTGAACATAGTGTAATAACCTAGAACAATTAGACATCTTTAACTAAAGAAAAGAGAAGATACTACTTATAACAGTAGAGGAACAAAGAGTAGCAGAGTAGTAGAGTAGTAGAGTATAACAAAGAGGAACAGGTGACTCTCAGGACTTTCCACAGACAGCAGGGACCTCTTCAGTGAGGGGAAGTACACTGTGAAGTGAGGAAGAATAGCTAGACAGGCTGTCTCCTGCAACAATGAATCTCTCTAATGAAGTCCTCTGGTGGAGAAAAGCAATTCACAATAGGATTCACCTTCAAACTGACCTTAAAAAGAAAGAGCATTTAGTTCTGGAAAGAACTGTCATACTTTTTAATGCTCAGTTGTTTATACCTACAGTGACGTTCAAGTACACTTGAGCTTTTCCACGCCAATTCCAACAATGTCAGTGGGACTAAGAGCTTCTGAATAGCTGTGAAACTTTTGTTCGTCTATGTTAAAATGTGAATTTTACTTAAACAGTTACTTTAAAATCTTATTTACCGTAACTGGAGATTTTCTTGAGGTTTTATGTCTTAGAAAACAACAGTCATTCTGTCATAGAACTCCTTAAATTACATATAAATCTAACAGCACTTCATCTTTCTTGGATCATAGATTAGTGTACCCTTGGTTTACTAATGAGCTAAAAGGGAATGGATTCACATTTACTTGAAAGCCCTACTGACACTTCATCATCTGACTAGTTTCTTACCTTAAAAACAGGTGCCTCATGTCAAGTTAACAACGGAGCTAAATGAACAACATTGTAAAACCTTGGATATGGACTAGCAAGTCAATGCATTGCTGAGGTGCTTGACTCATCTTTGTTTACATTTTTCAGTCAGAACCACTGTGTAAATAACCAGCTCTCTTCTATTGTGGTATCATCATATGATATGATACAACATGATTTACAGCATAAAATATATCACAGCTTTCTTCACTGTGATTTCATCCTTGGAGGATGCTTAGCTCTGTAATTTTATTGCTTTGTGTGTAGTAATTTTAGAATAGCAAGGGAGGCATGACCACCTTACAAGTAAATGAGTTTTTCATGCAAGAAAAAAATACTATTTAAATTCTTACAAAAATTGCCTTATTTAAAGCATATTTTCAATGAAAATAATGTCTTATATATATCTATGAAAGTAGCATAAAGACAGTTCAAGTAGCTTAATCATTAGTAAGTTTAGAATTCTCAAAGATCTTTCACTTTCCATTTCCAACAGAAAATGTACATCTATATCACATCTACATATTTATCAGCTGGTTCAAGATACTGTATCCAATATGTGGGTTGTCTAAGGAATTAAAGTCCCCTGTAATTCGCAAGTGCGAAAATATATTTTTGATGACAATGAAAATGGTTTGATATATACAACAGAACATATTATACCAAAGGTATATATTTTATTGAATAGGCCTGTAATAAAAATGGAGAGCATTTTTCAGATCTGTATTTTGAAATATTTGTATTAAATCTAAATCACAGAAATGTGCATGTTGGTCATGTTATAAGCTGCTAAATACAGCAATAATTTTAAGAAATTTATCTCTTGTTCTTCTTTGGGGGGAGAGTTGATAATTTCATTTAAATTACTATGGATGAAAAATTTGGGCAATATCTGCTGCCCTCTTGAGATTACTTTTGCATTTACTGCCATTCTGATGTTTTAGGTAAGGATTGCAAAACCATTCATTGCAAAAGTGGAAGAATAATCATGCTTAACTCTGCAGTAATGGTTACTTTTAATTCAAGTCTATTGCTTCAAAAGAGTCAAAGTGATTCATGCAAGACAATCAGCAGCCTTGTCAGCTGCTCACTGACAATGAGAATGACAGTGTAAGTCAGCACCTCACAAGATCTGACTCTTATGGTCAACATAAAGATGACTGGTGAAAAGTATCTGTCCATTTCTGTCCATTTTAAGGAGAAGGAGTTTGAAACATCTGAAATTAGTTGCTTCTGTGAAAGTGGATGAGCCATGGCATGTTTTTTTATATTCCAAGTCATTAAATTTTCCCGTTTGAAAGGTTAGCATAGCACAACTATGAGTGCTATGAATGCACAGCTTATAGCATTATAAGAGTTCTGTCTGGGTGGTTTAGCTCATGTACTTGTCCTATAGCAGTCATCAGCCCTGGATAGATTTATTCCTAAAATGTGAGTGTTGGGAGTCTGCCACATCTGCAGAGGCCCATCCCTTTCCGACTTCTTATCCATTTCTGCTCTGAGCCCCAGTGAAGCCAAAGGACCTCTGTGAAGGAGCAGTGAAACACTCCGGTCCCCCTCCCTGTATGCAACACACTGAAGACTTACAGCCTTAGTGACCTCTACCTTATCCTACAAGAATTGCTTTCCTATATCACTATCTTGATTATGTTGACAATCTAAATATGATCTTATCAACACACCTTGAACACTTACAGATAGATAGTTTTACTGGTGGTCATCTACATTGCAAACCTCATGTTTACAAAGAAGCTTGGCATTATTACGTATTTACCAGCAAAGAGAATCTTAATGAATATATTAATATCAAACAGGGTAATTATTGTATTTAAGCTGTAACTGTATGCAACAATGTAGTTTCATTTGGAGTAGCTTTGCACATTTTCTCTTTGCACATTTTCTTCTACCACTGGGCTAGTGCAAGTGCATAGGTATGAAACAAGCAAATGTTATTTCAATAGACATAATATGTAGCAATGATTTTACTTATTTTTCTTCTAATTTGTTTTAGAAGGTAGATTTATAAATCATCCATAATAAACAGACTATCATGAACAATCTGCATCAGTGTATACTCCATCCTTCTATGATCATCATATATTTTTCTTTTTTTTGACCACTTTTGAAATGTTATCATGTTAGATATGATTAATTATGATATACTGAAGGGAACTGTTATTTTCCTTACATGACACTGAGAAAAAAAAATTTAAAAATCCTTGAAATGCAATACAGAAGTACATTAATATATGTGGTCATCCAGTTTAAAATATAATTTCAAAAACTTCTATTTGAATAACTTGTTCACAAATTGTAGTAATATAGATGGACTGTTATTCTTTAACTCTTTTCTAAGAACTGCACTTTCTAAGTATCATTAATATGGTTTATGAATAATTAAGAACTGCAAATGTCTGTCATTTTGTCACTGAGGCTTCGGAAATCACACATGCTAAAGCCAATTTTCTTAGCAGAAAAAATATTCAAGTAGTGGCCTGGTTTATAGCCCATGTACTGTATCTCAAATTTTTGCCTGTAATAAGAATTCCATTATGTGGTTTTATGAATTTACTTATTAAAAATATTATTCCTACCTCAAATATGTGTCTGAGAGATTGCAATGTGAATAGGATGGAAAAGACTCACAGTATAAGTCAATAGCCTTTACAATTTTTAATAGAAACAAAATTAATTCAGCACAGAAGTACATATATTAATAATGATCATAGAAAATATTTTCCCAGTTGAATAAAATACTCCTCACTTAAACCATCCCAGCTACCAAAAACTGACCAAAGTATGCGCATTTTGAGAACCATCTTATTCACAAAAGTATATATAGATTACTCCAAAAGTTATACCCAAACAGCCTTTGAGACACCGTGTCTGAATTTCATCTCACATAAACCAGTACAGCTTCACTGATTCATGTCAGCTGAGGATTTTGGTATATTAGAGTTCATAGATCTAAAAAATAGCTATTTTACATGATTACACAAGCAATATATATTTTGCTTCTATGAAATTCCTCAATTGTCAGATGCCCAGGTTGTGGGAGAACGTGCATTTGCCTGCTAATGATCTGCATAATTAACATCATCCAGTGGAACTCTCTCTGGTTTTTGTCATTTTTATAAGTAAATACAAAAAATCAGCAGTCTTTTATGTGGCTTCATTCTTAATTGTAGAAGTAGCACCTATTTAGCAGAAAATTATACGAAACTAAAGAGATTTAGAGATAGGAACTCTACCTGCCATTTTTATTTCTGCTTATTTTGCATGTGTGCACACAGATTTCATTTAATAACAAGATTTTTACTTTGCGTGTTTGTTACCAGATTCTAAAACTTTTTACACTTAAATAAATACTCCATACTCTTCTTCAATATGTACAAATATCCACTTAGTTTATAAAAGTCAGAGAAATACAATGATATTATCTGTATGTCTCAGACCAAAGTATTTTTCCACACAACTGAGGCTGTGAGATGTTCTGCCACAGAACACTGCCTACACAAACTCTAAACAGTTACAAAGAAAACAAGCACTGATTCACAGAAAGAAGATTCTGTTCACTTTTTAATGGTACAATATCAGATGCTTAAAAATGAACATGGAAAAATTTCATCAAGCCCTTGGTGATAATTTAAAAAGTTACATAAAAATATTGTGTAGATCTGTGGATTATATATGCACGCTTTACAAACCACAAGTAATGTAAAAAGTTATGTGCTCCAAATATTACATTCAAGTAGTTGTTTACATCCAGCATAAAGAAACATAGCTACTAAAGGCACATTAAACCAGCTATAAAGCCCTTATATCCTCCAACTTCTGTTTCAGACTGGCTGAAAAGCTAATTTGCCAATAATTTGCTTCCTCTGTTCTAGTCTTTCCTGACAGTTTATTAACATGCAATATCTCGCTCACCATAAACTTTGCCTTGAAAGCAGAAATATTAACTGTTTCATCAATATTTATGTTCATACTGGTCATCTCTCCCAACCAATTTTGATGTTAATGCAATTTTTCAGGACAACTCCTAGAAATACATCTCCTTCCAAAAAGAATCCTTTCTCCTCTCAATCCCAGATAACATGTTTTCCTTCCTCAGTTCTGACCGTGCTATCAGCTTGGCTGTCCCTTTTCCAGCTGTTCATACCAGTGAACATATGCCATAGTGCTCTTGACTCTGAAATGTCCCTGTCCTATTGTGATCTATTATGATCACTCGTTTTGTTTAACAGTAGCTGGATATCAGTTAAATACTGTCTTACATAAAAATTAAATACAATAGTTTCAGCACTAGTCACTCTGAAAAATCTCTGATTTAATACAACATAAAAATTTAAAGCATGAATAACCCCACAGGGTTCTAATCTTTAAATATAAACTTTGATTTACAACCTTTCTAGTAATTATTTTTCTTATAAGTGCTCATTAATCCCATTTATCCCCTATCTTTTTCTCCACATGTCAAGAACCCAGCATCTGTGCGGAGGCAGAAATTAAACAGTCGCTAGAATAAGGGTTGGCCTTGAAATCTCCTATGGGCTGTGCCAGGAAGGGAAATCAAATTCAGAATAGGTAACACTAAGTATTGAAGCATTTGACAAAAAACTAAGTGTCTGTTAACCAAGATTTTAAAGAAAGAAAATAGACCTTGTTTCAAGAAGATCTCAGCAATAAAGAATGGTTAGTAAGAAATCACCCCTGATGTTACCATCAAAAGGCTGCTAGGGGAAAAAGGGATCCTGTCTTATATATGAACCAAGATTTTACTGCTAGTCTAATTAATGCTTTATTGATCTACTTAAAAAGTGCACGTTATTCCTAGTTCAGTTACAATTAAATAAACATTTGAAGTACAAACCATCTAAGTACTATAGAAAATATTTATTTATTACAAGATTCAGGTCATGTATATGACTACATGTGAAGTATAGTTTTATACATAGCATCTAACATCTAGCCCTTCTTCCTCTTTTAAAACTCACCATTCCTCAGTACTTCTGGATTATTGTTATGCTCCTGTTTGTTGAGATGAGGAAGCCATAAAGAAACTGTAAAGCTGTAAAGCCACCGAAACTTCCAAGCCTGAAGGAAAGGACCAGGATGGGTGCAGTTTCTGTTTGTGTAAATTTGTTTATAACATTCTTCTCTTTTGATCCTTAACAGCATATCTGACAGGACTAAGGGCACTGTCACTCCCTCATCCTGTGGGAAACAGCATGTGAAACACAGCAGCCCATAGTGAAAAGTCTTATGTTCATTGGGATATCTTTTTGTCATGGAAGATCCATGAAACATGAGGACAGAGGGGAGGTGTTTTGTCATCCCAAACAGACCTAAAGGCCTGTTACACAGATGTCTGCAGTTAGCTGGGCTGGGCAGTGAGGCTGGTTCTAATCAGGACTCTCCTACTTCTTTCTTAAATTGTTTCCGGTTCACTCCTTTGAGGCAGACCTTGCATTTGATTCACGTACTCCTAGAAAGCTGATGTCCAGGAAAGCAGTAATCAAAAGAGAGAATCAATCTTATGTAACATTTCTACTCAAATTTGAAATAAAATATGATTAAATCTCCAGTATAACTTTGAAAAAGTAATTTTTCATACCCTTCTTATTTAGGATATTGCTGGAATATAAAAATAAATACCCTAATAAAAAACCAACCAACAAAACAAACAAACAAACAAAACCTACCAAAACAAATTCACTGTTTTTCATAGATGAGTATGTCTATTCAGGAGGAAGAGCCAAGAGAGAGTTGAATGTTCTCATAAATAACTGCAGTGCAGGGCCACATCTAAAAATGAATATTAGGTAGTGCCAACTCACCATCTAATCATGGTTAAGGGTAGGATGATGCCAGTATGGGCAGATGGAATGAAAAACATTCCTTTCATTGCAAAAATACACAAATAAGGAAATTCAGTGTCTGTAGCCTTCTTAAACATGATAGCATTCTTAAAAATGAGGTTCAGTTTCAGCCTCATCAGTTACTTTATTTTTTATTTTTATTCTTCAGTATTGCAACTTTTGGGCAGTGTTCCATCATACTGAGAACAGCTGTTATCATCTGTCTATGACATTCTTGGTTTCAGTTCTTTCTTCTATTTTGGAAAAAGAAAAGTGTTCAAGGAGAACGCTGGTAATACATTCCAATTATGTTTGGATACAGCTGCACGTACATAATTGTAGGCAACTATGAAAATTAAGTTTGCATTCAGTAAGGAATGTAACAGTCATAGGGAATGACTAAAGCCTTTGAAAATCATATGTATTACGTTTGTTTTGTCAACACCAAATGCCAACAAACTGAGCTATACTGAACCATTGGATTTGCACTTCCCTTGTTATCCTACTTTTCATTTAATTTCATTTAACCATCATGTTTTCTAGGTGGTGGACATGCCAACAGAAAATTTTGGAGTTCACTCTGCGCGTGTCTCTGTGTGTGTGAATGAATGGCTACTCTCTTCTAAATCACCCTGCAGTGGGTCTACCTTCTCTCTTAGCCTGACTTTCTATATGTTTGTCTCTGCCAGCTTGAGAAAAGATGAAGTGACCACCACAGTGGCTACTCTGCAGGCAGAGCAAACTTCCCACACCGGGGCACACCTCCTGATGTGTTGCTTTGCTGTGCTGGGCTTGGTGCTGTCAGAAGCACCACACACAAGTACTACAAGGGGGTACTACAAGGGAGAAACATCTCTGAAAGGTTTTGCTGGTGTTTATGGAGCTGTGGTGCACATGAACCATGCTAGTAAAAGCCATTACTGCTTCATTTTACTGCCCACTAGTCCTTATTTTTTCCTCCCTAGGCAACAGAGAGCACAAGTGCTAATACCAGGGATCAAGGTATTAATGGATGTCAACTGAGTCGTGACAGTACAGTCTGTGAAGTTTTTTCTTATTTTCAAAGCTTGTAGCAACAGAAAGTGAATCTAATTGGCAGTATTTTTTTCTTTAGTTTTCAGGCATTGAAATCTACCATTTTCTGTGTTTTCTGCTTCTGAAAAAGCAAGTATTTTAACTCTGGTGATAAACTGAAATAGAATGTAAGTAATTTATACTAAAACACCACCATTCTTTTTGTTCAATTTTTCTCTCTCACATTTATGTCAACATATCTTGCAGGTAGAGACAGTGTGAATTGGTTGGTGTTTGAGCAGGACACCTGAACTTTTAAAGCGTTACCAGTGAATTTTATGCAGTCATGATAGTCAATACTAGTTCAATTTTATTATGGAAAATTGGAGGACACTGTGATCTCATTTAGATGAAGTGTATCAACAGGACACCACTATCAGTCTTTTTTTCGAAGGACACACTGTGAAAGAAAGGTAAGTTTTGTGCAAATTCAAGACTGAGTTATTATATTCTTTCTGCTTAAAGGTCCCTTCTCTGTTTAAAAGCTAGCCCAGTATATTTTTCATTTTATATCCTAAAATTTGTCTAACATTGATATGCATTGCTACTCCATGGCAACAGGAATTATACTCCCAGTGTGGCTATACTTCTGTAATAAATGACAGAGGCAGCACAAACCGTTCCTTTAAGCAAACATCAAACACATATATGCTTTTACTTGCAAATAATGTAGGATAAATTCTCCCCACTCAAGTCCACACCATGAATTTGATTTTCTTTCTGGAATAAGAGTGAGGCTTATTCAGAATTAAAAGAAATTGACTGGAGTAGTTTCCCTGGATCACTTTGAAAGTTGGGACTGCCAGCCCTAATCCTTCACAAACCATTAATCAAGCACACAAAAACCTGAGAACGGCATTAAACAAAAATGTGATTTCAAATTATAAGAAAGTACTTTAATTTGCCTTCCATTTTCATGTCTTAAAAATGCAACCATATTCATGTCTTCAATCCTTCTTTAAAAGACAGATTTTTCCAGATAAGAGTGATATTGTCCTGTAACTGTAAATGAGAAACACCAAATATCATAATCATGAGGAAATTAGAAAGTGAATAGTAAGATACATATTTGAAAACCAGCAAAAGCAGTCTTCATGTACTTCTCCCATGCTCAACAGCACAAGAATTTTCAATAAGCTTCAGTATTCCTTTATCACTTGAATGCAAAAATAGCTTGTGAATAGTTGGGTGGATAAATCACTCAACTTTTATTTAACACCTCCACTCTGTCAGTCTTTTCCTCTATTATTTGCAAATAATCCTAGGTAAGATTAGGCAGTATGAAGAAAGCACAGTAAATGAACTGCATGTATAATACCTTTACTGAGACTTTTATTGCTATTCAGTACTGAGGAAAATTTGTATATTAAAATACACACACACAAAAAAATAATACTACTACTGAAATGGTCACCTAAGAAGGAGGTACATTACACATATTCCCAAAAACATTTTGTTATAAAAAATAAACACAGATGTTAATTATTCCAAATATTCAGGGCATTTTTGCCATTAGACAATTTTCTAATCTTATTTTTCCCATTCTAAATTTTTTAATGCTTAAAATAGAGACAATTGTACGACAAAATTCACTCATTTTGAGTATTAATCCTATAGTTCCTATAAGGCCATCAGGGTATCATGAGTGCAGGCCAGTTGGAAGACCTGGAGGAAAGGCTTCAGTTCAGCTAGCTTATACATCACTTCCAGCACATGTGCATATCTGGATGAGCAAATACTGATGAAATGCTCCTTTTGTACACGTCTGTACCACCTTTTGTACAAATCTAGAGCAGCAGCTAGGGACAGCTGGCTAAATTCCCTTTTAGGAGGTATTTATTGCGAGTCAAACCCAGAGGTCTGACTGTGGAAACATGAGGGTACCTCAGGACTCCTCATGGCAACAGTCCTTAGTGGCAGCCAGCAGAGAAGATGTTATGTGCCAGTAGAATAAGTGAATCCTGTGGATTTGGTTTAATACCATCATTCAGGATTTTAGAGCAGCATACAACTCTTGACAAATTCTATCTCTACTTACATAACTGTTTCAGGATTAAGACTTATTTCTATAAGTTTCAGTATTTTGATTGTGTTTAAATTGTCCCCAAATTATTGTTTTGAAAATTAAAAACAAACTAGCCTAATAATGTACAGTCATTTCAAATATGGATAAAACTCATTGGTTAAACATTTGCAATCCTAAAAAAAAAAGACACTTAAAAGAAATAGCTTTAAAAATAGAGGAACTGAAGCAAGAATTCAAAACAAAATAAACCAAAGTCAGGATGCCGCCATGAATAAAAAATTACAATTTTAAGCAGTCTGGTTCTGACAAAGCTTAATTCTGCTATGGGGGCAGTGTAACCCGCTTAAGGTATACAATTTTTGATTAATTCTTGAGAACTAAGATGCAGCTACCTGTGTTGATGAGGCAGTATAATATTTTCCTAGCCTTAAGCAAACTCTCAGATAATTTTCTTAGCCTTTTTTTTTACCTTTATTGGAAGCACTACACACTGCTTTTATCCACTCAAATTCCCATGGATAATTGTGTCCTGTGCCTCTTGCAAATGAGAAGCCTCCAAGCTCTTGCGTAGGACCTTTCCAGAAATAACAGGGGAGCAAGCCATGTGCTGAGTAAATTGTTCTGGCATACGGCCCTCAAGTGAAGCCTCTCCAGAATGGAACAGCACATGAAATTGTTATATGACTCATGTACAGTCATTCTTGTACCTGGCAAATGTGTATCTACTCACACAATGCTGTAAATATTAAACTCAGTAAGATTCTTGCACTGTAAATCAACTTAATCAAGGCTGGAGACATCCAAGGTACAAGGAATAACTAGTCTGGTGCCTATTTGGGAGTTAAACTTTTCTAAATCAACTCCACAAATAGAATGGTTCTTAGACCTATTAGTATGAAACTAAAATCTTTTTCTTGTTTGTTTTTTCTTTTTGCTAACATACCAATGGAGTCTGCAGCATACTTAAACAAAGGCGCTTACATATCATTCTCTGACTTTTTTTTTTACTAAAGCATCAATCTGAAAATATCCATTTAACTGTATTATCCAAAAGATGTTAATATGTCATAAGAAATGTTAATATGTCATAAAACATGTCATATTAGCTATCCAACATTCATTCAAGACTTTACAAAATAAATGAAAATTTAAAACTTCAACATTATCAGCCTAAAAGTATAATTTTTGCAATCTTAGTTTTTCGTTGCATGTTATTAACCATCTTTCTTCTGTCACACTGTAACAGGTCAGAAGATCAGCTATGATTTTTTATTTTTCTGAGTCTTTAGAATAATATGCAGGATTCTAAGCTGATTTATTTGAAAACTGAGATATAGGTTTGTCAAGTGTTTGAGTAGTGAAAAATTTTGGCTTACTGGAACACCACTGTGGTTACGTGAAAATACATGATTTTTTAAAAGCTTCTTGGATTTTATAGAGCCTGCAAAACTTGAGAATTCCTCAAAAAAGGAGGAAAAAGGCAGAGACATGTCTCTGAGAGAAATTTTACATGCTGGAGCTGAGAAAACTTCTGTAAATTTACATTTGAGACTCAGTTCTAATAAACTTGTAATGTAAGTTGCATTCTGTTTCCTATTTTAACTAAAATGATTTTTGTCAATTTTATTTCAGTGTCTTTGTCCAGTGTACAATTACAGAACTTGTAGCCCATATTTCCAGTACAGTATGACATACAGACTAGAACGCAGAGGACAATACAATGTGTATGCAGTTTGGATTGGTATTTAATTCTACTTTTTAATGTAATCTAACAAATGTTGCCATATAGGATTATTTGAGTCATAGTAAAAAAACTTTGTGATAAATTACTTGGTAATTTTAAACACAAGGTTCAAAATTTTCTGTTTTAAATTCCCTAAGAAAATTAGCTAAATTTAAATAATAAATATACAAATGACTTTTTTATCTCAAAGATATATTGAACAAAAAATAAAATTCTTTAAAAAGTGCAGATAGTTCCATTTGTGTTTTCTACAAGGTACTTTAAAAATGAAATGTGCTCCTCAGAATTAATATTAAAACTCTCTCTATTTCAGTCCAGGGATGAGTTATTTTGATTTCAGAATGCACTTTTATGTAATGGATAGCAATTAAATTGCATAATATTTTTTAATTCCAGGGAGCTAATTTCAAAAGAACACTGGAAAGATCCCAGCTATCTAAATTGCTAGAGCTCTTTTCAGAGGCCACAGAAAATGTTGCCACCTTGCCTGTAACTGTATGAGTCTGCCTGTAACTGCATACATTTGCTTCCAGATTTGAGATACTTATGACAATAGTAGGATTTGATGATCTTGCCCCTCTCAAGGAACCAAACTTGGATAAGATCTCACAGAAACTTATTTATAGCTGTACTTTCAGTCATAAGGTGAAACATACATAGAAACTGCAGGAAGCACTGTAATAAAACACAGTAGGAAGGAATGCTCTGCAATTGTTTTGTCTTGAAACGTCCTTTGTTTTTATATCAGAGCAATGCTGAGGTAGCAATGAGGCCAAATTCAGTCACTGTGTAGGTATTTAACAGCACTTTCTACCCCAGCAGAATATAAACTTTTGCTATTATCTAAGTAAGGATTATCTAAGAGGTGTAGTTGGTGCTTTGACTATGTGGCTCCAACTCCCTCCACGACTCCTTCCTCCAGCCAAAAGCCAGGTGAAATATCCCACCCACCAGGATCCCCTGCCACTGTGGTAAATAGAAGAACAGCAAAATGTCTTCCCTCAGAGGGCTTGGGGCCAGGGCTTCCTCGGCATCCAGCTGCTGGGTAGCTGTCCTTAAACAGCACCTCCCCGTCCCTTTTGCACATGCCTGGCTCCACAATCCACCCAAATACCTGGGCTTCAGCTAGCATTGCCATGATTCTGCACCAGACCTTTGCCTTTTTCCTTCATCAAAATGGCTGCAAAATGCTCCTGTATGGTACCTGGTACAGCCACTGCTGGCATGCAGCAGGAGACTATCAGGTTGTTAAAACTGTTGGTCAAGGTTGTTGTGCATCCACAAGCACTTGCTGAAGAGAAGCAGCAAGTGAAGAACGCAGCCCAAGGAGAAGTGGGTTTCAGATTGATCAAAACCACAGGCCAGGCAATAGCTTAATTATAGATATTTTCTGTGGGGTGCTTGGGTGTGTGTGGGTGCTTAAGAAGAATGTGGATCACAGAAAAATGGGTAAGTTATGTCTGTTACAGGGAGGCAATTTTCAATTAAAGTTCAGCATATTCTTTCAGGCAAAACATGGCAGGCCAAGCAGAGCACCTGCTGCTGCAGCCCAGAGGCACTCTGATGAGCCAGCTGTGACCGACGTCACCTTGGCTAAAGCAGGATCTGAGGCTAGATTAGAAACAGAAATGTCACCGCTGGGAACCAGGCACAGATCTCTCAGCACTGGGAAGTGATACCACAGAGTGTGTCCCTGGTGTGTGTCTGCCAACGTCAGCACCAAGGTGAGGGTGTCAGTATCTTGTGTGGTTAGGAGAGTGCTTCCTTGCCAGATCAGAAGCTCGGCTTCCAGACTAACAGCTGAAATTTAGGCAGAGAGTGATGACATGCAAAGGTAACTGGATATGGACTGGAGGAACGTGTTGGCAAGGTCCTAGACCTATGTGAGACAGTATGGATGGCAAGGGACCTTTAAGCCTTTAGAACTGTTCACTTCGGTTTAGCTATTTGCTAGGGTGGGGTTAAAATGGGTAAGTTTATAGGAACTGCAGTGTGGGAAATAGTTGCTCAAACATAAAGCAGATGGTTAGTTTACCTGTGGCTAATCTGCTCTATTTCTGGAAAGAAANAAAAAAAAAAAAAAAGGAAGCATGCACTCAGCATACTTGTATTATTAGCCTTATACCAACATTTAAAAATCTGGGGTGAAAAAATTTTAATGAAAACAAAACCCAAATTATAAACACAAATTTATAAATAATACAAACATAATTTATAAAGTGGGAAGAGAGATTGAGATCCTATCTAACACCTTGGAGAGCCTACCATATCACAGAATTTGTACAAATATTTTGCAGTGGGTATGGCTCTGGTAGAACATCACTGGTTGCTTCCACAAATTTTAGTCCTTGCTTCCTTGTGCAGATTATCACCATTACTACTTGCAGAAAGCTGTTGCTGTATTTTTTGCAGCCCCAGAATCACCATTGTAATAAGATGGACCATCTATAGATGACACATAAGGATGCATCTCTGGACTTTAGATGATAATTTGGAGGTTCAAAGTCACAGGCATTTGTGAAAACTCATGCATTCTATTTTCTTTTTAAAAAAGTAATTCCTGTTATATCAGGAAAGACTATTGCTATTAAAAATGTATAGCCTTAAATGCACTCCTCTAACATGGGTATTTATAATATGCTGTGTCATGCAATATATCTGGAGGAAAAACCATTCAAAACAAATATCACATTTAATTCAAAGCAAACAGGCTTATTCTTCAACAGGTACCTGCAGATTTGATGCTGCATGCCAACTAAAATATATTTTTAGATTTTTTGGTTTTTCTATCTGGCACACTCATCAAGGGGACATCTGGATATAAGTATCACATGGAAGTAAGTGTCACAGTGCAATTACTGATATTGTAACCTGCAAAAATACTTTTTGGAGGCCACAGAGCCTCTTAGTGCATTTGATAAAATAACATGGTCATGCATTCTGATTTTGAATGAGTTAAATGGGAGGATGACTTCAATGTCTCACAGATACATCTGTAATTTCTGTAATGCTTTCCATATCATGTTGTTCTTGGTATTTATTTTAGTTGGATTTCTGAAACAGCATGAGGATTTCTACAATGAAACGACAGCTACATTTAATTAAGGCATGACTGATGTATCTGCAAATAATTTTAACTGAGAATTTAATTTTTCATTTGGAACTCTTGCAGACAGAACATGATTTCCTTTGGCTTTTTTATTTTTTTGTTTAATATTCTACTGATTTTTCTAGTGCTTAAGGAAAAATAGTGTTGCATCTCAAGTCAAATAGTTAAGATATCAAGTATTATCAAATAGTTACCTCTGGTTGACACAAGAAATTGGTCTGATTAGTCACATCTTGGTGTTGCTCATCCTGGACTGTGAATGCAGGCAATCCTAACAAAAATATTCCTTGTATAAATTTAAAAAAAAATGTTATTTTCAGGAACTTCAGCTGTGCAATTTTGTATGAGCTTCTTGTAAACATTCCCACTAATAGAGACTGGTCAGAGGGCACTCGAAGAAAATAAACAGAAATAGAGTATGACCACAGCTGAACAGAATTCACTTAAATATTCAGGAAACTATTGATAGAAAATGCTGTTAGAATCTGTTCAGCTCTAACATCTGGATGGCTTGGGTAAAAAAATAAAATTAAATCCTACTTTGAAATAAATTTATTAAAGTTACCACAGTATTCTGGGAGCTCGTGTCAGTTATTCCAGAAATCCAATTTGTTGCAGATATATTGGAGGTTCATGGAAGAGGTAAACAGTTGCTGTGGTGAAAAATTCTATGGGAGTAAGTAGGTAGAGAGTGGGAAAGTTATTTGTTCATATTATTTGCTGTAGGATATTAATTTCATGTCCAAATTAAAACCGAGCAATGGTATTTGCATTAGCTATTCTTTAGTGCAAAAACAAATCACTTTGTTATTATGAGTTAGCAGTTTTTCTTCTTAGAGGAAATAATGAAAAGCCCTATTTCTTGGACATATAAGCAGATGAGCCATCACCATAGCAACCAAAGGACGTATCCATCGCGCCATTCTGTCAAACAGCCCCTGCATGTGACTCCAAGCTCACATTCCTTACTTCCATCTGAAAGTAGGTTTTAGTCCTGCCATCCAGTAAAATCAATACTCAGTAGGATGTTTTCAGTCTGTCATAGTTTAGAAATAAAAAGCTACTTACAGTAGCCTTTCTTGTCTTAAAGGGAAAGTAAAGGTTGTTTATTTATCATATACTGGGAGTTAATGAAAAATAGAATTAATAGAAAACAGATCATTTGTTTCCAGGAATGCTGAGTTTCCTCATGCTCTTTATTGTGTTTAATGATTCAGTCATGTCTTTGTATATTACAGAGTATTATGACAGGTTTTTTGGACAGCTTCCAGCAGTGAGTCTGGCTTAAGAGAAACACCATGTTTCTCTCTTAGAGTTATGAAAGAGGCTTTGATTTCTCCACAAAAAGGAGGAGAATCACACTGCAAACATGATTTACAAATCAGGCAGCAGAATCCATATACAAATTGCGTAGTGTTAATTGATCGTCCATTTCGCTTGCAACTCTAAAGCAGGATTTTATTTTCATGTTCTTGTCCTCTTCAAAAGTGTTTTCTAGCTTTCCTCTCAGACTCTAGAAGGTTGTTTTTATCTTGCCTTATCTTTCCTCTTCATCACCATTAGATTTTAACCTTCTCTACACCTGCAGTGTAATAAGAACCAACACATTTGGCCTCCGATTTCCTGGTCTCTTTCTCAGAAGCCTTCCCAAATATTACAAAAGCAATGGCGACTTGCACTTGTGTGGGTTCTGCATTTTACCTCAAGGAAGTCAGCTCAGATTCAGTTTCCATATGTCAAATGACTACTGCAACAGCAGACTCTGGGAGAAAAGAAAAAATAGTTGCCTCATTAGATAGATCTTGAGGTAGCCTTGTTACATTTGAGCTCTTTGTCTGCTGAATGGTTTCTGATGAGCACCAGTTGTGCCTAAGTGTAACACATAAACTTTCACTGGAATTAAAGTCTCATATCAACTACAGAGTGATCATACTTTAGGATCCATACA
The DNA here is from genome assembly GCA_013397175.1 of Platysteira castanea. Taxonomy (NCBI): domain Eukaryota; kingdom Metazoa; phylum Chordata; class Aves; order Passeriformes; genus Platysteira; species Platysteira castanea. Next base: position 43,976 of record VYXC01009943.1, read on the forward strand.
CCAGCATGACAGTAATGGAAGATATGGAATGTAAGAGATGGAAAAAATCATGATGTCGGGAAAGCAACATCTCTGTGTATCGCTACAATAAAGTAATGAATGGTATAACCTCCACAAGAACGTTTGGCTCCAGAACCTGAACTCTTTTTTCCTCAATAATGTTTCCTTCAGTCTTATCCAAGTAAGACTGAAGGAGATATATAAAGACTGCTCTCTCTGTCTATCGCTCTCTCTCTCTCTCTCTGAAATACACAGTACATTTCAGATGATAAAAATGTAAAATGTATGAAAATATATATAAGATGAGGCAAGATTCTACACTCAAGTGAATTAACAGATACATGAAAAAGTGATTTGCAAAATGTCAATTTTCCATATGAAATTAATGGTCTTGAAATGCTATCTAAGCAACTTAGTCAGTTCAGTTCCAGTTAAGCCAGACAGATTGATAGTTTCCAAAACAGATTGCCAGAATCACACCAGTGAAACTGTTTCCTATAGAAGTAGGAAGTGAGTTTGGCAATCTCCTCCTGGTGGTTTTGTCTGGTATTAAGTTAATTTTCTCCATAGTAGCTAGCATGGGCTATGTTTTGGATTTATGCTGGAAAGAGTATAGATAACACAGGCATGTTTTTGTTCTCGCTGAGCAGTGCTTACACAAAGCCAAGGCCTTTTCTGCTCTGCACCTCACCCCTCCAGTGAGGAGGCTGGGGGTGCACTGTGAGTCTTAAGGGAACACAGCCAGGACAGCTGACCCCAACTGACCATATTCCATCACACCCAGCATACAAAGCTGGGGGAAGAAGGAGGAAAGGGGGGACATTCAGAGTGATGGTGTTTGACTTCCCAAGTCTCCATTACATGTGATGGGGCCCTGGTCTCCTGGGGATGGGTGAACTCCTGCCTGCCCACGGGAACCAGTCAACTGTTCTGCTTTGCTTGCATGTGTGGCTTTTGCTTTACCTTAACCTATGTTTATCTCAACCCATGAGTGTTCTCACTTTTAGCTTGGGTTATCTCCTCAGTCCCAGTGTGGGGGAGTGAGTGAATGACTGTGTGGTGCTTAGTTGCCGATTTGGGTTAAACCACAACACTCATGTCAAAAGAAATCAAGCAAACCACATTGTATACACTTTTGTTATTAGGTGTCATTAGCAAAACCAAGAATCATGTCAAGTATTATGTCTAGCACTTCCTTTTTTTTTTTTTTTTTTTTTTTCTCCCAAATGAAACAAAATATTGAGTTTTAATTCTGAGATAGAAACTCTCAGATGCTTGGAACTTCAACTCTAAATCCAAAGTTCAAATGTTTTGTTCTTACTTTCAATCTAGTTAATAGTTCCTGGAAAGATGAACACCACATTGAGGAGTGGGACATAAATAACTGTTCTCAGAAATGAGCAAGGTTTAAACAAATGGATGGCAAGTCTGTACAGTTTGTGCTGGCTCAATTACTACACATAAAGTGTTCACTGACACAGGACTCCTTTATGAATTTAATTAGACTGCTTCTGCCACCAAATTTTATTCTTCTTAGCTGCCATCAGGAAAGGTCTGCCTAGTTCCAGGTTTGTGTCAACAAATATGCTGTATTTCTTTCCGGTCTTGAAAAGTTTTCACCTGACACTAGGGGGACACTAGTCCTTCATCAGAGATACCAGCATAAACAATTCTCCAACTTTACAAATGCTGTCATTATCCGCTGACCTAAAGTTCGTTCCACCTGATTTCTCTGCTGACAAATCTGTTTCAACAGAGCCATCTTGCCTCATTTTATGAGGTCCTGGTTTGTTTGCATTAGATCTCTCAATGTCCTGTTGCAAGTGGGATCCTGGGCTATCACTAGGTCCTGATTGTGCCAGATAAAATGACTTGACTCTTCTTAGTTTAAGTTTAGGCACATGAACAGATTACCAGTTTTCCAAGGCTTCTATTAATCATCTTATCTATAATTTCAAAATAGTTAACTTAGCTAAAATAGAAAAAAATATTATCTATAAACACCATGCCTTGAAGTAAGGACTGCTAAGTCATTTTTTTAATCCAAATATTTTATGCTTAGGAAAAAAACCAACAAAGATAAGTATAAAAAAATTACTATCATTTTGAAGGCCGCACAGTATTTTTTCTGAAATGTTTTCTGTAAGATGTGTTTTATTAACTTTAAATGCATGTTTAGAGTCTTTAGCTGATGTAATACTAAGAAAGTAGATGTGTTTTTTTTAAAAAAAAATCAATATTGCAATTTGATTCAGATATGCCATTGTTTCCCTTTATTTCATAGATCTGTGGATATTAAATCATGTCAGTTTCCATTTGTGAGAAGCTTGCTGATATGTATACTTAGATTTAGTCTGTAATTTATTATTGTTTTATATTTAAAATTTGGTAGCTTCCAATTCCCCTGGTTAAAGCTGTAGCTTTGCAGTAGCAAGTGCAGAATCTCCCAAGGTAAATGCAGCCCATGTGTTGGTGATTCCCAAAGGATATACTGTGGTGTATAGTGTACCATAGAAATTTGGCAGCACCTTGTTTGCTCTGCCATTTGTTTTTAGTACCTAATCTAAAGAGCCTGCTTTACAGGTTTCTCCTGTGACCCAGGAAAAAAGAACCAGATGGACTGAGTTAAGATTTTTATCCATCACAAGCAGGTCAAAGGCTTATCTTTGGTGGCTGAGGATCTCAGAGCTATCAATACAATTCCCTTGTTGTGTAAGCTTTGACTCTGCTGACACTGACAGTGGGGCTGGGTGTGTATCCATCTTCTGGAGAGTTACCAGGTACACAGTCTGTGTGACTTAAATAAGCTGCACATTCATCAAAGATAGTACAAAATGTTCTGAAACCTTACAAATGTTGTGCTGGGATCACGATACTTAGAGTGACTTACTGCCACCAAATATTCCCCCACCGCATCATCCCAAGTCTCAGTCCCAGCCCTAAAAGTCCAGTGTCCTCCACTACCAGTAAGAGCAGCAGCCTGAAGACTGTCATGATTTAATTTTGTTTGTCAACTTTCATCTTTGCCTGTCGTTATTCATACCAGGAGATGGAAATGCCTGCGATGTAGCGCAGAGGGAAACAACTTAAGTGCAGTGAATACACCCTACAGAAATACTTTATATTAATGCAGTCTTTTCTATTTTGCTTTAAAAATGTATAATACAGCTCAAATGAATGAGCACTGGTTAGTCATACTGCCAGTTTTTAGAAAGCAGGCACTCCACAAAGCTGCCACTAATTGCAAAAAATTATATGGCGTGTATATTACAAAAAATTTCATCAAGAACTTTTCATCATAACAAACATTCAGATGCATAAACAGACATGAAAAGTAGGTAAACTAATTCCTCACATTTAATTCCTCCATCTAAATTACTCTTGCTAAATACAGTTTCTTCATAAATTTAGAGGAAGAGGAAAATGAACAGCTCCAAAGGAAACAAGAAAGCCAAGTAGATATGGAACATGTAGCATTACATCTTTAATCAGAATTGAAAAATATTTTTTCAGCATTAAAAAAAAGACCTTACACACAAGAACTGAGGAACAAAAACTAGGCATATTGCTAGTAGCACATAAAGAGCACCTGGTCTCATTAGGATGGTATTTTATTTTCCTCACAGTATACCACTTTAATAGATCCAGCGGGGAAATAGCAACAAAAACTAAGCAACTAGAATGACAGTGTCATCTCTGTGGAAACATCAGCACTTATTCATCATCATCTTCAGTGCTGTAAGATGTCACCTAGAGAATTCCTTCTGAGATTTTTATTTTTATAACAAGGGTTTAGCCTAATTTATATTCCCTACATGTAAAATGCAGCTTTATTGTTTTAAATTACATGATTTCTGTATCTCTCTGCATAAAAGCCCTTTTTAAGAGAAACAAAGTATTCTGTTGCCTTGATCACAGGTTTTTGACCTAAAAGAAAAAAAAAATTCTTTATAGCTTCTCCAACTTGTCTTGCATGTCAGAAAATAATGACATTATTAGTGCTTTTCTCTCCTTCGCCTGGGTTCCTGTAGTTCTTCTTTTTATATGAAAAACTTCAATATTTCATTTAAGCAGATTTAGAATTAAATCCTCTATAAACTCATAAAGCACATTAGCATTTCCAGTGCCTTTATGTGATATGTACCATGTAGTTTTCCCCTATCTGAGAGCTTTGTTTTTTAACTGATCTGATAATATTTTTCAGTTTATTACACAATCTGGTTAAGGCCTAGTAGCAGTATACCATGGACTGGTAGTAGTGCCTAGAGGATGATGCTGGTTCAAAGACCATCAGCTAGAATACACAGGATTTCAGGAGTTTCAGCAGTGATTACTAAAACTAAATTATTCTTATACTGGATCATAAAAAAGCAAGGATTTGCCATGGCTCACAGACAGCTTTAACCATCTTTTTCTTTATAATTAGCCATAACATGATATTAATGAAGAACAAAACATGTCATGCTTGTGCATATACGGGGTCTAATAGGGTATCAGATGTCCTTTTAGTTTCCACCTTACCTATAAGATCATAAGTTGTGAAATGCTGTCAACTGCACTATAGGCAGACTCAGAAAAACAGTGATGAATATTATGGGTTGGAACAGTGAATAGAAAAGTCTTCTGTTTTGAACTGTGTATAGGTATTTACCACCCTATAAACCACTAAAAATTAGGTATACATGCAAGCAAAAATTTACCCAGTAGAGTATCATAACTAGTTTTAGAAAAGCTTATCATCTCCATACACCTATAGGCTGTGGTGTGGTCTTTCTCTTGGGCTTCTGTAGCTATGGCAGCAGTTGCCAGTAAAATGAACTTAGCAGCAATGTGTGGGATACAAAATTCATATGCTCATGTGGTAAGAAATGTGGTATATTAGGTGGTAATGGAGAAATGAGTGAAATAATTTATTTTTATTTCACCTCTTTAAGTTGAATAGAGAGCATTTTTTAAAAAATTCAAGTTTTATCATTCTTTCATTTAAATGCCTTATGTGATTGATGGATTGATGGATTGATGGATTGATGGACTGATGGATTGATGGATTGATTGATTGATTGATGGATTGATTGATTGATTGATTGATTGAAAGAAATAGGCAATTTACCAGACAGGGAACTCAATGGCTTTTCAAGTTCAATTGCTTTCTCTGTGGGCTCCTGAGATCTTGGTACTCATGACTGTCTCCACTCTGATGTTATGCAACCTGCCTTCCACCTCCTGCTCCCAACCACATCAAATTGCATCATACATACTTTAGGAGTGTACAATGTAATATAGAAAAATAGTCAGAAACATAATGAAAGAGGCACTTAAAGCACAAGCTTAAAAAATAATTCATTTGCTCTTCCAGTCTGTATATTCTCTACAAGGTAAGGCATGTAGTTTGCAACACCTTTGCAATGACTTGAGGTACTTTGCTATATTGAATCATTTTTGTATATGATACAAAGAGCTAGGTGGCTATGATGACCTCTGGGGGTCTGAGCAGTAGAAAAAGAACTGCAGGGGGTTTCCAGAGCCAGGGAAGCCCAGGCAAGAGCTGATAGACCCACCAGGAACCTGCCGGGAAACCATCAGAAACTGGCAGCCCTGGCGAGCGGGACTGACCCGGCAATAGGTGTTGCTGCAGCAGATTTCAATGAGCTGACACTGAAATCCTCAGTCATTTTGGTGAGGCTGAAAGCTTCAGTCAGCTGGTGACAGCAGCAATGGCTACAGTAAACTCTGGGGATGACCACTAGAATGAATGTGGCAATTAGTGCAACAGTTTGCAAGGAAGGATGCAGGGGGAGGGCACAAGGAGGGCTTCCCTCCATAGGAGGGTCAACAGAGCGAGAAAGCAGCAGATAGGAGCAGCAATTAACGCTGAGGAAGGGAAAAGAGCAGGCTTCCTCTCTCTAGTCTTAGTCTGAGCTTCCAGTGTTATGATTATCATGTGCCGTGGAGTTAATTACCCAGCAGTGTTGTTGTTGCTGCACCAACAATGTCTGTTCACCCAAACAGAGCTTCTGACTGTAGATGTAGCTCTGTAGGCCTCTGGTTGTAAGGAGTGCCTGGTGCCTGTCCAGAAAGCTAGGGCTGTGAGTTGTCTCCTCTACAGAAGGTGTGTCCCTGTCAAGGAGCTGTGTCACCAGGCTGAGGAGTTACACAGGGAAGTAAGTAGGTTGAGCAGTAGTCGTGAGTATGGGAAAGGAATAGACAGGATATTCAAAGAGATATTACGGACACAGGGGTCTCAAACCCCCTCTTATAGCAGAGATGCAGGTGGCCTCTGCACCTTATCTCACAAGAAGTCAGATGTCAATAAAAGAGGAAGACTAGAAACTGTTTACCTTCCATACAAGGAGGAAGACTTGACATTAGCAAACAAGTTTAGTGCCCTCCAAACCAAGGATGAGGTGATTGAGGCTTCAAGTAAGGCAACTGAGTCATCAGGCCTGAGCCACGCAGGTTTACCTGGAAGAAGTAAGAGATTGTCATGGGTGACTCCCGAGTGCAGGGGACAGAGACACCCATCTGCTGACCTCATCAGTTGTCCAAGGAAGTTTGTTGCCTGCCAGGGGCTTGAATCAGAGATGTCATGGAAATACTGCTAAGGCTGGTCAACATCTGACTATTACTCCCTGCTGGTCTCTCATGCAAGCTCTAATGATACCAAAGGTAAATTGAAAACAATCAAACTGATTTCAGATCTCTGAGGACCTCAATAAAAGTTCTAGGTGCCCAGGTAGTTTTCTGCTTAATATTGCCAGTTAGGGTAAATGACAAGAGAAGAATTAAACGGACTTACCAAGTAAATGACTGGGTATTGTCATTGGTGTTGTTAACAGCATTTGGTTTTTGTAACCTTTGGACCCTGGTTGCTGAGATTGATAGCTGTTTGGGAAAAGTGGGATCCACCTCATTGAGTGGAGCACATATGTTTTTGCCAATAAAATGGCCAATCTGGTAAAGTGAGCTTTATACTAGGAAAGGTGGGCAAAGGGAAGAGCTTAGTGACCACCCAAGTAGCAACAGGAGGCTTAAGAGGAGATACCTCCAGCACATGCAAGCAGCCAAAAATGTAACTACAAGACAGGACTATGGGGTATCCCTTTGCACCCTTCCTGGGATAATGACACAGTCAAATACTTCTATAAAGTGCCTGTATACCAATGCATGCACTACAGGAAGCAAACAGGAGGAACTGTAGATCTGTATGCAATCACAGGGCTTTGAGCTCATTGCACTTACAGAAACATGCTGAGATAGCTCACCTGAATAGACTCCTGTTGTGAAAGACCACACACTGTTTAGGGAAGGCAGACCAGAAAGGCACACTGCTGGAGCTGCCCTCTTCATGAGGCAACACTTGGAATGTATAGAGCTCTGCCTTGAAGTGAATGATGAGCCTGTTGAGATCTTATGGGTTAGGATAAAAGAATGGACTAGTGAGGGTGACACTGTTGTGAGGGTTTGCTACAGGATGCCTGATTGAAATGAGGAAGTGGATGAGAACTTCTACAGGCAGCTTGAAGCAGCCTCACAGTCACAGACCCTGGTTCTCCTGGGGGACTTTAACTGCACTGACGTCTGCTGGAGAAGCAACACAGCGAAACACAGATAGTCCAGGAGGTTCCTGGAAAGTGTTGATATCAGCTTCCTGGCACAGGTGGTGGAGGGTCCCACATGGAAGGTATGCTGCTCAACCCCATGATAACAGACAGGGAAGGCCTTGTTGGATATGCAAAGGATGAGGGCAGCCTTGGCTGCAGTCGCCACGAGATTATGGAGTTCAGTATCAGATGAGGAGGAAGCAGTGCAGCAAGTAAGATTGCAACCATGGGCTTCAGGAGACCTAAGTTTAGCCTCCTCAGGTATCTTGGAGGAATCCTGTGGGAATGGGCCCTGCAGGTGAGAGGGATCAGAGAGAGCTGGTTGATATTCAAGGATCACTTTTCCCAGAGTCAAGAACAATGCACCCTAAAAAGTAATCAGGCAAAGAGGGCAAGAGATCTGCATGGATGAACAAGGAACTCCTGTCATTGCTCAAGTGTGAGCAGGAAATACACAGGAGGTGGAAGCAGTGGTCAGACCACTTGGAAAGAATATAGAGGGGTTGTCAGAGTAAGTAGAAATGAGACAAGGAAGGCCAAGGCCCATCTGGAAATAAATCTGGCCGACGATGTTAGGGACAACGAGAAGGGCTTCTTTGAATATATCACTAACAAAAGGAAAACTAAGGATAACGTGGGCCTATTATTAAATGGAGAGGGGACCCTGGTAACAGAGGATGTAGAGTTACTGAATACCTTCTTTGCATCATTAATCTTGTCTCAGAAATTTTAATGTTGATTTGTCATTATTTAAGCTTCATGTGAAATTTCAGATTCCCTCTTTTGTAAAAGAATCAAAAGCTTTGGAATGCACCTACACATCTGCTAAACTTTAGGACTTTCTCTCATATGACTGAGTAAGCAACTTCACAAGTAACTTCAAATATATTTTTCCATTATGCATGTTTTTCATATTGCAGCTGTAAAGGTTTTATGTCATTTGCTTTGTACTGGTACCAAATCTTTGTTTGATTTTTATCAGTATTTTCTGCATGAGTGCATATGGAATTTACTAACCATATTTTGAGCCTTTTAGTGAACAGCATTTCAGACGTGGTTTCCTCATGCTTGGAGCATAATATAATGAACATAATATAAAGTTCCTTTCTTATTCTGTTTTGTTTTTCTCATCACAACTTGAAAATGTATTTTGCATTTCCTTTCCAGTGTCTAAAGAGATCTGGAGATGTGAAACAGATGGAAATGTCAAATCACATTTGAGAATTACAAAAAATTAAAAATGTCATTCTTCTAGAGGAATTCAGAATGAGGCCTTCTAGTGCAAATACCTCTGCCTTGGAGTTCAAAGCAGTAGACACTTAAATACATGTATACTTCCATACATACCCTCTAAAATGAGCTTTTCCTGCAGCAAGGCATGGTATCTGCATAGAAATATATAATGCCCAGAGTTTCTTAAAGGGCTTCATCTGTTTATCATGCAACCCTGTTTTCACAGCTCCACATTTTCTGGGAAAGAATTAATTTTTTTACAACACAAAACATCCCTTTTCTGCTAACAGTAGTACCAGCTTCCAGAGCTTTTCTGTTTCCAGGCATCATGCTCCATTGATATTTCAGAACACATCTACATTACAAGGCAAATTCTAGCACAGCCAGGCTGGCATAGCTCCTGCTAGAGATGCAGCATAGGCTGACAGGAGTAGCTTTTCAGCTGTCATAGCAACACTACCTACCCTGCATAACATAACCTAAAATGGCAAAAGCACTTTAGTATCAGCATGGCTGTGACAGACACCAGGGGGATGTTAATACACTGCGTTTGCTGAATACCCTGATATATTGCACAATATCCTATTTTTCTGTGTGGTGGTACTTTACCATCATCATTCAGAATATTCTTAATCAGCGCTGCAAAATATAGTCCTTATCAGAGAATCACAGAATGGTTGAGATTGAAAGGGACTTCTGGAGGTTATTTCGTCACTTAGGTCAGGCATCAGCCTCAGTCAGAAAGGAACAAGTTCCTGTCTGGATCACAGGCCTGCAATTAGACCTTTGAAACTCAGAGAATGAATAATATTAAGATGGAAATGTCAACTGAAGGAATGAACTAAACAGATTTTGCCCATACATAAGATTCCCTGTACAGAAAGCAGATACAAAGAGATGCTCTTTCCACACAGAGCTGGCTTTCAGGAGGGCAGGTTTGGTGCCATGAGAACAGCATAGGCTGCAGTCTGCCCTGCATATTCCTGCTACCAGAAAGAAAATGGGACAGGCTGGGATTTTGCACAGACATGAAAGGTGGAAAAAATTCCACATTGCTTCTGCAATCACAAGGATATGGTTTGCTCTCTGAGGCTTTCAGAAGGTTGCAAACAACTAGCAAACAAGCTAAAAGTAGTGTGTCAAGTCTCAGAGCGTGATGTCTAGAGAAATATGTGCAAACATCCTGTAAAAGAAACAAAGGTTTCAGCTGTCTTATCCACGATGTGTTGACTTGGTAGATATGGAATTATTCTCCATTTATAATACTCAGTCTGGAGAAGAGAAAACTGAGGAGAGACCTCATTGTGGTCATTGTTTCAACATCCTCACAAGGGCAAGCAGGGGGGTAGGTACCAATCTCTTCACCCTTGTGACCAGTGACTCCAGGAAATGGCACGAAGTTGGCTCAGGGGAGGTTTAGGAAAAGGAAGGTTCAGGAAAAGATTCTTCACCCAAAGGGTAGCTGGGCACTGGAACAGGCTCCCCAGGGAAGTGGTCACAGCACCAAGGCTGACAGAGTTCAAGAAGCATTTGCACAATGATCTCAAGCACATGGTGTGACTCTCGGGGCTGTCCTGTGCAGGGCCAGGAGTAGGACTTGATGATCCCGGTGGCTCCCTTTCAACTCAGCATAATCTATGATTCTATGATGTCCTTATAATTACATAAATTGAGGCCAAATTTGCCTGAGCCTTATGTGTAAAAGTTGAAATAAGTGAGAGTATGGAGGGAAAAGTAATTCAAACAATGCTAGACTCAGTTGGATAAATTTTTTGAACCTAACACTAAGCCCCTTGTTAAATAATATTGTTTTCACAGTTCTGAAATTAACACTGAAGCAGAAACTTTTGCTGTAAAGTATTTCATTTCTAAACTGTAGAAATATTTTGCAATCACAGAATCTGGTGTGTTGCTTGCATATACAAAGACATATTTAATCACAGCCTTCATGAATATGCCTTGTTACTAGACTTGGGTTTGTGTAATCCTGAGAATTTCTGAATGTATAAGAACTTGCTTATGGAGACTATTTTAAACTTTCTTTTATAAAAAGACACTAATAAAGTTGTCTTTCTAGCAATGGAGGAAACTATTAATCATTCACAGAGAACCTTCAACTAGGTGGAACACTGTGAGTAAAAGGAGTTTAAAGTCTATTAGCCTGAAGAGTTAAAGGCCAGAGCCAATCAGGATGGAGTTAATTAAATGGTGCAGCTATCAAAAAAAAAAAAAAAAAGAAAAAAAAGAAAGAAGGTGACAGTACTAACAAAATGTTGGTATGGACCTTAAATTACACAGATTAGGTAGATGTTTCTTATATTTGTGATACATAGACAAAGTGTTGTTGGAGGGGTTAAAATGAATGATGTGTTCTTTTGGATATTTGAAGTGTTCTTTTGGGTTTTTGATTGCTTTACATGTTAGTCTGCTCAGTAATGTCTATGCCAGCAGCTGGTATTTGAAGAGAACAAGAAGGTTATTTTTCAAAGAATTAAAAGAGGTGTTTAAAGTGTGTCTTCTGATCACTGAGTTCTGAAGAGAGTGTCAGGCTTAAACTAGGCAAACCAGAAGTAAAGAGAAGCCTGTCCATAAAGGTCATTATTTCTCAGTCATTGCAGAGCTCAGTTCACTTAATTTTTTATTGATGGGAATTGCACACCTAATACAGTTTTATACTGTGTGTGCATGTGCTTTGTTTTGGATTGTAAAAGAAGATTGAACTGATCTTGCTAACAAGGGTGCCAAGGGTTCTAGGAAGTTTTCCAACCCCCTGAGGAATATTTTGGCAACAATCTTAATTGGACCTGTGGTCTCAGCACTGTCATTGTATAGCTCTGTTTTAGCAGTTATTTCTTCTTTTCTTTTTTTTTTTCCTCTGACACATTTGATGTTCTGTCAATCAGAGTCCACAGTGAGATCAGCCAGAAACTTGCTGTACCAGGAATCATTTGATGTAGCCTTTATTGCATAATAGATGCTGAACAAGAGAGGGCTTTGCCAGAGTGAGATGTGAGATGTTGCTTTCTGAAACTTCAGTCTCTATTTTGTCTTCCAGTTGGATGCAAAATCCAAGGCAATCTAGTTCTACATCGTAATTTCAATTTGCCTCTGGTTTTTGGATAACAGTTAGTGGCATATGGTACTTTTGCATTGTAGAAGCATTCTTATTGATTTATGTTGCATTAAATTTTAAGGATTATTATTTTACAGAAAAAACACATAGCATTTTTCTCTGTTGTCCCTCTTTCTGTTGTATATGATTCGGGGATTAAATCTGCACAACATGTATTTTTGGTGTCTCCTCTGCTATGTAAGAAAGAAAACAACACAGCACAGTAGTAAAATAGAATATCTATTGCCTCCACCAAATCTCGTGCATTTATTTCATACTACATATTTTATAAATTGATTTTCTAGACTTAGCAGGACATGTTAAGTTTCTTCAGCTTTCAAGACCATAATGCTTCACCAAGCTTCCTTGTTCTCATAGCTGGCAAGACACTGAACACCTCTGTAAGTAAGAATTGTAAAAGGAAAAGGAAAGGAAGGACAAACTGGAAGAGAAAGTCTACTTTTAAAATGTCGTAACTTATAAATAAGTATAGTAGCATTCATTCACTCTTTTGCATCATGGAATTACTTTGATTCTTTCGGGATTGTATTGCAAGAAAATGTATTCTCTATTTAAAAAACAGTGAAGTAATCCTGCCGCGGCAGGGGAGGTGGTGAGGTGCCGCAGCCTTCCAGAAGGGTCCCCAGCCAGGAGAAGCCACTTCAGCACGGAGGGCCAGGCAGAGGCACAGCCACGCACTCCCGATGGAGCGGGGCACACGCACACACATACACAGGAAGAACAGGTGACAGCAGGTGACAGCGGAGGCTGGAGGGGCTCTTCGTATGGGTTCCAGCAACAAGGTTTATTGAGGAGGGCCCAGGGAAAGAGAGAGCAAGATGGAGGGCAGGGTACAGGTTTATATATGGGGAAGAAGGGGAGGGCAGAGCACCAGAGCCAGTAAGCTGAGGGCCAGGGGACGGAGTAAAGGTGAGGGGGCCAATGGGGGTACAGAAAAGGAGGGACTAAGGGGCAAGAGCCAATGAGGGGTATAACCAGAAAGAAATTTCTAGAGGTGATACAAACATGGAATAAAGGGGTGGAGAACAGTGATCCAATCTCAAACACAGGAGATCCATGGATAATAATACTCAAGGCAAGGTCTCCTGGGAGTTCACACTATCTTGGGGGGATGTTCCTGGCTGGGGGCCATCCCACCAACGAACCCTCTTGGTTCTGGGTTTTGCTATCCCGTTCACAGCATCCTCGCAGGATGCAACATAATCCTATGTCGAATTTACTTACAAGATAGAATCTTTAGTAAACTCAGTGTGAGATTACTGCTGGTGAAAATGCTAGTGGCCTATTTCATACTTACATGATTTCTAGGACTTTTCTAGGACTGTTGAACTAACTCAGTTTTCCTGGATAAGTGTTGGATCATATGTATGTGTTTATATAGATCTCACAGTTCTTACAGTCATATTCTTGACAACTTAATCAAAGTATTTATATGTAATTGCAGGGCCTCAGACTGAGGATGCTGCAGTCATGTCTATTGCAACATAGTTAACATTTATTCTGTTCTCTTAACCACTGTGTGACAATGGTACATCCCAGCATAGCATGGAGTCTGACTTCCCAGTGGAGAAAAGTCCGGGTAATCAGCTCCAAAATGCTGATATATACACTGAGTCCGACTCAGGGACTACTGTGCAAACCTACATCCACATGCCCACAAGAGACTGGTCTTGTCATCTCATATAATTACATAAGTAAGGCAGTGTGATTTGGTATGTGTTAGAAAATCACAGCCAGATTGTTTGACAGTGCCAATAGGTCTGATGAGAGTAGGGCTACTCATGCTAAGCCACCTTCTGTGCTTTGAGCCTGGCCAGGTCCCTCCCTGTCACATCTCCTCTCCAGCGATTCCCAGAGAATGTGACTGACACATAGGCACTGAGGTGACGAGTGGGGGCTGCCTCTGAACATGTCTATCCACTGCAGGCAATGTATAAAGGGGCAGAAACTATAATGACCCAAAAATCGCTGTCAGTCTTTCTTTGAGATGCAATTGTGGTCAAAGCAACTCTCTCTGATTTTCTTTGCTCATTTTTCATCATAGATGTCTAGATATCTAGGCATCCATTTCTATGCAGTTACTGTATTATTTATAGATGTCCAATATAGATACTGTTAAGACTGGTGCCAAATAGAAAACCTTACCTAACAAATACATTGGTACAAATATTCTAAAATTGCTCTCCAGAAGGGAAACCAAATGCTCTTGCCACAGAAAAACACAAGCCAAGGTAATTTGAATTAATGAGAAACAGTGGATATTTATGATGAATTTTTAGCGAACAACTACTCACCCAAGGATTAATTAAGAAGAAGTATTCTGAATAAGAAACAAATGTGTGAAAATGACAATCTGTTCCTAGACAAATCTAAGACAGAAAGGAGCAAGTTAGTTAATTAAATCACTTGTTATAAATAATTCATTGAACCTTTCTTCCTATTTTTATTTTTTTTAATAGTATATATTAGTATGCCTAAGGGTGTTTTAAGTAATATGCTTACTAATAATAACTCTTTGGTGGACCCCTCAATCCTTTTTACAACAAGGGCTAACTAGTGTTAGGTAGGCATAAATTATTTTGTTTCCCTGTCTTGGATGGATTCACATTTATATGTCTTTATAGGATAAAAAGATCCTAAGACAGTTTTCAGTTTGTCTGTGCTGGCATGGGAATAGATATTGTCCCTAGAATACATATCCTTTTCTTCACATTCTGAGAATGGGCTTTATTTTTTGCACTAAAAAAGAGGCTTTATTATCTAGTGGGGAAAGACATGAGATTGAAGTTTTCAGATCTCTCAGACTGTGAAATTGGAGTTAAATGGAAAAATGTTTTTGCCTTTAATTGTGTACTTGTACTAAAATACTGGAAAGAATGGAAAAATTTATAAAATGTATAAAAAATAATAACCCCCTTAAATATTAATATTGTTTCTCTTCCTTCACACTTTTTTTGAGTGAGGAAGAAGGGAAGGAAGACAGCAGAAGAGGAACTGTGAGGACTTGAATGATATAAAACTTATTAGGGTCATAAAATTAAGTTTTTGAAAACAGTAAGTTATTTAATTTTTTTATGGAAAAGAAACACAAGATATATTTTAATTCAAAGCTCTGAAAATATTAATAAATAGTCATGGCCTAATGTGCAAAGCAAATGCATGCACAGTACATTCTAGTCTCTTATTGCAAGATTTATCTGAAGTTAATATGTCCAGTAAGGAGATAAAAATTTGGTGTGGAAGGTTGGGAAAGATTTCAGAAGGAGGAGGGAGCATGCACAGGAAGCAACTAGATATAATATTAACTAAAATATTGTTTAGACTTCTATTTTTAAAATTCTCATATTTGAGGGCCTGTTCTGAGTTACCTGGATCTTAAACAGAAACTGCTAAAACACAAGTTCTTTACGAAACCCATTTTGAATGGATATTTTCCATCTCTTTTGATTGCTGCTGCAGGTCTTATGGAATAGATACTGACTTGAGCCACATTTGACTGTTTATTTTTATTCTCGGAAT
The DNA here is from genome assembly GCA_013397175.1 of Platysteira castanea. Taxonomy (NCBI): domain Eukaryota; kingdom Metazoa; phylum Chordata; class Aves; order Passeriformes; genus Platysteira; species Platysteira castanea. The sequence continues at coordinate 59,462 of VYXC01009943.1, forward strand.
TAAAAATTAAACTGTTCTGATGAATATGTTTCATTCTTGGATGACCATAGCTGTATTTTTACTATGAAATACTGATGTCAAATATGCTAAAATGATTTCAGAAGCGGTGAAGTTTATTCTGTGTTATGTGTGTTACGTTACAATGGTTTTTTATGGAAATAGGTAGTCGTTCTCATAGGATTGTTTTTTGATGAGAAGAGGCAATTTGGATGCAGCATGTGGTAGTAGAATGTAAATTATCTGAATACTTAGCACAAACCATAATCTATGGCTGTAAGCAAGTCTGGTAAAAGTTTATTAATGGAATATAATGGGACTATACACAGCAAATGGAAGATGATAAAATATATGACTAGGGGCCAGGGAATTCCAGCCATCTATCAGTTCTGGATAACCTCATATGGGCTAGGATTACTGCTTTCGCCTAACCAATATAAAAATTCTACAGTTCATCTAACATATACTGGAAATTATGAAAATCTAGAGGTGTAACAAATGGGGCAGCTTAACTGTTTTGGTATATTACATTGATTGCTGGCAATAAAAGACAACATCTTTGTTTTTTTCTTTTTACTCTTAATGAATGGTAGCATTTTCTAGTAGGAAGATTGATATTTACTACAGATATATTTTTTGGATTGTTTCTTTTTGTATCTCATTACTGAAGGTTTGGTAACCTCTCTGAGATAAATGCAGCTGAAAATCAAAAGAAAGATCACTGAAATATATAAACATATGTCTGACTGTTGCTATTTTGCATGTTTCTTTCTTGCCTGTGGTTTTTATTTAAATTCAGGTGCAACCATTACTTAAATGTGTCTTGAAGTGCTAGGATCCAGTTTGTGCTCACAGCCTTTTCCAGAGAGATTTATGCTTATCCCTTGTTTGCTGAAAATTGATCAAACCCTGTAGGTCTGGCCTCAGTCAGATTACTGGTATACAGCACAACATCCTCAGAAAGCTTGTGTTGGCATTCAGCAGCCTTGGAGAGAAAATGAGTACATCAAACTTTCCCCAGGGATTTTGGTAGTGTTTGCTTGCAGCCAGATTCAGATGTGTGTTTTTGAAGCTCAACATTAGCTGTTCAAAAATAGCTTATATTGCACATGGAGGCCATAACTTATGTGGAGGTTAAAGGACTTTCAAAAATCATAAGATATGATCTTTTGACAACTATAAAACCCTTATACTTGTAAAATCTCTGGAAAGAGAGTAGCTAAGTTATCTGAAATTACAGAGATGCAGAAGTCATCTAAAAAGTGTATTACTAGGCTTTTTCAATTACAGTGTGGTTGTGGTATGCTTGAGTCGAGATCAGAGATGAATCAGCTCTAGAGCTGAAGTGAGGGTCTTTGTGAGAAACGTTTGGCCTTGCTGCTGCTCCTTTTTAGCTTTTTTGACAATGTAAAGCAGTATGTCCAAGTGCAGATAATAAAGATGCAGTACAGAGGAGGAGAAAAAGATGCATCTTCATATTTTCCCTGTATTTCCCTTGAGAGGAAACACAGATATTTTACAAGTGGATTTATCAATTTGTGAAGATTGTTTTTGCCTCTGTCCTGATATGTGCATTTCTGCAGTGACATTTTATTCTGATGGTAGAAGCTAATGTAATCGAAAACAGTACTAGGAAGTGAAAAATCATTCTTCTAGTTCCTTTCCCACTCTACTTCATAATGGTGTACACAAGAGAGTTCACCAGTTTGTGAATTTCCTTACCAAAGAGGTACAAAGCTCAAGTGTGCCCAAAACTTTTCAAAGCAGAATTGAAAGTCATATAGTGATGCTGATGACCAGGGAAAATAACATGAACCTCCTTAAACTCCTGTGCTTATTTTAGTTAGGAAGCTAAGAAAATATTGCTACAAAAAGACTGAAGAAGTGATATTTTTCATTTCCCCCCCTAGAGTTTACTTATCTCCTAAATATTCTTAAGATATTGAAAAGCAGACTGATAACCAATTGATCCTGCAAAATAATTAAGTCTTTGATGTAACTCTGACATAATGTTCAACAGAGGGATACATATTATTTCTTTGCAGAAGTAGTTACTGCTGATGTTAAGGAGCTATATGCCACAGGCTAAAGTTTAACTTCCTCAGCAATTCATTACACAGTCTCCGGTTAAACAAAATGTATATCCAGAAAATGTATCTTGAATTTATACAATTATCTACTGTTATATTTAAAAATTTCCTCCATGATCTGATTCCTTTCCCTTAAAATTTAACAGGAAGATTTGTCCTTGATTTATTAAAGACAGATTCATCAAATTCAAAAAAATGAACATAATTTTCCTATGCTTTTATAATGGTCCTTAATTATGAATATAACTATTTAAGTCATGCATTTTTCTGATCAAGGTAGATAGAATAATACAAAAGTATTTATCAAAAAGAGTGTTAGTTCCAAGGGGGGAGCTCATGTGTTTTGAAGTGACAGAATTAATGCTTTCCTTGCTTATTGCAAAAAGTGTCATGAATGTCTGTTTTAAACACCTTTCTAATGTGATCATAATCTGTATATAAGGGTTTTACTCCTTCCTGTGAAGACCCATTCCTGGGCTACCTAGATTTCTGCCTTCTTTCATGTGCTGTTTTTGTGAGTTCAGTTTTCTTTCATGAACAGGTAATAATACAAATTTCTATGGTATTTACTTCGTGCCTTTTTGTGGCAGTATGAACTTTCTTTAGTAAAAGATATTAAAGTTCCAATTGACTACTGCGGAGTATCCTTACTATAACTCAGAAGTTTCTAATTGGCTGAACATCTGTAGAGATTTTTTCCACTGTTGTTGGGGGACGACTACAAATGGAATTTAAACTTACTTATTCCTCTTTTATTTAAGTTCAAGTGTAAGGAAAGGACCTGCATGTTTGCAACAAGCTTCATATGGCTATGCAACTGTCTGTCTTCAAAGCTATTCATTCAAATACGTACTTTTTGTACATATTTCCTGTGGTATGAAACAAAATTCTCAGGAATCAGAAAATCAGAAAGCTTGCTAATAATAAAATAATTTTCATTGCTATTACTTGAAAGCAATTTTTTGCATTGAGATGCAGAAAGACAGATTTTTCTGTGTATGCTTACAAGTACTTAAAAATTTAATGCCTCAAGTTAGAAATTAGACACAGTTAACAGGTTGAAAAGTAAATCAAATTTATGAGAGTAAATCAATTTTATATGCTAAATATAAATTCTAGAAGAGGGGAAGGGCAGAAGAAATTGTTTAATGAAGTACAAAGCCCTTCAGTTCAGTATCTGAAAGTTATATTGATTCCTTTTAAAAATTTATAAATCTACTTTAAAAAGTCTATTACAAAGTCCATTTTTTATCTGATAAAAATATCAGACCCTCTCATTTTCTTTTTTTTCTAAGAGCCTTTTACACAAATCTCAATTCAAAGCTTACATAAAACTATACCGGACATTTAAAATGTATTTGAAAGAATTTGTCTCTATTTTTTTTTCTTTTTTGAATCTAAAATCTATTTTTTTCTTGAGTGTTTTTACTTAATTTACTGAGTTTAATTTTACTTAATTTACTGAGCCATTTTATTGTCTTACTTGTTAGTTTGTGTATTTGTTCTGGTTTCTGTTATTCTTGATCACTATTTTGGGGGAAAATATTCACCAAAAGTATGTTCTCTTACTAGAAATTCTAGTTGAAAATAATTAATACAGGAGGTGATTATAACTGTATTTCAAATTTCTTAATGTATTAAAGTTGCACTTAATACATCAAATCCTTATAGTTTTCCAGAATTTGAAGTAATTTATTTCTTCACCTTTTTCTTGAAGTTCAAGTGCAAGTAAAGGACCTACTCAGAAAGAAGCACAATTCTTGGACACAGTGTGTGTCTGTCTATCCATCTATCCATCTATCAATCTATCTATCTAGATATAAATTATATAGATATAGATAGATGAAGATAGATATAGATAAATAGGTATAGGTATAGAAGATATAGATAAGAAATTTCACAGTGAACATAGACCAATATGAATATATTGCTCTCCTGAAGAGCTTACAATCTGAACAGAGGAGACAGGATGGGAGAATAAAAGAACACTTATTATCTTACATTTGTAGTTACCAAAGTGATGCAGAGAAAAATTTGCTAAAAGGAATTGCCAGTAGGAATTCTGGAGGAGAGCTTGATCTCCTGGATACCGTTGTGATTACTGCCTTCCTTTCAACTGGTACATTAATTCAGTCTGTGAGACAATGCAGCCATAGAACTGCTTCAAAATATGCAGTAATACCTGCTGATCTGCATGGCTGTGTAAATTCATCACTATTACCAGATTATTCAGCTCGAAAAGCAATGCCCATTTGGGAATGATTTCTTACAAATGAAAGCATCACCTATGGATTTTTGATGTTTTAAATGAACAAACAGAAATACCACTCTTATTGCTGAATAGTACCCATGAAGTTTACATTTGTTGGACAAGAATAGGGCTTCTCCACAGCAGTTAAGAAGTCTTCTAACAGGAACATGAGAGTGATAAACTTATGTACCATAAAGTTGATCATGCTTGTGCGGAAAATGTCCATCAAATTCACAAATGAGTCTCACGTGATCTTCTGTATATTCATTATCATGCATTTCGGTACTGTGCTTGTATTGATGGATTAGAAGTGAACACTTTTCCCAAATAAATTTCATCAAATTTTTGATTTGATACAGCTTGTTTTGAAAGACAGTGCTTTTGGCATTGGGAAGAGAAAAAAATAAAATAGGTCACAGCTCATTTAAATTCCAAAATGCAGTTAACTACTATTTCAAAGCCTGTAGCAACAACTTTGGAGATGAAACATTAAAAAGACAGAGTGTTTAACATTATGTAAGTATAAGAAGACAGGCACAAACAATTAGATTGAAAATGTATTTAATGCTGGTAGTAGTTACAAATTAATCTCTCAATTAAATTTCACTTCTCCTTTAAAATTTCGCACAGACAAATGTAAAAAAAAGAGAGGCTAGAGCACAATTGGAAGCAAGAAAAATTCAATTTTTTTCCAGTTTGAAATAGGAAATACTAATTTAAAGTTCTGTCAGATCCACTACTGCAGATTTAGCTGAAGATGTTTCCCTGCCCTTCTGCCAGAGATCACCACCACCTCAACAGCTACAGCAGAACAGATATTCTTGTCAGCTGCTGCACTTTGACATACTAATAAATAGTTCCTTTTATTAGGAGCTGGAGTCTCACAGCCAGACTGTGAGCCAAAGCAACTGTAAGAACATGCAGTCTGCTCTGTGCTGTCTCTACAGGGCAACCTTTGGCAGAGAGATAAGCCCAGACAGGTTGGGGCAGTACTGTATTAAAGCACTTTCAGAAGATAAACCTATCAGAGATTGTCAGGTTATCAATTTTCCTTCCTCTCGTGGATTCAGCTGCAGTTTTCTTAGATTCAAATTTATCTGAATTTCTATTTAATCCGTGCCTATATCAAAAACATATATGCTTTGTTGTATCAAAAAATCACCTAGTCTTTCTAAATCTTATTATGTGATTCAGTAGCTCGTCTTCATTTGATCACAGTATATAGTTTTTCCCCCATTATACCTTGCAGAAAATGTAACCAACAGAATTCACTTGGAGTTATAGACATGAGCCTTTGATTATGCTGCTACACTTTTGATTCCCTCTGCACGCTCAGCTTCCCAAATGTTCTTCATATGATGAAGATCAGTCTTAGTGCAAATTTTAGCAATGCTTCATGACATTTAGAGTAAAGATTTGAGGGGCACATCTGAAGTTTATGTAAGTTCATTAAATATATAAGAAAATTTGTAGTTTCCTTTCACATCCTTGCCATTCTGAAGTCCACTGCTACAAGTCTAGGTGATGCTTCTGCATTTTGCATTGGTAGCCTGTCCCCTTTTCTACCTTCCATATAAGATATTTTTATTTTTTAGTTCAGTCAGCAATTCCTTATTTAACCAGTTTGGCCACCTGCCATGCCTATTCAGCTTCTTGCACACTGGAATAGACCATGAAAGAGTGCTTTGTAAGGGTTGTCCTAGAAAATTAACTGGCTGTTTCTGGACCCCCTTCTCCTGCGTGTCAGCATGCCATTGCTTCCTGCCTATCAGTGAGCTGACAATGACACAGTCTTCTGTGCTTAAGTCTCTTGTCTCACTTCCCCAGATGTTAAATCTCTACTGTCTCACAGTCCCTTAAGCAAAAGCTATTAAGCATTGGGCAAGTTCAAAAAATTTGATTAGAAAGTTCAGAAGTTTGATTTTAAGGAGCAAAAACCTTCCGGATTGTCGTGTCCAACCCACATCAAAAATAGTCCCTAGAAATTTTCTGGATATGACACACTCATTAGGTAACATAAACAAAGGGTGTTAGAGCTCATAAACTCAGCAGGCAGTCGTGAATTGCAAGTTGACTTAAGCCACGTGCAACTATACTGTATAAGACAAATGGGATAACACTGGATTGGTGAATTTTAGTGAATAGTGTAATCAGTGGTATCATAGAATAATTTTTAATAAAGCATTCAGTATTTACCACCATTAAACTTGTGCTGCCTGGTTCCTGGCTGCAGTTGTCTCACACTGTTTACCCTCCACACTAGGTCTACTGCCTTTCATTTCATCATGTCCTGTGATCCCCACCTACTGTAGCTTTATTGATGATTGTTCTAAAAACAGAATTCCTTGAAATTTACATAACGCCTATCTACTTCATCTTTGATCCAATAGTAGAAAAGTGTTAATCTGAGAGTGGGAACAAAGGAATTATTACTGTCAATAATCCAAGGACTCATCTTTTACAGCTAAACAATTTTAATAATCCCTTCCTAATCTATTGAATGTTATTTTCATCTACAGGGAACCACCTGTTGATAGCCTCAGCTTCTGTTACTCTCTTTGGATGTACAATTCACTGCCCTGATTCATTTTTTTAAAAAGCTAGTTGAACCGAGACTCAGACATGAGTCTCACTTTGAAGTAAGAATGCCAGGGTCTATAAGAAGGAAGATTTCTTTAATTCATTACTGTTTTGTAGTCTACTGGAAAAAAATTCTGTTTTTCCAGATCTCCTAAGTGTAAGTCTTTCTCTGCAAAGATTTTTAAAACATTCAGGTTTCGGTTTTTGAAAGCTGTCCACTCAGTTTTTACTAAAAATATCTAGGCTTTTCTATATAGGTTTTTAAAGTGATATACAGACAAACTCATTATAATAAACATTACAGATGGGGAACCTGAGGCTTAGAAAGGGATTCTGCTTTTCAGTGTAGAAGATCTTGCTATATTAGCTTCTCAAAGCGTAGTGCTTACTCTTATTTTGAAATTTTTCTAGAGATAACCTTTTTAGAAGCCAATTCTGAAACATTTTGTGCTCTGTAAGGTAGTTCAGGATACTCTACAGGGTGTCAAAAACTATAGTTTAAGTTCCAACCTAATAACTCTTTTCTGCTCACCAGGACATTATACCTGTCACAGAATTTTCTATCCTCTCTTAGTCCTCTAAATTATCATCAATCAGGCTGTTTTCATTTTCTTGTATTTTTATCACCTCTTTATTCCCACTATTTATTATAATTCAATGTATTTTTTAGATTTCTTTTTAATTCTAATTAAGTAGTTAACAAATCTGAGGTTACACTTTATTTATTACATGAGGACTGTTGGTTAGACTTGTTTTGAAGCTATTTTTCAATTCATCTTTTCAACATAGAAATTAAACGATTGAAGAGTGAGGACTGTAGCGATCTTTGAGACATTTGTTCATTTTATCTTAAGCATGTTCATTAATTGAATTTCCTTTTGTATAAAAAAGAGTCTCAAACTGGAGGACACAAGCAAAATATTCTGTGGTCAGTCTTCTAACAGGTCTGTTTAAATATTGTTATTTTGATGAGCCTGTATCTAAAATATTTTAAATATTTTTAACTGACTTTGCAGTATCTAAAAGCTTAAACTTTTGTGATCTTCAGTTTCTCATACTTCAATAGTGAACAATGACAACTGAAGTCATTATTTATTATATTAACTTCAGCAAAACCATAAAAACAGAACCAAATTTTCTCTTTTGAGTATGCAAGTAATGTCTGACTTGTACAGTTGCAGGTTGTTATAAAGTTTAATGGTGGTAAATACTGAATGCTATTAACAATTATTCTATGTTGCCATTGATTATACTATTTATTAAAATTCACCAATCCATTGTCTTATCCCATTTGTCCTATATAGTATAGTTGCATGTGGCTTAAGTCAGCTGACAAATAATGTTGGTGATTTAAGGAAGGTAACTAGCAGAGATAACATATGCTTATCTCAAGGAGAGTATCTGGCAAGAATTTCAGGTATTTGGTTTATGGTAAAAAGATTTAAAACATCTATGACAATATAGCTAGTTGTGATCATTAAAATCAGATGATAAAGGGATTACTTGTAGGATAATTTCCAGGAGTAAGGATTTGGAAAGGTTCGGTGAATCAGAAAGAGCCTGGATGTTTCATTGTCCTTATGCATGGAATGTAAACATTTCTTGGTTCTGTTTTTTTAAGCTTTGAAAAAGACTAGGGGCTTTCTATGTTGTATAAACTGAGGACTGAAGAACAGTTTATATGTCTCTGCTTTGGCAGAATAAATTGATTTGTATTTGCTTTTACTGCTTTTGCACTTGAAAAAATATTCAGTTAAGGTATTCGACTGGAAAATCTTGATATATCTGAATTTTTATTTCTAGATGTTATAATACACATAAGAACCTGGAGAGAGGCTGGAGACTGCAGAGTGCGTTGTATAAAAAAACCCCAGCAGTCCCAAAAAAAGTTAAAAGTCCACAGAGATTTTGGTATATCTGCTTTTTTAAAAGGGAATTTCATTACAGATGTTCTGGAAAAACAAATAACTTAGAGACAGACTGGTTCATACATCACTTAGTTGTCTTCACCTTAATCCATTAATGAAGGAAAGAATACCATGATTTTTTGATAGCTGACTTCAATAACATGATCCTTCTCTTAGCTTGAAACACTGGTACATTATGAATTACCTGAATGAGAAGTGATACTTTGTGTTTATTGTTTCATTGCTGAAAAATTACTAGACAATGTGTAGTCTGCCAAGCTTACATATGTCTCACAGCTCCATGCATAATACAATTATGTGGAGAATCAGAAAAATCATTAAATCGCTACTTGGTTGTTTTGTTTAAATGTGCGGAAGAATTCTACTCTAGTCTCTAAAGTTTGCCCTGTTCATTCACATCTCTAAGCAAGTGGTTTTGAATAAAATGTGTAAAAGACTGAACTAGAGGTAAATCAAAAATTGGTATATTCCCTTTCAAGAAAGTGGCTCTGAACAGACCCATGAACTGTATGAATTTGTTCTTCTATTCTTGTCATAGGATTTCCCTTAATTCACCTGAACTACTAACATATATAACTTCTCCCCCTGTAGTCCAGTAAACACCATTACCAGGAGAATGTGCCAGGCTTTACACTGTGCAGTGTGGAATCTAAACCCTTCTCTTTGGCATTACTATTTAGTTTCATTTGTGTCTATTCTCTATTCTCATTTGTTAATGCTTTATTAAGTACTTATCTCTGAATTCTGGATATTTCTAAAAATGAATATATAGTATTTAAAATCTAGAGATAAAGGAGATTTAGGGAGTTTTAACAAATTAAAGTTGGTCTTATTTGGAAATGTACTGCAGTTTCTATAGCTTTAGATTAGGAGGATAATTACATTCATTGTCTGTGTCTAGATTAATTTTGAATTTATAATGAACTGCTCAGATGGAGTATAGACTCATACTTTTTCACATGAAGTTTTATATGAAGTTAGTCTCAAACCATATAAATCATCATGCCTCTACAGATTACAGTGTTTTAGATTATGATGTATGTGCATGTCTTACTTTGTTTGCGGTGTAAGGACATACGTCTGGTGATATCAGTAAATCATCATGATGTAGGAATGCCTGAGAATTTCAATTGGACAAAGTGCTTCATCGTGTTATTGAAACCATAGCCTAGTACTGCATAATATATTGTCCTTTGAGACTGTGTGTTTCAATTGCTTGCCTAAAGTTTTGGGTAGATACCTATCTACCATGAGAGGGAAATATTTTTAGGAAGTGTAGTCTCACATTATCAGAATTTTTGCTACAATTTCTTGGATAAAATGACTGAACAATGAGACCTTTTGATGCAGTCATTTATTCAAAGTAGTTGACTGGAAGGATTAATGCAAACTTGTTATCTGGGAGTCAGTGGAGGAGAAAGACACTTCTGAAAAACAATCCAAACTCTGCCATAGGACTTCACTGTTGAGAAATGGAGATTACAAAGATGTTTGTTCTCCTCTGTTTGGGGTATATGCTGTTCAAACATGTGCAATCCCTACCTCAGTGAAGAAAATATGTATCCCTATCCTTACCACCATGCAGTATCCTCTTCGAATTAGATTTTTACCTTTTAATTTAATATGAGATAGACTGTCTGGCCACCAGTTAACTAACCACCTATGAGCTGAAGAACAGTTACTCAGCAATAGATGCCTTCTAGTTTTTACAAATGTTCTTACAAAGCAGTCTTTGTGCTACTGTCCTGCGATACATCCTGTTCCTTGTGTCTTCTGATACAAATCCACAAATGAAAACTACTATCAAATAGTACTTTGGAATATTTAAGCAATTGGCTTTTCTTGACTTCCCTCAGTTTTCATATCTTATCTTGCTTGAACAATTGCTTGAAAAAGAATACATCTTTTTTATAGTATTGTAAAATTTTTTCAAATACCCATAAAACCACCATAGCTCTTGGTACCATTGTCCCACATAACATTTTCACTACCTTGTTCTGTATTTTGCTTTAACTGTGAAAGATAAATCTGAGATTTTCTTTCATTTTCATTTCATGGATTCAACCAAATTTTGATTTCTCAAACTACTTTATTTTAATTCAATTTACTTCAACATAGTTTCTTCTAAATTACCACCCCTGTGGAAGGATACAAGTTATGTTCTACCAGCTTCATTTATTGCTGTGTTTAGAACTCTAGAGGTTACTTTTCCACTTCATTTTATCATTTTATCATTTTAGCACTTTATCATTTTAGCATTTTAGCATTTCAGATACTGTAACTCAAAATGGATAGAGCTAATCTACATGAAGACATAGCTTTAATAAATAATTCTGTGGAATAACATTAAGTCATTAAGACTGAACAATTGATTTTTAAGGTACATTAAAAAATAAATTATTCAGAAAAAGAAGGAAACATTATTGGTTGCTAATAATCTGTAGCACTGTATAGATTGTTCTCAGCATGCCTAAAACTTTGTCGTTTCCAACACTGGTGGCATTGCAAAGAAGGTTAAACTGTGTTAAAATTTTACTCTATTCCTGGATACTGGGTTTAAAACTTCCCTTTAAGAGAACAGAATCTATACAGGGACATAGAGATTCTTTAAACTCGCATACATGAGCACCGTTTCCAAGTTCTTTCTGAGAAATTTCTGGAAGCCCTTTGTATGAATGTCAGGGGGACTTTAGAAATTTCCTTGGATAATGTTATTGCTGTTTACCAGCTCCTCTATTGTAAGTTTGCACACTGTAATCATACAACACCTTCTATCATGAGATTAATGTAACTGGTTTCTGTTGTGTTTGTTTCTATCCATAGCATCAGATTATAGAAATTTGCCAAATATATTTGTATTACGAACTAATGATTTAAAGTTGTTCTCACATTTGTTAGCACCTGTTTCCAAAAGTTTCTTATTCTTAACTAATCAGATTCATTAATAGAGATTTTAAAAATTATGATAAGGTAATCTCAGATATAAAAATACAGAGGAATGCACACTAAAAATACCTAAGTAAAAAATTAATGAATTAATCTTTTAGGGATGAATAGCACTAGTCATTAATAAGATTTGTCTAAATTTTTTTAATATGTGCACTATAAATTATCATTCTAGATATTTTATATTCCTTCTATATATTATAGTTTTATATATATATAAATTTAAACTATACTTGACTAAGCTACACAGTCTCAAATTCCATTAGAAACATTAGAGCAACTATTGTGAGAAGTGACACCTTTTTATTCAGTAGGCATTTTCCCTCTGGGGGAATTTCTGAACTCTGTCTCTGAGTAAGTGAATTCTGTGATAAGTGCTCTGAGTTTAAGGGGAAGTATCTCTCTCAGGCTATTAATAAGAAAAAAACCGCCACAGTAATTTTTACCATATGTCAGTGACATAACCCCTGTAGTGAGCTGTACTTATCCATACTGAATAACCAGTAAGAAAACTATACAGAGATCTACAGCTATTTTTTCTTCTTTTTTCCTCCTCCTATGATACTGTCATACCATCCCTTTCTAGTTTACAGTGTAGAAAACAAAAGGCACACAGATCTCTCTCTCCCGTTCTGCCAAGCTTGTGAACCACTGCATGTAATAAATTGACCAATTTCTTCAAAAAATACTAGAAAATTTCTAAGTCACAAAAAATGGTTTTCAGAGTTTTTATGAATTATCACAACTGCTTCATTTTGGGGATTTTTTTCTACACGTAGACTAGATCTGCCTTTTTCATATTCTGCCAAAAATCAATATACTTGTATGTTTGTTTTGAATTCAGTTTAAACCAGTAAGCGATTTACTCTCATAGGATAAAAGTTTGGCCCACAATATGCATTTTCTGTCTGAAAAGATAAATATTCTGAACATGTATTTGATATATTCTTTTCTTAATTTTAGTAAGGTGAAGCAGTTATTCTATAGAAAGAACTAAGACTTCTGGGAAGCTATTAAAAAAATTGCTAGGAGCAGTCCAGTTAAGGTTTAGTGAGTGGGAAAAGGTACTACATTCATATAAAATTTTTACACCCACATTTTCCAGCAGCAGTTCAGATGAGAAATAGTCCAACTTTTCAAGTGCATAACTATGATGGGGAAAATACTGACTGCGTCTTCCACCAATTCATTTTTCCATACTCTTACATCATTAGGTATAAAAAGGTGCTATCATAAATTGTTAAAGTTATATTATTAATACTATCACAAGAATAAAACATTAAGTTATTTAGATACTAAAGGAGACTAAACATCTGAACTAGATGAAGCATAAAATCTTCCTGTGGGATTATTCCAATAAAAGAAGTGTGGTTCCACTTTATCATTCTCTCCAGAAAAAAAAATGGTTCTCTTAAAAGTGAAGTGTGTGGAACCAGTTTTCCTCAGGAACTCATCAATGATGAGGACATTATGTTCCTGTTGTAGTGAATGTTAAAAATATCCCTGTGTGGGTGGTACATTGGCATGTTACTTTTTACAATTCTTACAAGCCTTTCTGATTAAAAAAATCCAACAAAACTTAGTGAAAGTAAACAATAAGTAATTTTCTGTGTACAAGTTCAGACATCACTTTTAAAAAATCATATATTTCAAATCAATATAAACTGTATTCGCCTACTCTCATATAATTTTGTTTATATACTTTGCTTGATGATTAATCTTCAATTGATTTAAAGATTGAGCAAAACGAAGTCAGGATATGAAATGTTGCAGCAAAATCGTTCAATTCTCATTTTATATCTTTGAGTGCGTAGACTACAAGTATTGCTAAGGGCAAAGTTCCTAACAGGTTGTAAAATGATTATATGGCTCTTGGAAAGCATGTTTTAGGTGTTTATATCTATATCTCTCAGTGTGTCTGTGTCTGTTTAAGTATAAACATATTTCAAGCACAGTATTGCTCTACATCCCTCTCTCTTCTAAATGGAATGATCTGTTGCTATGACCACTGTTGCGATGAGTCAACATCTATTTAAATCTAGTAAGTTAGGAACATGCAGTCAGTCACTGGATTTCATTGGCTGACTATTCCCAAGGGCTTTCCAATTAATAGAATATTCCTATTCATATAATTTTTTCAGCCACATAATACTAATTCAGAGCATACTGTCTCTATCTTGTTCTTTCTAAAAAAGAATATTTTCCTTCTCTAATGTCAGGGATGTTGTTAAATAAAGAGCCCATCTGAATATTTGAGTTGGTGAAATATAGGTACAAAATTATATTTTTAAGACAAACACACTATCAAACCAAGTGCAGATCAGCTATGAATCCCATGCTAAGAGAAATGAGTTTGAAAGAGACATGATGCATTTAAATCAACCAAACTCACTTTTAAGCATCTCCATCAGTTATCATTTAAGGACAGTTGAGATTATTTAACTGACTTTCCAGCATTATACCAGGGGAAATTTAGTGTTATTTTCATTAAATGTAGTGATGAGGTAGTATAGACAAGGAAGCAGTGTTCTCATAGAGGCCAAAAGATCTTTTAATCTCAATGACCATGGATCTCTTATTAACTCGTTGCACACTTAAGTTCTCACCAATGTCTCCCAACATTTCATTAGACTCAACTGGGAGAGACAAAGTCCCCAGAAAATTTCTACTGAATTCAGATGTGGAATGAGGCACCATCAAACAGATGGAATTGCAGAGTGGTGAAGTGGCTTCTTTTGGGACAGATGAGCTATATTTAGAGTACACAATCCATGAACAATCTTAGTACCTAGGCCCATGTAAGTGATCCAGGCATATTTGAATCCCATATCAGAATGAGATCAGATGCACAAAAGTTCCCATCCATACATTCCTTTCCCTGGCAAGAAAAGCACTTTGTGCGAACTCTAAGAGAACCACAGCATGCTGCAGCTAAATCTTAAAGACCAAGACCTGCCTAGTATGATGCAGTATCTCATGCCATCTTTTGCATGGCCAGAGAATCTTGTGAAGATTCCTAACTTCTTTGTCCTAATTTTCAGCATGGGAGCCTTAATTTTAAAAAGCAATAATAGGTTTTACATTGATCAATTATGTCCAGCATCGTTATGTCCAGCATCGAAAATGCAGTAATCTACTTCCCAGAAAATCAATCCATTTAATGTGTCTTAAACTGCAATGGAAATATCACTAAAATATAGTGTCATTTAAAAATGTAGACCACAGCCCTTGCCTGTCTGCTTCTAAATCACTCTTGATTTTTTCTTATTGTCACTAGGGAGCTAGATGACCTTTAAGGCCCTTTCCAACCCAAACCATTCTATGATCCTACTATCTTCATGGCCTGCTTCCAGGTGTGCTCCAACAGGTCCATGCCTTTCTTGTGCTGAGGAGCCCAGAGCTGGATGCAGCACTCCAGGTGAGGTTTCACCTCTACTGACTTGCAGGTCATGTTTAGATGCAGCCAGGATACGATTGTCTTTCTGGGCTGTGAGCACACACTGCTGGCTAATGTCCAACCAAATAAAACCAACCAGGTGCACAGTGGAATCACACACCTGATAACTTAAATCAGATATACATATGCTGGATTTTAAAACTGATAAAAATCAAAATTTACCTAGTCATGAATAAGAAAATGTTGGCTCCAGCTCATGACGATATTCAAGCAAATTATTCACAAAGGTTTTCTGTACACAGAACTACTTTTTACTTCTCCTAAGACACCAGCTGTCCTGGACAAAAAATAAAGACTTCAAGGGAATGAAAAGTATTCCTGCTTCCATCTGAGTAAAAGGTAGCCTCTGGAATCAGAGAAAATAAGTGAGAAAGCACTTCAGTGGAAGCGTGAATCCCTCAGGTCCAGCAAAGTGATAGAGTCATTTAAATGTGGCTGCTACATTGAGGGTGGAAAAGAGCAGAGTAAAGTGCCCAAATACTGTATCCTACAGTAATAATATATAAGGTTACGTCTTTTTCTGTCTGTACATGAAGCTGACTGATGTGTCAGTATTTTTTTTACCTACTTAATTGCTCAGGTGCATTGACATACCAAGTCTCCATATGCCTTCTTTTTTTGTTTCCCCTCTCCATTTCTTTTGAATTCTGCACTTAGGTGCATGATTCTTCTGTTCTAAGGTTTAACAATTATTTAACTGCTTTGATAGTATGTTCTAACATCTTGGCTGAAGAAAAACTTTACAGTCTTCTAACACTGTGAGACATTATGTAACATAAACATTTTTGTTAACGTCAGTTACATCCTTTAACTTACATTTTTTGAAAACATTTAAAAGAATTACATATTATTGACTTTCTTTAACTAGTAGACTTTGAGAATATAAACTAGAAAACCACTAAACTTTATCATGAGCTGAATTTCCAAAGGATTTGTAGACTTGCTTATTTGTTTTACTTGTATCTTGGACAGGATTATGCACGCCATGATTTAGAACAAGTTAACTCTTTTAGCCAAGAAAGATGAAAATTGAAGGCTTTTCCAAGTGCCTTTTATATTCAAGAATGTGTGAACACTCAAATAACATAGTACGCAGCTGCTAATCAGAAACTTCTTCTCAGTTCTGCTTATTTCTTCTGTAGATGAGATAGCCATAGGCTAACTCTTTACACATAAAAAATTGAGAGAGATGGCTATTGGATTAGTAATTTACAGCTGACTACAAACTAGACCCTAGGCTATCATACCTACTTAATTACTACAACAAAAATGGAATTAACATTAAAGGAGTCAAAAAATCCCAACTCCCCAAATTCCAAAAGAGGTAGCAAACACAGGACATAATATTTTCTACTGAAACTAGCAGTTTGAAAATACTGGTTTAATTCTCAACTCTGCCATAAGCTAAGCAAGCCATTTACCCACATAGTGCCCCAGTTTCTCTGACTGTAAAAATCTGGATAATCTTATTTATACACTCCAGTAATTTCAGATCCCAAACATGAAAGAAATGTCAGAAAAGTGCAAAGAATATTCTTTAGGAGAAAACAATAATTGCCCAAAAAGACAGACTCTGAATTTCCGGTCCAATATGATGGTTCCTAAGTGCTACAATCACCCCATCCTCTGTTAATACCTTCACTACTATGCTTTTTCTAAAAAGTAACTAGTACTGGGTGCTTAAAAAATTGTAGATTTACAAAACACCAGATATTACCAAGGGGAAAAAAAGTCTATTAATAAAGTTTCTTGCTAATTCCCAGCCTGTCCTCCTTTTTTTAGAGATTCTTTTTTTCTTTTTTTTTTTTTTTTTCTTTTTTCTTTTTTCCCTGGAAAAGGGGTTCTGGGTTCTGTTCTATTTAAGTAGTTTATGTAATCTCATGTTCATTTTCATGCGTGTTAATACATCTGCATTTCACAGAAAAGAAATGAAAACAAAATATTTTATCTAGGTGTATATCTGTTCCTCTTCTTTAAGTTTATGCTCCCCATATTAGATGAAAAAACATATTTGAATGACCTTCCTCAACATTTTGTGAAGCTTCATGTTTTAAAAGCATTGGTCACCAATAGCCCTCTACAAAATGTAGAGGTTTCCCATGGTGCATAATTTGCAGATTATATTTGCAAATCTGAGTGGCAAAACATTACCTTCTAGTGTTCTTGGTGTTATAGCAACATAATTACCAATGACAGAACTGGACACTCTCTTACCCCAAACATGATTCTGTATTGAGTTATTCAATCATATTTGATGATCATAGTCTTTTGTCAAGGCTTGATAATAACAAAGGGGGTAAAAGAATGTGGAACATCACCTTTCTTTTACAGCTGTTTTTAAAAACAGTTTGAAGATTTAATGGAAAATACTTGCAGTTGAATAAGCATAACTTGAAATGAAAAGTTAATTAAACTTTCACTTAGATTTTCAGGGATAATACTTTTTATTTTGTATTTTTCATTTGAAAACAATCACATGTTTGAAATTCTTAGAGTTGATACACTGTATGTCATAGTTCTTTAATATTTATACCTCAAAGTACTCAGAAATAATGAAACAACTTTTCAAAATTAAGGAAATTTACTGCAATGTCATGAACTATTGATGAAATAATAAATTGTGACTTTATTTCTTTCAGTTTTTGATTTAAGAGCTCTTAGAATAAATGTTTCTCACCTATTTCTCCCAATAATTGATTAATTTTCCACCTTTTTCCCTCATTTTTGAGTCCAGAAGTATTTTTTAATATGAAAATATTTACCCATACTTAACAGTTCTAGAAACAAAACAAAAAGCAGTACAAACCCACAGAGCACGGTAAGGTCTTCAGCACACATTATGTTTCCAGAACTCCAATACTCTGTGATATGAAAGGAGAAGAGCACACATTCTTCTATGACAATAAGAAAGAGCCAGTAAGAATTCTTTAGGTAAGTCATCACAACTCAGGAGTCCATTTAGAGTCCTCAAGGTCATGCAGAGTTGCTGTTCTTTTAGTGATTACAATGTCTTCACAGAGGATTTTCAAAAGAATAATCATGGAGGGTGTTACTGGCTTCTAGGATCTATATCTTTGTTTTACCTTAAAATGACAGGCATCTGAAAAAGTGTTGTTGGCACATACCCTGCTGCCAGTGATTAGTATAAACATTAAGATGTATGTGGGAAGGGTGTGGGAGATACGCTTTCCTATCCTCAGGCAAATGAGGGGTTGATTTATGTATGAAGTATTTTATCTAATCTTAAGCCAGGATAATAAATCCAAAAGATTTCAAACTTGTAATTGTCTTTCTATTGGAAATATCAAAGTATTGTAAATGTTAATTTTGGTTGTAAAAATCTTGCCTTCCAGAACCTATTTCCTATAAACCTGTCTGTGTATGAGAGTTCCTTTAAAAAAACAAACAAACTCAAAACAACACCCACCCCCCCCAAACTAAAGCAAAACTGACTCTGCCTCTTCAGCACATGGTATATTGTAATGCTATCTATTAAAAATTGCTACATGAAGCTGTCTAATTTCCATATTAATTTTCCTGGATTATAAAATATTTAGAATACATTCCTCGATGACCAGTCTTTCTTTACGGCAGCAGGATTTTCCATTACATGTAGAAATATCTAAAATTTGAGAAATTCAAAACTGATCACTATGATACCTAATTTATGATTTTCTTTGTACATTCCTCTTTATTAAAAAAATGAATCAACTAATGTCTCAGACTAGAACATTCTCTACATAGTAAAAGATCAAAGGGCTCTAGTCTGAAAAAAGGTATTTAAACCACAATGCAGAGAATTTAAATATGAAATTTTGAAGTTCCTGCTTCTTCAAGTAGAATCCAGACTAATGTGTTAAGGATAAAACCCCTCAGCATGATGCCTGAAGAAAATTAAATACTGGACAATCTAGGTATTGAGTATCTAGAGACAGAAAAGCTGAAATAAGCTTATATAACTTTTCTCTTTAGAACTAAGGTGCATTATTTCACCAAGGTGAATTCTTCCTTTTAGGACTGTCTGCAGAAACTTCTTTATAAGACTAGGGTCTATGACTTTTCTTTGAAAAATAAAATGTGCTGTTCTTTGTTTCCAGGACGTGGTTGAGAGAAAGAAAAGAGCCATAGAAAAACTTATAACTAATGCTAAAGCTAGTGTGGTTTGAGCTCGCTTCTTTGGTTCATGCCATAGTCCAGGGGACTGCCATAAGTATTAAAAAACACCTAACTGTTCTCCTGGCAGAACTGGCTTTTCTTTGGGATTAAATGGCTTCAACAGGAGTTTACTTTCTGATCAGGGATGCAGGTGATTTGAAGTCACATTCCCAGGGAAAGGGGAAAATTGAACCTTGGTCTTGTGGTCCTGAGTGACAGCTGTAGTCACTGAGATGCTAGCAGTTTAAAATTAATCCTTTAAATTCCATGGGAACTATATTCCATCCTATAGCTACTACAACTACTAATTCTACTCTCCTTTGGTAGATAGGCGTTGTCCCATTCAGTTTGTAGCTGTGGAATAGATTTAGGTACCATCGAAGAGATGAGATGCCCCAAAGATTCAGGTCTGAAATATTAGGGTCATTTACACTACTGGAACGCAGATGCCAAGAGAAACGACAGCATTATTTGAGTTTCTGGACCTCAAGAATTAGTCAGGAATTAAGCAGAGAATTAAGAATCACAGTTCAGATCTTGAACATCTGCCTAAGTACAAGGCTGTTTTTGATGATCTACCAGGCCTTTAATTTCACTACCTGTGCTATATTTGAGAGAGAAAAAGGCATTTAGGCAGAGCATATGTCAGTGGTCAAATATCCAGTTTACTCTCTGCTGGTCTGTGTGGTGAGCTCTGTTAGCAGTTTGTGCCTGCTTTTGGGAACACGTTTAGCCTTGCCACTGGCTGGACCTGCAGCCATAGCAGCCTCACATGAGGCTGGAACTGGAGGAGATCACCTGGCTCCTGAAATCCGCCAGATTATATCCTCTGACCACCTAAATCACAGAAAAACGAACTGAATAATATAAATATAAAAAGCTGATAATGATAGGGTGTCCTTTTTCTGGAAGAAAAACTCAACGAAGTGCACTCGTGGTTGCAGGGAACTACCCACATTTCTCAGTGTTTCAGGGAAACTAAATTGTTTCACAGATTACAGACTGCAGATGTTTCAGCTTAAGTCTGAAGACTATGCATCTCCTGGACAGGTTTTCTAGGCTTTCCAAGGGTAAAAGCCCCATGAAGCTATCTTAGATATTTAGTGGAGAATTCATTGTGTCCATGTGTTGCATCCAGGAAAAATGCCTAAGTCAGTCTAAAATGAGCATTTGATGACGTGATGATTTTTTGCCTTTTTATATATCCCTTTTATATACCCCTTTTATATACCCTTTTATATAGCTTTATGTATTCTTAGTGCTTTTAGCCCACACACTTGTAATTCCCCAAGTCTGATAACTAGCTTAGACCCAAAGTTCCATTAAGCCAAGAGACAAAACATCTTGGAAGCCTCGTAGCTGGGGGTCAGAAAGCCCCAGACACCAAGGTCCTCTCCAGAACACATTCTGTAAACCAAGATAGGCCCATCCAGGGGAAGGTTCCTCAGGGCAGGGGCTTCTCTCAAGCCTCTCACTGGGGAATCTTTGATAGATATTCTAATGTGCAAGGTCTATAACTGTATACACGAGTCACTGAGTGTGTGCATTTTTGGTGTGCATTCTGAGTTGCATTTTGGTGCATTCCATCTGGGTGTGGTGCACCTGAGGATCCTTAAATAAATACCGAGGTAAAACCCCTCTGTTCCCCTCTAACCAGGTTTGGCTTTTAATTTTAAGACCAGGGAAAGGCAACACATTAAGCATAACAAAAGTTGGCAGGATAGATTACCAGACTCTGTTTTCATGATTTTCAATAGCTATAGCCAGGAAAAGAGAATTGTTTCCTTGAAGTCTTTTCCACGAAAGAAAATGTCTGCCTGCAGACATAACAGCTCATACACACCTCAATATCCTCCCTGAGGAAACAATTAGTGGAATTTCTAGAAGAAGCCATTCTTAATCTGTAGATGCATCGGGGAACTAGATTTACTGTGAATAGAGTGTTACTTGACTTAGGATATTCAGATTGTGCCCAAGGCATGGACCCAACATATTTAATTTGATTTGTTTCTTGCTTGGTATTAATTCCTAGCTTGTTGCTTTTACTTCTGGGCTCCTTTCTTTTTAGTTTCTCAAGCACCAAATATTCTAGAAGCAGTAACCCTGAGTTACTGAATGCTTCTCTAAAATTAGCAGACTAATATGATTGCACAAAGACACAGATTAATATAGATTTTTTGCAAAAAAATGGGCTATGAATAGGAAAGAAAAAAAAAGCAATTTGTAAAAGGTTTATAAGGGCTGTGTTAGAGGCTAGAGTAGCTCAGGGACCCTTCCTAAAACAGGGCAAAGCAAGATAGCTAGTGCACACACACATGATATAACGGTAATGGCAGAAAAGCATTAGGACAAGCCAAAGTACCTAACATACAACTGAAATCCCCCAGAGCAGTCTGGGAATGTTGCTTTAAATGATTCCCTACTAGGAAATATTTTTTTGTGTAGAAAAAAATTTGGATATATTTTTGCTAAACCACTTCTTTGTGTCTAGAAAGAGATGGATGTCAAGTATTACCATTTATTGAATTGATTATAAATTTTCAGTTTTAAAACATTTAGTAATAAAGAGTGCTACTCTTTAATGTCAAAGAATCTCTTGAGAATTGTGGCTTAGACCAATTTTCTCATGAGCTTTTTAGGATGACCTTTTCTTCTAAATTACAGTAATTTTTTTTTTTTTTTTCTTTTTTTCTCTAAAGAAGCATAGTGAGTCCTGAAAAGTATGGTTTACTAAAGGACTGAAGACTCTAGAGAACAGAAGACCCATTCCCTAAATGATGATTCTCAGGGCATTATAGAAAATTATAGTTCAATCTTGAATTGACTCAAAGTGAAAGATTTTGGCTTTTTTTCACTTATATTCATTTAGTGTCATTTATCGATTTCTGAATTTTGCAGTTCCTTTCAGTTATGTAAATATTTCCACATTTATTTTTGATTTAATTTAGCCCAACAACAAGTGCTAGCAAAATGATGACCAACAAGATGGAAATGTCAGTATTTGTTAAATTTATCAGTAAATATTATAGGCTTATAATTGGGTTAAAAAAATCGCATGGTTTAATTATGATCTTGAAGGTACAAGCATTAACGCAATTGAAAACAACAGTTATAAGATGAAGGACCAGCAGTTAGTGATGCCACTACCATCTAGTGGGGATATTTTTTGATGCACTGCGGCCACAGTGGTGCTCCAGATTTGCAAAGGCAGGTAGGTGCCTACTGATAGATACCTGAATGAGTTCAAGGCTCTTTGATTGTAGAGAAGCAAGTACATAAACATCCAAAGTTTCTCTTTTAGAATGTTTTGTAAGCCCTTTCTTTTATTATATTAAAAAATTTACAATCCCAATGACTAAAGCATTTTTTAATACATTAGTGAATGTCTCTCTCTCTGTAATTTCCTTATTTCTCCTCTATATTCATTCTGACTCAATATATTGAAGTCAATACATAGTTTATTTGGTTTTTTCATTGGAAGAATGTTATTTTGCACAGTTTTTCTGAACGGGAGAAAAAGAAAAAGCTATAAAAGTTATTACCTATGATCACACATCCTAAATCCTATTTGATGACCTCTGTCAATAGCCTAAACTGTGTCTTTCATAAATAACTCAAAAATTTTCTTGATATACAGAATGAAAGATATGCCAAGAGTACTTCAATAATCCTTTTGAACAGAGTGTATGACTTTCCTGACAGTTTTTCAATAGGACTTTGGTGTTGCATAGAAAAGCAACCTTTACCAATCAGCTGTCACAAAGTATGAATAGAAATATGTGTATCTTCTATCTCCACTACTGGACAAGCTGGCTTTGTTTGTTCCTGTCATAAAAAATCCATCAAAAAGTAGCTTCAGATGAAAATCAGACTCAGCATAGAAATAGCATGACCTCATGAGGTTCACTCACTGTACAGCACAGCCAATTCTCACCTTTAGAACAGTAATGCGCCCACAGATTGCAATAGATCTTTTAAATCAGTTCAGATCACTGTTTGCTAATACCCTGTATCATTCTTCTGAATTTCTATTACTGGTAGTTAACTACTAAACTCAGTTTTTAATTGAACAACTCTGCCTCAATAAAATAGAATAAATTAAAGCAAAATAAGGAAAAATGTAAATTTTTTCATCCTAATTTGCTGTTCAGAAAAATACATATATATAAAAAAATCTTCAAGGACAAAAACCAATCCTTCTAAACATGGAATATTTGATATGTAGTCTGGACAGCATTTAGAAAGATTAAGAATGTTTGAACATACTTCGGCAGTTTTCCTTTTGAGAGGGAAATGTTTCCCATAATTTACCATAAATTGCACTTCCAACTTTTAGTGGTATTTACTACTGCCTTCTAAATATATTCTTTTCTGGTTTTCTTTCTTAAAGCAAAAATGGAATAACAAATCATTAACTTAACAGAGAATATACAAATTTGTAGAGTGAAGTTACAGTCTTGTTTAAAATGTTAATAATTCCTGGCATAAGAATTTATTTCATCTTTCTAAAAAGTCCTGTATCTCTTGCATTACACGTGTACTTCTTGGAATGTATTTTTTGCTTGTAAATCTTTCCAGTTGTCAACATGATATGAGTAAATCCAGGTTACAATAAAATTCAGGACCCTGTTCTATAAGTTGACAAATTCCCCATTTATTTTAAATGTTGTGATTAAGAGTTCCATTCAAGTTTATGTCATGGTACTGTCCTTGATTCCTGCACTGGACTTCTAGCAGTGACAGTAAGTCAGTTAACAGTGATGTGACTGCCTTCTCTAGCAGCTGTCGGATAGGATGATGAACATCCACGAATAAATGTATAAACCTTGCAACTGAAATAAAGTACTTCTCTTCAGAGACTTAGGACACTAGAAAGGGAAAATATTTAAGACAAAGAAGAAACACAATAAGGGCTGCTGAAGACCTCTAAAACCAGAGGTTAATTCAAGGAAGGAACAAAGGATTTTTTCCTGGCAGAGAGGAAATCTTTAGTTGCCACATCAGCTGAAGCTGAGAGGAACTTGCTGTACAGGTCAGAGAGGAGACTGTATTATCTGCAAGAGGTACCTAAATAAGGAAATTAAATCAGGTTCAGGAGAGAAGACTGTAAGAGGATGGTGTTCCATTTCTAGAATACCCAAGAGCACTGAGGACACCAAGGTAAATAGTTGCACTGCCAGATTTTCAAAAATTCAGTAGTGTCCTCTGGTATGGTGTCTCAATTAAGAACATGGACCTTAAGTCATTGGAGTGCACATCTGGTGGACTTCAGGACTCAAGTGAGCCTCTCAGGTCCCAGCCTCATAAACATGAGGCTGATGTGGTGCCATGTCCCCAGGTCCAGCCAGCATCAAGCATTCCTGAAAGCACACCCACACTGCTAGCACAGCTTGCTGTGCAGATCAACGCAGAGAGAAAACAGTGCCTCAGAGGGCACCCATGCCACCAACACCACACTCACATAAACTTGAACAGCAAGAACTTGATCCAGTTTCTCTTTTATTCTTTTATGAAAAAAAGAGAAAACCTTAATGCTCTGAGAGGACTGTTCAGCAGTAGCTAAAACTTCTGTGCGTTATCAGCGCTCTTACAGTCACAAATCCAAACCACAGCACTGTATGGGCCGCTACAGAAGAAGCTGACTACAGTCCAGCCAGCCCCAGGACACCACCGGATAATAAGTCTTGCTTATTCCCATAGCCCCTTTAAGCCATATCAGAAGCTTTACTGTCCCAAAATACTCTTCCTCCTGCATTGATATGAAGTCCTATACCCACTCAGGCAATCATTCCTGATAGCATGGATATCCTTATGAAGAGAGAGAGTTTAGCTGACTAATCCTGATGGGGTTTCCACTGAGGTCAGTGGTCTAGTGCATCTTCTCTGATGGTCTTTGGAGAAACTCATTCTACAACATCATAGTACTCGTCAGGTCATCAGTGCCTGTCTGCCAGTGCTTTCCCCACAGTCCTGGCAGGACAGCTGTGTTTCTTGTGATAAGCCTTTATTCACATAACCTAGCACATTTAAAATTAAATATCCTAAATACAGTTAAAACATTTTTTTTCAATTAATAATCACAGTAATTGCTGTTTTGATTAGTTATAATTATCTTCATTTTGTTTTAACTAGCATTTTTACAAGTTAATCTTAATGATGCATAATATGGTATAGCATAATTATTTGAAAATAATACAGTGAAATTATAGAGACTTAAACATTTCAAGATCTCTGAATTGAATGTGTTAATATTTTTACCTGGAAAATTTGATAATTTATTTTTAGTTTTCCAATTCAAAATATCAGAATGGTTATTGTGGTTTTCAGAGGGTTTTTTCATTTAAATTTTTCAAAGCCTACAAAACATATTATCAATTAAATATTCAATTCATTGTAGACTATGTACTGCTATTTATAGAACCATAAAAATTGCAACTGCCACATTTCACCTTTTTTAGAAAATTTTAAAAGGTAATTTCATTGCAAATTATGAATATCAGGAATTTTGCAAAACTGGTTCAGATAAAAAATGAAAATGAAATCTGATATAGAAGTATACTGTATTTTGTGATATAATTGTAAGGTAACTCTGATTAATTTCTTTGCTAAATCTTTAAAGTCCGAAAATGATAAAAATATTTGCATATATTTACTAGTGTTCCTTTACTTTCATATACCAATCTCAAAATTGTAGTTCATGTTTTTCTACATGACTTGTGTCATTGCCTTATCCTTCTACAACATCACACTGCTTACAGATGAGTTTGAGTATTTGTCATACAGAAAATGAATGTGGCACAAAGTCAAATTTTATTAAAGCTTTAGATCTGGCTCTCCTTCTACCACCAGAAGCTTTAAAAGCATTTCTGAACTGATGATGCAGCTTTTCTGTTTCTCCTTAGACTTTTCACACCCTACCTCATGCTGCAGCGTACAATGCACACTGACAATTTTAGCAACTTGCTAAACTCTGTTTTTACTTCCTACTTTCAGATCAACTGGATAAGGTTAATGCTGTAATAGGATTATGTTAACCTAAATGCAGTTCCTACAAGACTAGGGACACATTTGGTTGTAATGACATGGTATTTCATCACTAAATTTATTTGTTTGGTTTTTCAGTCATCAAATAGGTCAGTGAAACTAAGGTATGCATAGGATCTGATACTGAGTATTTAAATCAGAGGACTTCCAATACCTTCCAATTACCAGTCTCTTCTCTCAGGTAACAAGTGACAAGATGAGAGGAAATGGCCTCAAGTTGCACCACAGGAGGTTTAGATTACACATAAAGAAAAAATTCTTCACCGAAAGAGTTAAACACTGTAGCAGGCTGCCCATGAAAGTGATGGAATCATCATTCCTGGAAGGGGATATGGCACTAAGAGATCTGATTTAGCGGTGAACAGGGTGGTGCTAGGTTAATCATTGGACTTGATATCTAAGAGGTCTTTTCCAACTTTAACAGCACTATGATCCAATTCCTATCTTAACACCTTACAATTGCTTTCAAAGCTGTTATTAGGTTTTTTAATCTTTTCAGAATTTTTATCTGTATGTAGCCATTTCTCTAGAACCTGTTTTACTTCCTCTAGTCTATCTATATTGATTAGTTTTTCTTGACCAGACTTGTTTTCCAGTCTCTCCCCTCCCTGTACTTTGATACTTGACGCTAAACATAACCACTATTCTGTCTGATGTATATTTTTAGATGTTGTTAAATAATTTCCACTATCCAGTCTTTCTTTGTTATGCAAGTGTTCATTCATTGCTCTTTTAGCATCTTTGTAGATTTGCCTGTTTCACAGGGCATCATCCATGCCTCTCCAATTATATCATTATTATTATTTTCACAGGCATATACAGACAAACATATAGATCCATTTATAGATATTGGATATATCAGTAAAGATTCATTAGCTCAGGTATCTCCACCAAGTTGTGCCTGAAATCTGAATTTCTTTATGTAAAAAAACCCAATGATTTTTGTGTTTGCACATCATTGAGCAAAACTGAATTTAATTGTGATTAAAATATCACATATTATTTGAACTTTGCCAGTCGTTATGCCTACAGGTACCTTATTAGTCAAACAGCTGATTTTTAGATATGGATGGGTTTATAGTGCTTTAGGGAATTAGACATTTATCCTTGATTAAAGCTTTTATATATGACCATAACAGAGATAATAGAAACTGGCATACTGCTGACTTAATAATAGAAGAATATATTCCAGATCACATTTCTGCTTAACATTATACAGATTTGTAAAAAAATTATAGCAATAGCTTCTTCTGTTCTTTATTCCCTTGGCAGTTATACACATTGATGCTTAAAGTACTGCTTCACTGGTGTTACTAGTAACAGGAAACATTTAAAAAGCATTTAAAGTTGTAGTAAATTTTACCTTTTTTTCCTGTTTCTTTCAGGCAGACTATGTCTTTCAAGTTTCCCAGAAAGTCACAGAAATGCTGTCTAGTTTAGTATACATTCTTGGTGTTATTTTTCATGCTGAAATCCATATAACTTTTTGAATTTTCTAGGTTTGGTTCAAAATACCAACTTAGTGACATAATGTGGGTGAACTCAGTAGCTTTTCCATGGAAAATCTAGTCTGTGGTACAAACACTACAAATTACATGTTTTTTAACCCTCCACAACAGAGCTCCATCCACACCATGTTGCTGAACTACAGGGATGTATTATTCCTTCCTTTGTTATTTTTATTTATGTGTGCTTTTTCACAGATCATAACAGTCTTACTTTCAATGATATGGAGGTTGCACTGTCATGACACTTAGGTATCTAAATATTCATAGGTCATATACTACCAACAGATTTTAGGGGACGTACAGAAGACTATCAACTATAGTTCTCTACATTTCTAACTATATTTTGAGATGACTTACTTTAATGAAAACTTTCACTTTGTTTTAATTTGGGGAAGTGGAAGAGACAAGAGCAAACCTGTGACATCCAAAGCCCAAGAAATGGGTATGGCATTTGGTGGAAGAAGGAGATGTATCACTAAGAACAAAGGACGATCATGAAAGAGGCCTGAGATTACTTCAAAATGGGAATGGAGAATTTTATTACTACAACAGAGAATGAAGAAATAATGATGGTGAAAGTGTAAAAGATGAAAAGAGTGAGGTCATATTAGATTACCAGCTAAATCTTATCGGATGAGACAGTTCTGGGAAACTTAGCACCATTCAAGGAAACAAATTTAAGACAAAGAAATATAGGAGAGAAAGAACTGTCATTCTTGAGAAAAGCAATTTGGTATCCACCAACAGACTCAGAAGGGGTAGTTACTAATAGCTGTGGTATTAAAATGAATCTAGTTTTGTCTCTAGGAACATGATCATCTTGGCATATAGTCCAGGTGGTCATATCTTTCCCTTTCCCTTATAATTTCTTCTTAGATATTATACAGAACTGTAGGCACCCTCCTCACATGTAATAAAGTGAATAACTTCCTTTGCATATAGATCCCAGCTCAGTAACTTATTCAGATAAGCCATACTTCTGAAACTCCCTCACTGACTAAGGAAGGATTCTTGGGATAGTGCACTCCTAATTTAGAAATCTAAGTGGAAATTGGAAATATACACACCAGTCCATAGTCTTTCCTTAGGGTTTTTCATGTGAAGGCTATGATAAAGTAATTGAACTGATGCTGTGACCTGTTCTTGGACAAAAAGCAAGTAATTCATGTTTTTATTTTTTTCTTCTGTATTGTAAATATTTATTTACTTTTTTTACTGTGATATTTATTTTAAACACAAATGGCTATGTTTTGAGGAGAACTCTAGAATTCAATAGCTGATATCAATTTGCTCTATCCAGTTTTTTATTTTAGTACACACAGTATTAGATTTAGTGTCTTATCTTCTATTGTTTTACTAATTTTACATTATATGAAAAAGTTATAGTGACTTTCTGGAGTTATGGTTGTTTGAGGACCCATGTTAAGACCACTTTTAATTAGGGTAAGAAATAAATTCTTGTCTGCCTATTATTAGTTATGACATTCTATTACTGCAGTTGGAATTAGTTCTTTTAAGAGTCCATGTGTTTTACATAAAAAAATAACAAAACTCCTGGACGAATAAGAATGGAGCTTAATCTCTTGCTTCTAATACTCAAAAGAAACAAAGCAGTATTGAATGCTCAGCTGCCATGAAAATCTTTTGAATAAATACTTTTAAAATTGAAACATACAGATTCAGTCTTTTGAAAAGATGTGTGGAATTAGATGCAGAAATCTAGTTTGATTGTTGGCAAATTTATGTCAAAAGAAGAAGACCATCTGTAGGAGAAAATCGTACTTTGCCTGTACCACTGGCTTTTCCCTTTCAAGCTTTATTCTACCAACAGATTGTGCCTGAAAGAGAATTAATTCAAACTCAGTCCTTAATAAGTAGTTAGATGCAACAGTAGAAGGTATGGAATGCAGCTTGACACAATCATCAGTGTGTATTCAGAGTACAATCAGCAAATAGACTCAGTGTGGAGAAAGACACGCAAGCCATTATCTAGTCTGTAGATAAATTTATTACCCATAAGTATATAATTGAGATATGATGGGGGTGGGGATTGCAAAGTTGTAAGGCAAACATATTTTATATGCTAATCTAGTAAGGAGTTGTCAGTTTTCAAAAGGTCATTATTCTGCAAGACTACAAATGTGATCCCCCTTTGTAGTGCTGCTGTAAAAAACAGATGACAGATTGTGATAAAAAGACCTTTACTCTTTCATTTATTTTTTCAAGCAATAATTTTATAAATTATATGTAAAACATGATATAATTTGTTGGTCTTATTCAAAAGCAAATTGTATCTACAAAAACATGTAAGGATGTAAGATATGTTTAAAATTAGGATTTTAATATTCACATAGGGACCATATTGGTAGACTTTAACATAAGTAGAAATATTTTTATGTAATGTAATCTTGTAATTATTCATTATCTAAATGTTATATTATCTATCTTATCATATGTAACTTAGTCTCCTTTATCATTTATCTCCATCATCTTGTTTGTGTTTATTTTTTTGAGAAGATTCACTCTAAATGTTTTCTCCTTAGCCTAACAATCAGAAACTACTACAGATTACATCTTAAAATCTTTTCAAAAAATATTGGAACCATCCAATGGGAATTATTTTGTTTTTATTTGAAAGATCTGAAGTAAAGAATAGTCATTGGCAGTCCAAAATTGATTATATGATAGAAGCTTAACATTTGCATCTCTTACTAGCTTTATCTACGAATAAGAATGGAATTAGTTTCCTTGGTTAACATGCTGGCAAATTATTTTTATGACTCAAAGAAGGTTGCGCTCATGGAAAAAGTTTATGCTTTATATATCCTTCCTGTATTTATATAACTGTCTCTATTTTTAATATATAACTGATAAAATATTGACATTTTGAAGGAATATATCAAAATTTTGTAACCATTAATATTGTTGCTATGCAATCAAGAGAAGAAAAAAACCCTAAAAAGGATTAAAAAACGCCTAAGAAAACTGTTTTATGGGTGAGTGTTTTGAAAATAAGTATTTCCATTTCCAGTATTATCTAGAGGTATATTTGATTTTAAATAGTCCCAACTGCTAATTTCCTGAAAGAACATGAAGCTTGAGGTGCATGCCTTTGTGACAGTTTATGGTCCATTTATAAAATACGCAACATAAATAAGTCTCTGATGAGTTTAAAAACAAACATCATTAGAAAGAGTTCTCCTAATATAAATATCATAAGAAGATTCTAAAGTGCAGAAATTGAGCTGAAATAAAACATATTTTTAAAGAATGAAATTTTTTACCTCTGAGAAAGCAACTAAGCAACTCTGTACAAACCATTTTTCGTAGTATTATTTCTTTCTCTTTTGGGACACATCTGTTAAAGTATTATTAGTTTTGGCATTTTCCATCCTCCTAGTGGTTGGTTTTGTCATCTTAATTCTGTTGCTAGAGAATGTGTGTGAAATGTTAACTACTTCCAGCACATACACTTTCATTTATCCCTTTTTTGAGGTAAACAAGTAGTTTCAGTCTCTCTTCACGGGAAATTGCTCTGTGCCCTTGTTCTTTCTCACTAGCCCTCTCTGAATCTCTAATCCAAAGTCAAGTTCTCCTTTGAGGGAGAGCGAGCAGACCTGCATCGTCTCCAGTATTCTAAAGGCATAATAACATTCTACATCCTGCATTCATGTAACCTGATTATTTGTTTGACTGAAACTGCTCACTGAGCTGTAGTTTCCACTGAGCTGCCTGCAATGATACCCAGGCCCTTTACTGAATTAATACCAAACGATTATAACCTTATAAAGTGAAAGGATAAATCCATGTACTCACTCTTCAGTACGTGTTTATCAACATATCCCATCTTCATCCCCATTCACCTTCTTCAAGTGGTTGCTTTAATGTTTTTCAGAAGCTTTTCTGCACTTAGCTAATCAAAATGGCTTAAACATTCTACTGAGCTGTTTTCATCTCTGAGCACCGTAAGGAGTTTATAACTTTGATCACTTACAACATTTTAGCATTTCATTAAGAATGTAAGTATCAGCACAATAATATTATTACTTTCCTATTAAACTTTGATGGGCTTCCATTAAAAATGGCATAACCTTTTTCTCTGCAAATTTTTGGCAATAGAGATGATGTAATTCTTTACTTGATAATGATGGAATGAGTCCCAGTGAGTCTAATTCAGTTATGACCAATTTCAGTAGGTTACTACCTACTGTTGAAGAACTTATTTACACAATCTGTCAACTTCACTATTATTTTCATATTTGAACAGTACTCAAACATTTTTTAACCATGGGAAAACTATTAAAATTTAGAAGATCATTATTCTCAATTGGGATGAAAAGTCAAAGTTTCAAAATTTTCAAAGGCTAATCTTCTTTTTTTCCAGTCAAAAGTATATTTTGACATAAAAAATATGCTTTAACAACCTCAAAACAAATTTTAAAATTTGAACTTTTCCATTTGTATAGGAGTTAGTCCAGTTAACATTTTGAAAAGTCAAAATAAATAAGAAATATTCAGCCAGGTCTTCCACTTTTTTTTTTCCTCTGAAAAATTTTCCAAAACAAGGCTTTGCCTATGAGAAAAGTGCTTTTTAAAAGAATTTTTGTCACCTGTTTGCTGTAGCTGTATCCATTGTCTAATAGAAAAATGTGTTTTAGAGTTGTAACCCTGGATATACCAGTGTCAGAGCAGCTGCAGTCTGGAAATACCAGTGCTAATTCTGTCCTATAAAGAATGAGTTGAAGTTCAGTGACCATCTCATTCAGCTTTGGAGCCTGGAAAGCTATGACAAACTCTCTTTGACAAAGCAATAATTCCTGTTGCTGTTATGACATGGCATCATATCCCATAGCAAAACACAGAATTCACACAGTTTCAGACTCTATTCTCTACACTATTCAAATTAAAAGTGTATTAATTTCCACATGTGTCCTGATCAAAATGTTCAGATTTCATTTCCACCGTAAGGTCTTCTATTAGTTATAATGTACTTACTAAATTTCCCTCCCCTCCTCTGTTTTGGCAGCACAATTTCTTTTGTCCAATCCTCCTGACAGAGTTAGCCCCTTCCTGTGTAGACAGTGCATCTACTGGCAACAGCTTCTATAGAAGAGAAACTTAGTTGACCTAAAACTTTGTGATGGCTATCAACCCTAGTCTCCAGCTACACCTGCCTTGACTTCTAAAAGATTGGACACTTTCAATTTGGGTGTAACAGCTTACAGCCAAAATTTCTAAATTAGTCTCGATCCTACTGTAAATTAAATTTAACCCTTAGGGATAAAGAACGATTTCTTTGAGGAAGTCATGAATAAGCTTGCATTTGCCTGCTTCTCATAAATATTTTATGCAGCAAGGTGTCAAAGCAAGAAGATACTTTAAATATCAGACAGTCTTCAGAGGGTCCAAAGAAGAACCACAAA
This sequence comes from Platysteira castanea, assembly GCA_013397175.1. NCBI lineage: Eukaryota > Metazoa > Chordata > Aves > Passeriformes > Platysteira > Platysteira castanea. The sequence continues at coordinate 92,841 of VYXC01009943.1, forward strand.
GATGATCAAAGGACTGGAGCACCTGCACTGTGAGGAAAGATTGAAGAAATTAGGTCTTTTGACTCTGGAGAAGAGAATGCTCAGGGGGAGGGGCCTCATCGAGATTTTCAGTACTTAAAAGGGTGACTGAAAAGGAAAGAAAGGCACTCTTTTCACAAGGAACCATAGGGAGAGAACAAGGGAAGTCAAGTGCAACTTGCATTGTCCAATATAAAAAATGTTTTTCACAGTGAGAAGAATTGACCACTGGAAAAACCTGCCCAGGGACATGGTGGAATCCTCATCACTAAACGGTTCCAAGACAGGATGCTAAAGAAACTCACCTAGGCTCCCTTTTCTATTAAGATTTGACCAGATGATTTTTTGAGATCCCTTAGAGCCTGGGCTACTCTACGGTATCGAACATAACAGAGTGCCTCTCTTCGGTTTTTTTGGTCTTTCATTTCCTTATAATACTAGTTAATACTCAATTCATATAAAGAAGATGATGTAGGTTTTTATTGATTCAGTGACTCCATGAGTGGCTTCTTAGTGTGCATTTCTGAAGGACTTTGTATGCAAGCAGAAATCGAAACTATCATAATTATTTCTGAGCATGTTTTTCCAATGATTAGCAGGGGTTCTGTAATCTTCCGATCTTTGATCTCAGCTGGACTGCACACAAAGCTTAACCTTTCACAAAGGTTTTGAAATTGTATCCTATTTGAGGATTACATTCTATAAAGGATGCTTTGTGTCATAGGACATATGTAACTTTCTAAAGCATGTTTTGCATTAAACAAGAGAATACATAAACCCATCTGTTTTCCTATTTCTGCTTCTAGGAGGGATAACTTGAGCTGCAGCTTTATGGAAACCTCTAAGAGGTTTCCAGAAATCTTTTAACTTTTCTTGCCTCTCCCTTTTCCCGTTATTAGTCCTCTTTCCTGCATACCCACCACCAGTGAAATATCAGATGATCTCAGTGTTTACACAGCACTATGGCATTTGACTTCTTCAAAGCTATGTTATAATGTCTGAAAGTGTGTCCATGTATTTATGTGTGGTGTATCTTATTCCATACTCTGTCCCTGTATTTTGTGATCTTGAAGCCATCCCGATAATATGATTCCGCTTAGGAAATGGAATCATCTTATATGATGAGAAGCGAGTGTGGCACCTAACTTATGGAAGCGCTACTACTTCCTGCATTCCTGGGGAAATGCCATTCCTATTCCTAGAGAAGCTCTGTAGATGTAAGACAGTTGAGTATTAGGAGAGTTGCAGAAAAATTAAAAATTGAAAGATTCAAGGTTCCAAGCACTGAAGTTTTTACAGCAACCAGCTCTTTTAATAAGTATTTTGTAGTTTCCTTTGGAAATAACTTCAGGTGGAAAACTTCTTTAGTATCTACAATGAAGTATCAGTGGAACCCTTCGTGCTTTGCTCAGAGAGCAAATTCATCTAATGATAGTATTGACTATCTACTTCAAACTCCAGTTATTATATCTCTTTAAACAGAACTGAAAAACTATGACTCAGGCTATCAATCAGAACAGATTTAAATTTTAGGGGTATAGCTTTGGTGATCTTCTATGTCTTAACTTGCCTCAGCACCAATGTATAAAATTCTGCTTTGATTTGAAAAAATTTTGTATCTGTTCTTGTGCAATCTACTTATGCCCTTACTAGGAGACTGAATGTTGTCTTAAAAATAGCATTGATAAACACAAATTAGTAATTTTTATGGCAAGTTTGTGTGTACAGCCTTTCTAAAGCCAGCGTAAACAATGACACACTGTTGTGTCTGCTCAAAATGTATGTAAGGAACTTTTGCCCAGTATGTTCTCTCTTTTCAGACTAAAATGAAGAAATAGAAGATAGTTCTCCAATTTTTATAATATTTTGAATTTCTACTTGTCTGTATCTTTTAGTGCATAACTTGTCAGTCAGTTTCAGACTAGTGTTTTAGTGGTTTTTTTTGTTTGATTTAAAGTATCACTGAACAATGGACACTCCTTCCCTGTATTTGCTTTTTTTTTCTGTCTTTTTTCCTGTTCCAGCAGTTGAAAATTAAGATCCTAATTTGCATCCTCTGCATGATAGTATGTTGCAGTTGCACAGTCAGATTTACCGAAATGGCAGCAGGATTTTCTCTATGACACCAAGAAACAGGGTGCTTGACACCCATTTTCCCCATCACTTTTCAAGTTCCCGAACAGCAGAAAAGCAGTTAATTGTTTTGTGCAATTTCTAGAGCAACAGCCATAAACTGTTCAAACATGGTAAAAATAATTAAACCTGCTTCAGTGGTGAATAAAGATTGAACATAGAGAAGCTTTAATGGAAATCAAGTTCCTACTGAGGTGTGCAGATTACTACATTCACATTTTTGCTTTACTTGCGGCATACTTCAGACTTAACTGAGGACATTTTATTAGACTTTCAATCTTAGGTCATATCATTACTGTTTCACATAGTTCAGTTTGCCTAGAGCAAACTAAGGAAGTGTTGTTTTTTATTAATGAAGTAGAAAAACTTAATTGAAACACTTCAAAGAGAAAAGCAAATAAAAGCAGACTGAACTGCTACAGTCAGTCTTTTGTAATGATCTCAACTGTTAAGAACAGGACTGTACCACTAATTATTTGGTGATTTTGAATTGTAAATATAACCCATTTTCAGCCAAATACTTTAGATCAAAATAATGATGAAAATCTAGGCTGACGTCAAGAGAAAAAAAAAAAACCAACTTGGTTGAAGGTTATAAACCAAGGCTCAAGTCTTGTATTATCTTGTCCATCAAAACTATTCTCCTTTAGTGGTTTTGGGAGCACTTTCAAAACATAATTGTAGAATTTCACTCAAGGCAGTGTTTTTGTAAGTGACAATTGACTGATACACAGAGACATGAAATTAGATGCTCCACCAGGGAATAGCTTGCAAAACTAATAGAAGCACATGGAAAAGCCTAGGAGGAAAATTTAACAGATGCTTACTCCAAATTGTGATTTTTATTTTCCCCAATCTGTAGCTTTGTATCAATAGGCTTTCCCTCCTAGGGAAAACCTGGCTTCTGCAGAGCCCAGACTACAAGCTAGATGTGGTTTTGTTTGTCTGCTTATGCTCACACCCCCATACTCTGTCTCAGAGACCATGATTTTTCTGCTTCTGCTCACTCTTTATTACCTTTATTCAGCTTTCCTCTGCTCCTCTGTTCTTCAGAAGCAGCTGAATAAGCCAGTAAAGGAGTCAATTTGTAGTGAAAGCACAGGAACAACTAGAATGTCTCTGTTGCCCAAGCATTAGCTCTCAATATAATGCTTTGTTTATGTAAAAAATGCATATTCGTTCTACTGAAACTAGTATCGAAATTCCTAGTTGGTCTGGTACTTAGTGGAAAAAACCCCCAAACTCCTGTTTAATATTTTTGTAGTGGTTTGGGAAACACTGAGTGAAACAGACCTGTTTAAATCAAACTGAGGGTCTAATATTATGCCAGTAATTTTCTAGGAGCCCTCTAGATGGGACAGTTGCTATTCTAAAAGCAACCATAGTACAAACAAGGGCAAGAGTACACACAAAAGGGTCACTTACTGTCATTCAGGAAGGTCTTGCAGTTCTGAAACCCCCCATAATACCTTCTCTGAAAATGAGATGTAAATAAACACCAAATAGAAACCACAAGTTCAGCCTATAGAGCATAGGTGGACTTAAATACATATCCAAGTGCTTTACAAAATTTAGGGCCTGATATGTACTCTTCATTATAAATTGTATTTGTTTTTTTAATTTAGGCCTACATGCTCTTGTTTGGGCTGTTCCTTTCGCTCCACTAAGTTTATCTATCAAGCTAGCTCTTGGGGGCAGAAAACCCTGAAAAGTAATTAACAAATATTTTTTCATAATCAGAGAAGCCATTTCATTTTGTGTAGAAAATGCAAGAACTATATTAGCTGGAATATATTAGCAGAAGTTTCAAGTCATGATTTTAGGATTGCTCAACATTATGCCACAAAAATAATTCCCTCCCCCAACAAAATGTCATGAATTTAATGTTCTGGCTTACCACACAGATAATAATTTTTTTCCTTCAAAAGCAGCTATTATGATTTATTATTCCTAAAACTATGGAGCACTACAAACTCAAATGCTCTGAACTTCTGTGTATTAAAAAGCCACATGGCATTTTTGTCAGCAGTGATTATTGTCCATGAATGCATGATACTCACTTTCTTAAATTATGTCAACCAATTTAGCTCTTACATAAATTACTAATGAAGCTCCACTGGAGATTTGGACTACTTACCTACAGTCATTGCATGTACATCTATTTCACACTTTGGTGGAGTTACTGTCATACACTACTGTCACTATGAAATGTTATAAGCTGTATGTAGCAAGTAGAGTATAGCCTGTTCTTTGTTTATGTTATTGGTCTCACTCAAGAACCAAAAAAATCATATGATAGTCTTAGGACTGCAAATGTTTGTCCCCTGAGCACAGCCCCTGTCAGGACACTCAGAAGCAAAAGACCTGGGCAATACCTTTTGTTCAAAGAAGATCAAGGACATTCTAGGTCTTAAAAATATGGGACCATAGAAAAGAAAAATAAAATAAGGACTGAATTTTTGCCCTTCACCATTTGCACAATCCTTTTCCAAGTTTTTAAATAATTTTATTTTTAAAGAAAATTTCTTGTTTCTTTGAGAAACCTGTTTTGCAACTTTCAGATGAAAATAGTACTTGTCACTATTAATAGTACCTGAGAAGACTGTAAAAATTAAAATCATCTCTTAGCACCTATGCTGACTAATGTAGGCTTACAAGAACTGTTGATTACCCAGTTGCTGCAAAGTGAAAAATAGAAGCTATAAAATTCCAAAATGCGTTTGACAACTGATTAGATACTGTTCTATGTTAACAGAAAAGACAGAGAAAATAGTCAAAGAGTGTGGTAAATACGCAAGGGAATTTATTATTAATACGAAATGACAACACAAAACATTTTGGAAACTTCAGTCTAGCTCAGCAAGGAGAATAAAAGGCAGGGAATTGAATACAACAGAAGTAAATTAGAACTGCAAGAAAAAAAATGATTACACAAAAAAAATGGAAGAATTTTATAGATCTGAATTTCAGTCCAAGGAGACATCTACTGAGGTAACTGAGAAAGCTTAAATTGCAGTAAGACAACTCACGTGGAATAAAAGTGAATTTAATGGTACAGGAGCTCAAGAATAGTCTTAGCTGGATTATAAAAATGATCTAGTTGTAATATTTATTTAGTTAATTCCACTAAACCTTTCATTCTTTTCCATGAGATTACTTCCTTTTCCCAGAGTCCTAGCCTACCATGTTGTAGTGATGGATTAAAAATATAAAGGAATCAAGTGAGAAATAAAATCAGGAAGACTGGTGTTATTTTCCATTTGAACAGCTGGTACACCTCCACAAACCGAACAGCTGGAGATGTGTGATGGGTAAAGATTTTCAGGAACAGCATCGTTCACATCAGATGTAGAATACCTGCTTCAGGAACATAAAATTCAACAGGAAGATAAATTGTTTACAATGAAAATTTAAACAGTCTATGCAGTCTTGAGGCAAAGAGTTGGATTAGTTCAGTCCCTGTGCAACAGTCAGCACTGCTGAGTAACTAATGTAAATGGTAGGCCCACGACAAAGGAATTTCAGTTCTTGCTTAGCTTTGAAACACAAATTTAATCAGTTTAACTACCACAGAAGTCTGTATTTGTACAATTACTTGCTGTCTGACAGCAAGTATATTGAGACAGTATATTGAGAACAATAGAGAGAGTCAATAGGAAATAAAAAGGCACATTGAGTTACAAAAGAATGTTGTCCAAATTTAGTCTGCAGTGCCCAGTACTGCCTTTGCCAGAGCACAATCAAGTGGGGCAGCTCACATTTTAATTAGCTGAACTTTTTTAATTTGCAGAAAATTGCCATAATTAGGTAATTTAAGAGTTGCCTTATCAGGTATGGTTCTAGATGCAATGTTTCAACTGAGAAATTGTATTTGATTTAGTTTGTCTTGGGACATAATAAAATATCCATCTTCACTTACTGATGCAACAAACATTATACCTCAATATTTTAGTAAATATTGACTTAATAGAAGAGACATGTAAAATTAGCTCATTTTGATTACATTACTTCAAATTATATTATGTCATACATCAGCAAATCTAATGTAATACCATAGATATTAATCTAAATAGCTAAAGTTCCTAATTTTCCTATCAAATAATTTATTAAACATATGTAGATTTGGCAACAGAAATGAAATATTTACTTCAGAGAGTCTTTTAGTAACAGATATTACTGTGTTCCTGATAGCACTGAAAAAAAAATTTGATTCATCTTGTCATTCAGAGTGAATAAAGGCTCACCTTAGAGCTTATGCAGCTGTGATGACACCTGTGATGTACCTGTGGCATGCAGCATAGCGTAACAGCATCTTCACCTGCAAGACAAGAATTGATATGGAATCTACCGCAGATTTTTTTATCATTTTTTTCATTAAAGTTGGCAGAGCAACTTGCATGAAGGATTGACATCACTCCACTGCAAAATTAGCGCTGGTAACCTAAAACTTTGAGGTAACGTAATTCTTACAGCCTAAGGGTTTGTGTTTACCATGTTGGATTTTTGTAGAAGTGCATGAGAAGTTGTCACACAGCCTATTTGCATTGCCTGAGAGCTGATAAAAAATATAATGGTATGAAATGTCATGCAATGCAATGACATGTCATTTAATATTATGTGACCACAGTCTGCTTTTCAGGGCATGTGACTGAGTCTCCTTCCCAAACACATAACCAGCACCATTAAGGAATTGAATCATGTGAGAAGAGAGCATTTTGCAACTAGCAAATGCTATTTGGAGGTAATGGTATTTAAAAGGTTTTCCTCCCTTGCAAAAACCATGATGAAATTCTCTGAGAACTATTATTATCCAACTGCTAGTTGGAAAATCTTAACATAGTCATTTTGAGGTTATGTGGTAAAAAAAATGAAGATAACTTTAAAAGAAAAAAGATAGAATTTTTTTTCTGTCCATTCAAGGTGATTAATGATAGGAGGTTTGTCATGGATATGAGTGCTGAAGGGTAAATTAATTCAGGGCTTCATCATAAGAAAAGATGGAGAAATACCTTACAGAAATAAAACAGTAAATTTCCATGGGGAGTCTTTCAAATGCTTTATAAAAATGACCCATTGAGAAACTGCTGTGCTACTTCATCATCATCTATGGAACAAGAAAATTATGTTTCCATCAGACACTTGCAGTAGAATAAAGTAATTTTAATAAAGAATTATAACAGAATCAATGCCTCCAGCTTTAAAAGTAATTAATGGATTTTCTTTATATCTTACCCTGAAATTTCTTATTTTGTGAAAGTATTCTTTTTTACTATCATATTATTTCTGAAATATTGCATTTTATAATGCAGCATAATTAACTACACAATGCAAATTTAAAATACTGTCCTTATTTTCTAGCCAACTCAGGGATGATTGTGAAGCAGCTGTTGTGAAGTGTATTAAAACTTTGTAGCCATGTTTCCATACTCAAAGTATGTATTATATTCCTTCTTTGTCATAGGTAGCATCACTATCTTTAACTTCAAACTGCAAAAAAAAACCTAAAAGGTATAAATGATTGTTCTGAATATTTTAAGATTTGATAATTTTGAGACACAGACAGATGAAAATCAGTCTTACAGAAGAGCTGCTATGTTTGTGTGCCACAAAAATTATGTGAATAACTGATTTAAAAATAAAAGAGGGCACAAAGGTTTAAATAAAAACTTCAGACATTTTCTTTTGAAATTCTGTCAACAATGGCATATATTTATGCTATTTTCCTAAATGGAATCCTTTCTATTCCTTGGAATTATTTCACAAATAATTTGAACAAGCTTAAAACTGCATGCTTCAGTAATTAAGTTGTTTTTCTGGAGGACCAGTTTTTGCACCAGTCAATTCAGACTTTCTAGCTTAGTCTTTCCTCTATGACTGGTTTGAAACACTACTTTTAGTCTGTTTTTTCAGCATGTTTTTGAGTGCTGCCTCTGTTATTCTTTCACAATTCTATGGAGAACCTCCCAGAAGCTTAGACATACTCTTCTTGGATCTTTACAATTCATCTCTTCCAGAAAGCACATTTGGACTAAATAGATGTGCGTTTGGTTCTGAGGTCTGAGAGGGTTTCAGAATTAGGCATGTTTTTCTTTAGACAGCCTCAGATCAAAACAAAGTCAGACAAAACACAGGCCCACAGACAGACATACATATTCTATATCAGCTTCCTTCGTGAGTAGTTTATTCCCCTAAGGAATTCCCACTTCATCTTCTTCCTTCTTCCTGAATGTAAGAAATATGGAGAAGCTACCTTTTGAGAGTCCTTGTTCATCTTTTTTCCCCTCTGAAACGACTGATGAACCCATAGCACTGTAAACACTTTTAGTTGCTCTCAGTTCCTTGCTAGGAAATCTTCTACTTTCTAAAGACTTGCTCCCTCACACAGACACAGATTTTTCTAGTTTCTGACCTTGCTGTTCAAATAGTATTCTGATGTTGCAATTTTACCTCTACCAAGCACCTCAATATTGATGATTTATTTCAGCTATAACACTGGCTGTGTCTCCAGAGTGCTCTGTCTTCCCAATGAAAATTTTGCACAAATTAGGAATGAAGTAGTGAGTCTCCATAAAGACAAGATTGTAAGATGTATTAAAATAGACAGAAGAAGAGCAGCAGCCTCATTCCATAGCCCAAGAACAACAATTGAGAAATAATTAGATCTAAGGAACAGCTTATCAGGTGGTTTCAAGAACAACAACAGCTTTAACAGCAGTTGATTCAGACATTTATTTACCAATTGCCCCTACTCAAGCTACAGGCAGTTACTGTCCTGTGTTTACCATAGATGTGCTCAGATCCATCTGCCAAGCAACTTTCCTAACACAAGAATGAATGATCTGTGGGACTCTAAAAGAGTCTCTGGAAATCCAGGACTTTGAAATCCTACCCTATATGGAGCTAGGTATGAGGGAACTATATTTTTTTTTTCATTTATTTTGTAGATGGACTGAATGTACTTTATCCTTATTAATGTTGTGATTTACAGTCTTCTAGGGGAGCACAGGGAAGTCTGTAAATGCAGATGCAGCTGTCACTGGCCAACTAGAAAATAACTAAAAGAAAGATATTTCACCTACTGTCATTCAGGTATGCCTACCTCCATTTAGACAAAAGAATTTTTATGCTACTATCTTTCTGTGGACTCTTGGCTATGTCCTTGAAATAGTCTGAATAGTTAAGTTTGGAATAATGACTTGCTCCTCCAGCTGTGAAATCTGAGTTCAGTAGCACTTTCTTTGATTCTGTAATCCTTGGAGATCACATGCATGTTACGGAATAATAAATTCTAGGGGCAATAAAGAAATTAAAACAGCAGTGAAAGACTTCAAGAGTGGGATGAGAGGAAAAATTGCAAAGTCATATACCTTCTAAGCATTGTCATAGAACTGACAGTGTTGCTCTTATTTTGTAGAAAAGGAAGATGCTAGGACAGAGGTGCTGATAGCAGTTGTAGGAACAATCAATGTCTCATAGAAAACATGAAGTGAAGAAATAACTTTTAATTACTAATAAATTTGACACACAGGAGTGACTTTAGTGGTATCTAAGGAATTACCCTTCTTTGCCCAGCAGTAAGTCCGTGTGCTGCTTTTTTTCTCGCACCAAGTTAATTTTCTTCATAGGAGCTATTATGGGGCTGTGTTTTGGTCTGGTGCTGGAAACAGCGTAGATAAAACAGGGAAGTTTCTGTTACTGCTGAGCAGCACTTGCACAGAGTCAAAGACTTTTCCTGCTCCTCAGCTGCCCCCACCAAGGAGGAGGCTGGGGTTGAGCAAGAAGCTGAGAGGGGACAGAGCTGGGACAGCTAACCCTAACTGACCAAAGGGATATTCCATAACATGTGACATCATGCTCAGTACAAAAAGCTGCGGAGGGAGAACAAAGTGAGGGACAACTGGAGTGGAGGTGTTTGTCTTCCCAAGTCATTACACATGATGGAGCTCTGCTCTCCCAGGGATGGCTGAACACCCGCCCATGGGAAAGATGGAGCATGTGGACTAATTAGCATTAGAAATGAGGGAATCATTTAACCAATAGAGTAAGGGAGCTATGTAGCCAATGCACATTAATTACTGTGTTTGCTGAGATGTATAAATACTGATAAGTTTTGAACAACCCACCCAAGGAATGCTACTGCATCCAAAGGGGGTGCTTGCTTGATCTATCAACCTCACCTTTATTGTTAAATAAAATCCCTATTATTGTCTTCAGCATATGGTCTATTTTGTACCTTAATTTGAAAAGGGGCACCTCTCACCAACTGGATCTTAACAAAAGAACATATCTAAAGAACAGCAAAAAGCATAGCAGTCAGTACTTGTATGGCCCTCCCTATAAAAAGTTTTCAAAATTATTCTGAAGACTTTAATAATATCTGGATTTGTTTATAAACAGGAAATTTTTGCAAAGCAATTTTTGTCCAGATATTCTTCTCTTGCACATTCTGACTCATCAGTCTTCTGATTCTTCTGATTATGGTGGTGAACTTATTAACATGTGGTGCTTAGAATTGAAATTCTAGCCTGATTCTTTTTTTCCCCCATGCTAATTAACCTACCTCTAAAGCTACAATTCATATTGCAGAAAAAAAATTCCAGAGATGTGATGAAGTGTTTACACAGAATAATATGAAAAAAGCTGATTTTGCTACTGCTTTACAAAATTATTTAAATAAAGATCTAAAATTTTTTAAATGTTAAAATGAGTAAAAGCTCTCATCTTAAAATTGGCTCTAAAGCTTAAATTTCCTTGATTCTTTTCTTAAAAGAACTGTCCAAAGTCAAGCCCCTAAACTACACTTGCACTCTGAAGTTCATTTTCCGTTCATCCTTGACTTGACCAGTAATGAAGACCACACTCCTTTTTAGTCTGTGCATTTCCTCTGTCTAGGCCAGAATGAACATGTCGCATTATAAATATTTTAGAAACTTTGTTTTCTGACCCTGATGGCCTATGGTTTGTCTTAGTTTTGAGGTGATCACTTGGATGTAGCAAATAGACTCTCATGTTTCACAAGGCTGTTATTATATGATCTATATCACAAAAATTGGCATATACAAAAAACTTCAGTGAAACATCAAGCAGCCAAATGTTAGAGGCAGGGAAGAATACTGAAACATAAAACCCTAAGTAAGATATAATGAAATACGAATCTCAAAACAAAAAAGCCCAACTACATGTTTAGAAAAGCTGTGGTGTTCAAAAGTAGACAGTGTATATACTGAAAACCATCGTACTGCTTTATCCCAGTGAAGCAGTAAGTGTTCTTTTGTTTAACAATGAAGAATAAAGATGAATCTGTGAGGCAGTCATTAAATGATTCCTCATCTTTTGAAACCTTCCCTAAATCTTTAAACATGAAATTAGTCCTCGCTTTATGATATAGTAGAATTCCATTAGATCCTTAAGACTACCTCCTTTCCCAGCAAATTGGAACCACTGGCAGGTAATTTCTCCACCAAGGCCAGTTGTACAATCCAAGGAAAGTTGTACAGTCACCAAAATCAGAACACACCTATGCCAAAATACTGATTCCTCCCTCCTCAACATTACTTTTAAATTCTTATCATTTGCCTATTTTGCTTTTTCTCTGAAAGGAGGTATATGTGATCCAAGAGTTGTCATCAGACTGTTGCTAACACTACCCTCTCACAAGCCCCTGTATTCAGTAGATATGAAGAGTAACCACAGTTTATGCATGGCTAGAAACCCCTTATTAATTGGGAAATGTGGTCTTTAGCCAGTATGATTTTGGTAAAAGCTGTAACTGATATTTTCACAATAGAAAATGGTCGTAGCTCAATGTGATCCAAACTATATTCTACATTGCGGTTTAGATAATTATTCCTGAAGATCAAACCAACATAAAGGAATCTGAGAGAGATCCCTTGTGTGCTACCTGCAAACTTAATTTTTCACTGAAGCAGAATAGATGGATACAGTTTAACAGAAAGGGTGAGGTTTTTTCCATTTCTGTGTCTCACAAAATTGTTGTGATATCTATCTATCCCACCTCTTTTACTGATCAAGATTCACCTAAACTGTCAGAGAGCCCATACAACTTACAGTGTAGCAATATCTAAATTATTATTACATTCAAGATAATTCAAGAAATTGCTAAAACTCTTAGTGTAAATTCACCTAATTTTGAGAGTTCAGCAGAATAATACCTTTTGGATCTTGAAGAAAAAAATTAGGCACTGCTCAAATTTCTTACTTTATTTGCAGTAAATGAAACAATTTTAGACTCCTGATCTTCCAGCTAACATAGCAGCTTCACAGTGGCACACACCTGAGATGGTCATACCCATGTTCATCTTTGTCTTTGTCTTTTAGTAAAATGACCATAGTAACTGTCTTCTCTTTTGGGGAAAGACACCTTAGGAATATTTTTAAAACTCAGGGATACAGGTCTAAGATCATAAATAGATTTTTTTTTTCATGGAATTGTAGTGGACTGATTGATATTTTGGCTGGTTAGTTGGTTGGTTGGTTTTTGGTTTCGTGTTTTGTTTTTTTTTTCTTTTTGGTTAGCTCTATCTAAATGTACATAGAAAGTAGATTATTCATGTGTGTTTCCCCTCTCCAAAAAGATTTGACCCAATCCTACTCTCCAAGGCTGAAGAATTCAGATTTCCTTATTCTTCTGAGACTTAGGCTTGTTCTGGATCTGCACATTCAGGCAAGGGGTAAGAGATTCAAGTAGCTTTTGATCCTTCTCTGAGGTAAACCTCAAATCTCTATGCAATAAGAGCTGTATAGTTAAGATTTAAGTGTTTTCCTCGCATATGTCTTTGTCAAATATCAGGGACTATTTTATCTTGTCATTTCTGGATTTGGTTTATAATCATAATGGTTACAAAACAGACTAGCTGTAATAAAAATAGAGTGGTAGTTGAGATAGGACTTTGAAATACATTCCCAGCACAGCATTGTAGACTAATTGCCATCAATATTTATTTCTTCTGCCCATATTTTTTTTGCGATTAGTGACATTGCATAGAAATTGGAAATTTACTTTCATTGGTACTTAATTTTTGGGAAAAAGTTTCCTATAACAGAACAGTGGTCTGAAACATCATAACAATATCTAAGTGATTTCTTATATTAGAGAATTACAGTAGATAAAACATCTGGACAACTATTTATCAGTGTGAATTTTAACTTAAGACCCTGTCTGCACTGTGTTTTATGACTTCTGTTATGGTAACATAGACAGTGCTGATTTTATGATTTTGAAATAAGTATTTCCTTTCAGTGGGGTAAGCAGGTATGCAGACATACACTTTTAATTCTTACAAAAAGAGAATTCCAACTTTTCTAACAGAAAGATCAAAGCAGACCCTTAACAGGGAAAGCACTGTATTTTTCACTTTCTGCAGATTAAGTACAAAGTACATAGAACAGATGTTCTTGTATCCAAGGCCATAATCATGGCTGGAGATAGTCAGTATGCAACTGAGGTTGTAAATCCCATGTATTTTTCTGACACAGTCAATGCAGTACATAGATTTAATACACACAGAAATCATAAATCATATACAACTACTGTGGGTTTGGTGTTGGACTGAGTTCAGCAGAAACATTTCATATTATCCTCCACTTTGTCAATTTTCCTGCAGGCATAAAAAAGCTGAATTCAAAGAGAATTAATTAATGTGCTCTGACATTATAGAATAATCACTGATGAGTCTACTTTTCATTACATATTTCAGCTTATGAGCACATCTAGAAGATCAAATCAACAGATGCTTAAATGTGGATGTTTTGCTAATGATAAAAGCAGATTAAAATTTTTCAGTTCCTTAACTAAAGGCACAAAGCCTCAAGAACTATAACTGTTTGAAATTTCTGGCTGTGCACTTAACACCCAGATGAATGAATTCACATCACTTGAATGAGAATTCACGTCCCTCAGTTGTCTAGACCAATGGCCATCTGTTAGCATGACAGGACATGCTCACCAGGCTGGGCCATTGCTTGAGGACAGATATGTCAAAAAGTGGCTGGTTTAGATGTGTAGCCTGTAAAATACTTTAAATATCTCCCTTATGCACAAAGGCCTTAGAGTTGAATGTCATAATTCACTAAATCATATCCTTTAAACCTACATGCCACAGAAAGAAAATACATTCAAAAGCAGATAGAAGGAATGTGAAGGAGCAGCTGTGGCTATTAGTAACCTTGATCAACTTGAAGGTTAGGAAACCCAGAAGTCTCAAGTAGGTTATAGACATAAATTGAAAGGTCACCTCTACGGCAGCCTGTAGTGTCAGAGGGACAAAACAAATTACAGAGAAATGTTTCTGTTTGAATGCAATGGAAAGAAATAGCATTACTATTACAAGCAGGCACTACTGAAATAGTTTTGGTTGCCTGCAGTGTCCATAGTTGAGCACTTTGCCCGGAGAAAGGTGAATCCAGGTAGACACAGCTGTACAGAAGGGTTACCATAAGCATGGGTAGAGGCATCGAGATGTTGTTTTGAGTATTATCGCACTTCTTACTTCTGCCTTTTCATTTTCTGTTTTCTGTTTTCTGTGGGAAAACTTATAAAAGGTCTTTGTGGAGCTGAGGTTTGTTCTCATTCAGAAAAAATCTGTGCTCTTTGCTTCTCCTAGATTCTTAAGAACACCCTGTGTTAGATGCATCCTAATAGCCATGCAGACAAAACCAACATGCAATCCTTGGATAACCTTGTATACAGGAGGACAAAGTAGCTTCAAATTTTCTTGGCTTTTCACCCTGCTTTAATTTGCATGTAAATTCATCCATTTTTCAATAATTTGCCCCAACGTTCTTCGTGCCGTGTGTCTGCTTCTGGCTGAATTTTTTTCCTGTTCTGATGATTGAGGCAAAACTTTCAAGAATTAGAGAAAGGAAAAAAAAAAGAACGCAATAGGTTAAGCGAAAGATCCAGAGGTGCAAGGAATAAGGAGCATCAGAAGTGAAGAACAACTTAACTTTGTTGCTGCTATGCTGCAATTCATCATATTGGACTCTAAGGTTTGAAATCACTAAGACATATCAAATGGCAAATATTTCTCAAAAAAAAAA
>VYXC01009943.1:108060-164331 GCA_013397175.1 Platysteira castanea
AGCAGATTGGTGGGGAAGATGGTACCAGTTGCACCCCTTTTTAGCTATACTCAATGACTACAGTACCGACTGAGATGTCTAATCATAGATTCTACATTACACCTTCCAAACAGTGTATTACTGAGTTTTTTTGTGAAACAGTGCACGTTCAAGTGGAGATGAGTCACACAGACTTGTTGCTGATGCATAGCACACTGCTTCTACAGATAAGCATCATCTGCACTAAACACACTAGAGGGTTAAAGGTAAAAGGATATGTAATCATACATTTAGAAAGTATCATGGCCTTGTATGGCAAGGAAAAATTGAGACTGATGAACCACCTTCATATACTTTCACCAAAGGTTTTGAAACTGAACAGCTGCCTAAATTGAAACACAAAGCACAATGACAGTAAAAATAACCTGTAATTATTGTAAGCTGAATGTTTAGGGAAAAAGAAAATAATGAGTATATTTTCTCATACTTTCAATCTAACCTTTTTCCCTGAAAAAAGAGTAAGATAAATTGCTGATTAGTCTGTAAAGTACTCCCATGTAGAGAGAAACTTTCCAGCATATAATGCCTTTTGCTTTAAATGTTGGATTTCCTGCACTTGCCAGAGTGAATTGATTGGTTGGTTCTGTTTTCAGATAAGTGTCCTAAAAAGTCTTTTAAACTGAACAATTCCACTAACTATGCATTTAGCCATCATATATACAATATAAAATGCAATTTTCTCCCAAAAAAAGAGAGCTTTTTTTTCTAGTGTTCTGCCCATGAGTGACAAGTGAATCAACTGGTACCTGGCAACAGCATTATGAGAGTATCTTTATGGCACTGGAAGTGGATTAATAGAGAAGTCGTTGCCTGGCTATGAAGGCAAATGAACAGGAATGACGCAAAAATATTTTTAAATGTCTGAAGAAGTTAAATTTTTATTACAGTGGCAGCCAGGCACCATTATTTTTCAGTAAACTCTACTAAAATTTGAACTGTTAATTATCCTGAGGATTTTGAATCCCATGAAACTTGCATTTGCTTGCTTTTAAAGTTATTATTCTAGTTTTATTTAAACTCTTCTATGAAGTGATTGTTCCTACAGAGTAAGACTGTTCATTTATCTCGAGAAACCTTTGCGTTTTGACTTGATATATAATTTTTAAGCCTTTCCAAGCTGAAACATATAATATATGAGACATAATTAAAATGTTTCTGTTGGGTACAGACAATGCACTTGCTTTAACATTTCTAGGCTGATCAGCCCTTGAGTACTACTTTTTATTATTTCCCACGTTGTATCTTAGGCCTTGCCATTTTGATGACTCAAAGTGCCAGATTGAATTTAGTGGCAGACTGTGTGGGATGTAAAGTTTCTTCACAGGATTTGTGCCTTATTAACATAGTAATTTCATAAGCTGAAACCCACATATCTCTTACTATGCATGGGCTATAGAGCACTCTGAAAATACACAGAACATAAATATTACATTAAATTATGTATAGGACCTCCTGAAATCTAACGACAGTCATGTTAAAACATAATAAAAATTGGTGCTTGGAGAACTACTTTAAATTAAAACATTATGGTTTGGGTTTTTTAAAACCAGATTTTTTATTTTGCTTGAATTGGGATCACTGAGTTTTATTTTTAAGCTATTGCTGAGTGTAAATCATGCTATCAGTAATTCCCTTGCCTCTTGTATATTGAATGTTTCAACTTCCTGACTGAAAAATATATCAAATTTTGTGCATGAAATTCATCTTCAGTCAAGGCCTTCTGTTCCTTTATTCAGAAATATTTTTATTTCATATTAAGGATTGATTTCATAAGCATATCTTTCTTTTGCTACTTTTATTCCTATTTTGATCTGCTTATTATCTTTTGGGCCTGTTTTGGCTTGGATTTCTAATTATGTATCTGGAAAATTAGTTTTGAAATTAAAGAAAACATTACTTTACTTTTCACAAAAAATGGGCGAGTGGGCACACAACTCTCATCTATGAGCGCTGTTAGTTTTGATCAATGAATATTTCAGAATAAGGCAGAAAAATACCTAGCTCAAGCCACTGTACATTGCAGATCTTATAGTGACAGACATGTATCTGGTCAGGAGGGGTACAAATAATCAGGATTTTCCACATGAACATTAAAGTACAGCGGGAAACTGCAGCCTAGTTCAGTTATCAGTTTCAAATCAAAGTTTTGCTCCTGTTCTGACACTGCAGGTTACGGGGGTGTGTGGAGCTACTTGAGCTAATCAGAGAGTATCACCTTTCTGCAACAATTCATCCTGTGGGTGAAGTAGGTAGCACTCTGTTCCGTGATACAGCAGTGAAAATTGCCAGACATAGTTCTGTCCTTTCAGATGCCTGGGGGTGTCACGATGTGACATGGAGACATAGCATTATTACTGTGTTTGCACTTCTAATAATTCTCAGCTGTCTTTTTTTCTTCCTAGCATCTTTTTAGATTGAGGCAATATTTGCAACCTTCTGCTTTTCCTTTTCATGCAAAATTATTCTATACCTGTAAGTCATCAACATGCTTCTGTTTCTTGATCCTCCTTTTTTTTTTTTAAACCAATATTTTTCCTGTAATTCTGTTGTGCAAAAAAATTTGAGATTTTTATATGCAATATATTGGTGAATCAGAAGTCTTACAGACATATTTTGAAAATAGTTTTGATACTTCTTCTTATATAAGTTCACAATAATACTTTGACCCATGAACATGACCATATTTTGATTTAGCTTGACCAGTTTGATAATGCTGAAAACTGTAGCCATTTATCTATATTTATTTCCCTTGCTTTGATGTAATTTTCAGGGAAGTTTAAACTGATAGACTATCAGAGGTATGGGACTTGGTGGATCAAATCTAGAATTCCAGGTCAGTATGCTGAAAATATTCATAAGGAAAAATTCTTTTCCCTAATATTACTCTCTATGCAACTAAAATTCCCTTATTGGATATTTTCATGGGGAATATACTGAAAAATTTGAGGTGCAGGAGACAGACAACAGTAAGGAGAGGAATATTGAGACAATTGATAATGAATGCCTAAAGTGGAAAAAACTTTGAAAGGTTCTATCTCATATTTTTGCTGCTGTGGTTTTCTCTCAGAATAGCTAATCTCCTAGATAAGGTTAGACTCTTATCGGGTTTCTCTGCTTGTTTCCTAACACTGCATGTTATGCATACTGATGTGTGCCCTCACGCTCTGCTCTAATCAGTGAGGAGTAGCAATGCTTGATCATGCAGGACAATGTATTGTTGCACAGCAGCATGTTTCATGTATTGGTAGAACAGGATCTGAACTTACACACAGTATACACCTATTTACCCCAGTCTACCAACCTAACTAAAGTCATTTTGGCCAACTCCCACGAGCCTTACAAAACTGCCAAAAAGGATGAAGCTGGCCAAAAGAATTTTGTAACCAGATGGGCAACGATCGATTACTGAAATAGCAATAATCAAAACGCCTTTTCTTTCTCTACACCAAAAAGCTTCTCCCATCTTTTCAGTCTCAATGTGAGAAAAGGAATCACTGAAAGTCAGTAAAGTTGAAGAGAAGCCTTTGTATGGATTGGTTTGTCTGTTATTGACCTTCCTGCTCCACAGTGCCCCAGTCACATTTTCTCCACACTATATTTGGTCAGTTTAAGAATCATACGAATAAGAATTTTCTGGTTTTACAAAAGGAGCCCATATTTCTGACACTATTTGGAGTCTTGTCCCTTTATTTTAAACAGCTGCTGTTTGTGATAATTTCCACTTTGCTTGGAGAAGCGCTGAAGTTGATGAAATCTTCTAAAGACTTCAGTTTTCAGTCTCATTCTGTTCTCATATTTCTGTGCTAGAAATTCTACTATTTTGCCACTAATTCTCTATTTTTATAGTATTTTAAAAGTTTTTGCATGCGGTTCAATTCTTTTATCCTTGACAAGGTGCAAGTAACCACTGGGATTCCCTTATTAAGAAAGCTAACCTTACTTCAAAATCTTGCATCTTGCTATTTTCCTACCACTGACTTTTTTCTCCATCTCTTCTCTTTTGTAACTTTTATAATGTATCTGAGATTATCATTGATGTGTGAGATTACTATTTCTTAGCACAGCATACACAGATTCATTCCCTAAATTTCTGTGGAGTTTTTTAGGCTATCTTTTACAGCTCCAGGGCTTTGTTAAATCACTAGCATTTATCTTAGTGGTACCATCACATCAGGCACACAATTGAAATATCTCTGACGTTAATCAGGAAACTTTTGATTACTTATAACTGGCATTATGTAACATGTGAAGGAACAATGGAAAAGAATAATAATTTGTCTTTGGTCTGAAGTTTCCATTCATGCTTTAAATCCACCAGCAGGTGCTGTTGTACTTAAATTTATCCTTAGTACTGAATTTGCTTAAAAAAAGAAAAAAAAAACCCCAAAAAATTCATTTGAGGATGGCTCTGCATGAGATGATATGCATTGTTAAATCTTCTCATTTTTCCTTTTTACCAGACCTTATACAGATTTATATCACACAGCTGGGACCCTGCAAAATTCAGAACAGATTTTAAAGGGAAGACAATTTAAGACAGCAAAAGTAAATGAAACACACGACAAAGCATTTATAAAAGCCATAGAGTAATGCTGGCATCAGAATAACTGGAAATAAACTAACAATGATAATACTTTGAACCCTTGAGAAGGCTTTCAGTCATGAGTAAGAAAGCTGTAAGAAAGCTGTAAGAAAGCCATAGAATAACTTTCAAAGCGTAGAGGAGAAGATCTCCAAGAGTTACAGTCAAAATGTTCATGTGGCCAAAGATTATTACATTAGATATAGTAGTAATTTAGTGTCAATTCAGAGATTTTTTTAATGAATTAACTGTCCAAACTGTCTAGTGAATATAGAAAAGACTCATTAATATTGCAATTAAAACTGTTATATAAAATAATCTTCTTAATATCATTCCCTCTTCCCTGGTATTGTACTGGAAAACACATCTTGAGAATTTCCAAGGAAATTAGATTTTCCTGTAATTCCAAGAGACTGAACTCTCTAACACATGAGCAGCCTCAGCTTCATATTCTTAAATACTTAACTCATGTGCACAGCAGTGGGCTATGCGTATTTGCAGACGATGTATCAGAAGCATCGGAAGTGTTAGAATGACCGATCCTACTATTATCAGTTCACTTAATGAAATCTAATAATTTATTTACTCAAGTGAAATTTTAATTTTTTTTTTTTTTAATGTGCCTGGTCAGAAATAACTTTAATAATATTAAATAAACATCTTTGACCAAAAAATTGTCATTAGGATGCTTTTCTTAAAGTGTCAAAGGTTTTGATGGAGGTTTATTATGTTTTTTATGGGGTTTTTCTTTTAGGGTCATCTAGACTGAGGGTTCTGTTTCAAGGAGTGATTACATATTTATTTTATGCATTTGTATTAGATATTAATTGGAGCGGTTATATTTCTTCCAGTTAGAAATCTTAAAAAGGAACTAATTCAGAGGATGGAGACTCATTACTGAGGCCACTGCAGAGAAAGATTCCATCAGTGTTTTGTTCATTTCATCCTTTCTCCAGGCATGTTATTTTCACGATGTCATAATGACCTGCTTGTAAAAAAAAAGCATGGTAGGTACTCCAGGTCAAACTGCTCAGATATCTCACAGTCACCGAGCCCTGGTGACTGTGTGAGTCACGATAGCTGTATCTGCAACCTGGCCCATACCCTGAACAGCATGACATTGTGAATCTCTGCCTGAGTGAACACAACGCCATCCTTCATCCTAAGTATGTGATTTGATATTACATTGTTCAATTATAAACCTTAGAGAAAAATTTACATGAATTCAATTGGATGAAGTTCTATATTTTTAAAAGGTATAATTTCCACATGACTAGAAATAATCTCTGTGCACCTCCCACCCTCCAAACTTCATCGGTGCAGAAGAATTGTGTATATTTCGTCATACAATCCAAGCTCTCTGCTTTCAAATGGTTGTGGTACAAATTCATGTTCTTGAGATACTGCATTAGACATGTGAGACTATTGTTTCTTAGCTCAAGTTTTCTTTGAATTTCTTCTTTTTCCTGTGCACTATCAGATTCATCTGAGCAAGGAAGTGCAGGCTATACTTGCACAGGAAATGAATGCTTGGTGCTTGGCAACCAATTCCCAGAGAAATATAAGGGCTATCCAAATTTTGGCTGAAAATGAATTCTGTCTTTATTTCTCCCTGGAAAATTTTGATAAGAAGGCCTTCTAGAAACAATCCAGCAACTGATTTATCTTGGGGTCTTGGGGTATGTTGCACTGTGTGATTCTATAATTAGAGTGTCTGTTAACCCAAAGGACTGATTGCTGCACAGTGTTAAACTGGAAAAGCTCTACATCGTGCAAACTGTAGTGTGCAAATTCTGTGTTTAGAGGAAACTGAGTAGAGAACATGAGAACTTTTCCCTTGGAGAGCCTGCAGAATTTCAAAACAAGACTGACAGCTTAACATTTAGCAGGATTTGAGGAAATAGGGTCAGATGATAATTGTTTACTTTGTCTTATGATATCTTGAAGTAGAAGACAACTAAAAAATTCTGGGTGTATTCAAAGAAAATGAATTGAGAAGAATGCAAATCATCTAATAAAATCTTTCAGTCTTGTAACAAAATGCAGCCACAGATCCTTTCATGTTAGCTGCTTAATGTGCGCTCCAGGTAATATCGAAGTAAAGTCGACAGGTGCTGAAAAAATTGCTTTTAACATTCTGAAATGCATTTTCTTTCCTCCCCTCAAGATTTTTAAAAAAAGGCCAAAACTTCAATTCACTGAGAGAAGTGACAAAACAAAGTTGATAGCTATGTTTTAGTTTAAAATAGTGCTGTTTCATTTATTATGATAGCAGAGTCCATTTTACATAACATGTTTTCATGGGGATTAGTGGCTGATTAACTGTATCATGTTGCAGTTTTTACTGTGTCTGAAGGGCAAAGCTGAATTTATTGTTTGGCAGTTATTTAAACTGTTAAAAATGTTTAGAAACCCTCAGTGTTTTTATTTGGAGAAGTAAAGGATAAGTATTTGGAGCATGTATAATTTCATCATCAGAATGAAGAAAGAAAAAAATCTTAAAATTGCCATTTTACTTCAAAAGTAAGTACTTAGAAAAATTCTTTAAACCTGTAATTAACAGTGTTCAGTGACAACATATGGCCAGGTTCGCCTGTGAAATCTTAGTGTCAGTGAATCTCTTCAAGATTTTGCCCTAGTAACAATCACGTGGACAAAAACATAGATTTCAGCCTGGAGATATGTAAATTACCCTTAGTGAAAAAGACGTTGTGTATGTTATAGTTTGAAATAAGCATTCTTGTTAAGAAAGATCCTTCAATTTTTGTAAAATGGAGTTTTACTATTAAATTTATCTGTCATTGAGCCCATCATTTTAGTCTGCTGCCTTAAAGATGCTCAGGAGCATGCAGTCATATTGCAGATGGATTATTTCTGCTTTCGACCAGGTCAATGGATTTTATGAGTGCTCAAAATTTCAGAGGGGGAAAGCATTTAATAGAAATAAAAATTACTTAGAAATATAACCTCTAGCAATTAAATTCTTTTTAGGAGTGATCGCCCTGGAAAAGAGAAGGCTTCAGGATGACCTAATTGCAACCTTCCACTACCTGGAGGAATGCTACAAGAAAGATGAAGAGAGACTTTTTACAAGGGTGTGTAGTGACAGGACAAGAAAGAATGACTTCAAATTCAAAAAGAGTAGGTTTAGATTAGCTATTAGGAGGAAATTCTTTACTGTGGTGGTGAGTCACTGCACCATGTTTCCCAGAGAAGTTGTGGATATCCCATCCCTGGAAGTGCTCAAGACCAGGCTGGATGTGGCTCTGAGCAACCTGGCCTTGTAAAAGGTCCCAGCTCACGGCAGTGGGGGCTGGAACTGAATGATCTTTAAAGTCCCTTCTAATCCAAACCATTCTATGATTCTATGAATTAAAATATAGGAAGCCTTTGATTTTTCTGAATTGGTAATAGTTGGATGGTTCTAAGGATAGGGAGTCCTCTCGTCCATTAATGGTGAGCTTTGATTCCATATGAGTGAATAGAATAATCTTTAGTCTAATTGCATATTTCTAGCCCATTACCTTAGTTCCAGTAGTAAACGTTTTTTGTACTAATTTAGAATAAGTGTCTGAGTTATTAATCTTAGGAATCTTAGAGTTTTGCATTTCCTTGTGAATGCAATCCTTCTTTAAAGCCTGATATGAAAGCCAAAATTTGTTGTACAAAAATTATTAGATGAATGAGAAACAGAACTAGAGAGGTCCCACATGAACATCAAGTAGATCTAGTTCCTGTGCCAAATGAAGGAACTTCATGTGAACTTTACACAACAGACAAATCAGTGAGAATGACAGAAAGGAGAAAGTAAAGACGTTTTGAAAAAAGTCCTAATTCTCTAATAATCACCTTAATTTTATTCCAAAACTTTCACTCTAATAGCATTAGAGAAGGAAGGAAGGAAGGAAGGAAGGAAGGAAGGAAGGAAGGAAGGAACATTCTACTTTTCCTACTTTAATTAGGTTTTGCAAACATAGTCACTTTATGATATATTAATCCTGAAAAATCTCTCATGTTATCCCTGGGGGAATTGTCTAGTGCAGTACTTCAGATGTATGCTTTGGTGGATGCTGACAATCATTTCTAACATTTGCCCTCATTGTCTCTTTACTGGTACACCGTCTCAGTTTCAGTCCATTACATTTGTTTAACAATTAGTTCGTCTCTCATAGAGCTGTTTGTTTTTCCATTCCAAGGGTCAGCTAGCTCCCTTCAGCCTTATCTCAAAGATGGAAAAAAACTTGACAAACAGGGCCGATAAGATGCTGTGAGGGATGGTACTATGTTTGAAAACATGAACTCAAGAAGCTACAAAGGAACACAAAGGGCTGAAGTGGCAGAAAATTAACTCCCTCTCGAGGAGATCTCTTTGCTAAGAAATATATAGATATAGATGCTTATGGTTTACTGGCTCTTAGTGATTTCTTTCCAGTGATCTGAATCCTTTGATAGTTTCTGATATAGCTTTTGACTGTTACTATTGTCCTTCATGGACAGTCAAAAATTACAAGGTATTCCTGATATAATTTGTACTCCACTGGTCTATTTTTATACTTGTAAAATTTATTTACAAGCCAATAATTTGTGTAAATGCCTTTACTATATTTTCCACAGATTTCTGAGTCTGTTTGCTATGTTTTAACATATTTTTAAACTATAATCTGACCAAAATGAATATTTCTCCAGCTTAAAATTGAAAAACTGATTTCAAACAAACATTAGTATTTCTAAATCAAAAAACCCCACTGTTGTCATAAATTATTCCAGTGAATTAGAATGACTGTGAGGTCATAAAATGAGAAGCTTTTACTTTTGATAATGGCCTTGAGGAGCAGAATGCTCACAACAGAAATCACAGACAATGTATGAGACAATGTATGACACTTGGTTTATCTCGCTGATCTGCTTCTCACACTTTTTTCCTGAGTTCTTAAGCCTTCATTGATAAGTGAACTTCACTAAAACTATGTCCAGACTTTTAAGCAAAACAGTGAGTTAATTTCTTCAAAAATGACGCAAAGGTCAGCCCTTGACACAGTTTCAGTGTTAATGCAAAATTGCACCAGTAAAGCCAGTATAAAACAATGATGAGTCACTAGGTTCAAAGTCTGGCACAGATAAGATGATTACCATGACTGTATTCTCGGTGTACTGGTAAACTGACAAATCATGAGGTGAAAACCAAACAAGCTAAAATTAATTACTTCCAAAAGGCTCGTTATGACATCTGCTCAGACTTCTGGTATAACTCAGTCATACATGCATCCTGAATATGCCTATGTTACCTACGCAGACTCTGGTCACAGCGTGGCACTGAACCATGTTCAGTGGAGAGAGGGAAGAACAGAGATCAAAATGCCCTTCAAAGGCAAAGGGGACTCACCAGCATGTATGCTGGTGAAAGGAGATGAAATTGTCAAGTTCGCATCCAAGTTTGAAAGCAAGTCACCTTTTCCTCCTTCTCTCTCTTCCCCTTTACCTCCCNTTTTTTTGGGAAAAGAGTCTTCATATTCTTACATTTAGTCAGTGCCAAACTACTGAGTGGTGTTTCAGAGAAAGAAGGAAAAAACAACTGCAACAAAAACCACATCCGATCAGTTGTGCCTCTAGGGATACAGTTCTTCTTAACATGTAAATTCACAGCTTTTTGCTTTAAAAGAATAATCCCAGTGAACTAGTGCAAATACTCTTATGGTCCTGGAATTTCTCCCAGAATTTATATCAAATTATAATATTTAGGGGGAAAAAACTGGTCTCATCCAAAACACACTGAGAAATGATTAGTCTACCGTTTTCCTTGGAAACTGTTCAATTGCTCTTACAGCCAGGAAATTGCTTCTAATTTCAAGGCTGATTTTGTCTAACATCAACTTCCAACTATTAGATCTTGTTACACTTTGATCAGCAAAATTGAAAAGCATTCCATTATCTGATTTTTTTCCCATGTATAGGAAGATTTCCATAGGGATTCAGAAACATTTCATACAACTCCTTGATCAAATGAACTATTAAGGGCTTTTTCTCAGCTACACATTATTTTTTGAGTACTACTTTGAAAAGTATTCATTGTTTCAACACTCTTCTTCACATATGGATCCCAGGAGGAGACATAACAATCTTTAGCAGCTGGTTCATCAGTGTAACATGCAACTGCAAACCTCAATTTTTTTCTGCTCTGTGATATGCTTCTTTTTATGAGTATAGTAGCATTTAGCCTAAAATAATCTAAAACTTATTCTTAAACAATTATCTGTACTAGAATTTCAGTACCTTTAGCCTGTTACCTTTGTTTCCTTGTCGCTTGGTAGTATACAAACGGATTGGTGATCTTTTAATCAAGAAATTTGAATCATTCCATGACTCTATAATATACATAATATACATATCATATATACATATACAACTATATAATATAACATAATTCTTAGTCTGTATGACATCTGAAAACTTCTCCAGGATATTTTTTATATCCTTATCCCAACAGCTGATGAAGAAACTAAGAAGGGCCAAATAAAGAACTGGTGTCTAAAAATCCGACTTAAACAAATTTATTTACTTCTATATATCACATTCAAAATTTATCATTGATCCTGTTTCTAGTCCAGTCATCTTGTGAGTTCCACCTAGGTATGTCTTTTAATCAAAATGCATATCAAAAACTCTGAAGAAATCCCTGTGTCCTTAATCATAACTGTCATCACTTCTAGCTAGTCTCTAAAAACAATATGGAGTTTGTTTAAGGAGATGAAATTCCAAAAAACTCTAATGACTAGCACAAATTATTCTTATATTTTGAATCTTAAATTAAAAACTCCATTAAATATTCAGCTTTGAGCTCATGCTAAATGATTCATAACTTCCCACTTATTTCTCACTACATTTTTAAAGCATAGGAGTTGAATTAGCAATCTTCAGCTTTTGTCCAATATTGTCATCAGTTTTTCAGAGGTGCTTACCTGATTTCCTTTAGGCTGTACTTTATTAAAAAAAGGAAAACAAATAGGCAACTTTTTTTTTTTCTAGTGGTACCCATTGTTCAGTTTGAAAATTTTGCTCTGTACTGGAAGAGAAATACAAACAGTAAAGAGGCCTCAGCTGGGGGTATGGTGTGTCAAATTCCCAACAGACAGATTAAAAGGACATTCAAATCAGCATAGTTTACTGTTCAAAGTCATCTAGGATGTAATATTATGTGCCAGACCAGCTGGAAAACAAACACTTTCAGTGAACACTGAAAAAAAGGTGTTAAAATGAGATTTATTCTTACAATGAAAATTAATAGTTAGCTCCTGAGGTGCTGAAATTCAAAGAAACTAACTGTAGCCTCATTTCCATTTTTATAGCTATAGCTATTGAAGATTTTATATGTGCTTGTTGTTTAACAGTGGCATTTAGCGCTTAGTACAGTTCCAAAACACATATGGTATGTAGTGGCACTTGAGGTATCCTAAGCCTACAGCTGGCCCTCAGAAGGGCATGATTATCCCATAAGCCCTTAGTCACGTCTCCTAGCAGCATGCAGTATATCCATTCGTTACCATTTCATTATAATTTCAGAACTTTTGGTGTGGAATTTAGTACTTAGCACTGCCTTCATAGTTCACCACAGGATTACTGAAAGGCAGTGTGACTGAAAGGCACTCTGCTCACAACAACCATGAATATACCTCTCACATACTGTTTAGGTGTTTTTTATGACTGTTGGAATGAACAGCGCTTACTGAGTTAAGGTCAATATAAAGTTCATACTGAAATCTTGATATTTCCATGGATAACACCTTAGCAAGGAATGCTCTGGCATTAAGTTAGTCCTC
Organism: Platysteira castanea; assembly: GCA_013397175.1. Taxonomy (NCBI): domain Eukaryota; kingdom Metazoa; phylum Chordata; class Aves; order Passeriformes; genus Platysteira; species Platysteira castanea. The sequence continues at coordinate 120,496 of VYXC01009943.1, forward strand.
ATTGTTTTAATGCTCTGTCACAAGTCCTGTGTTGTAATATATGTGAACTGCTATAGTGTGTCCCAGCCAAACCATCTTTAGTGGTGTATAGATTTAAGGTTCTGGTGTGTGTTGTACGGATTTGGGGTTTTGACACTGTGAAAAATGCTTATACCATATTTGCTATCTTGTCCACAAAAAGCCCTATAGAAGCACAGGAATGGGCTGTAGGCAATCTTGACCCTGATGAATTACAGCTGTGTTGAACCACGTGTTTCTACTAAGGACCAGAGAGCAGCTGACCCTCTGGGAGGTGCCTCATAAGAGAGAGGAGAGGAGCCCAGGGTGAGATGACTACTGCTGAGAAAGCATGCAACCAGCACAGAAGAGAGAGAGAGAGAGAGAGAGAGAGAGAGAGACACCAGAGCAGCACTACCCAGAAAAAAAGCAGGACTGAAGCAGCTTTAGGTGATAGCAGCCTCCTTTGTAGCCCTGGACTGAGAGTCGGGTTTTTTGTTTACTGACAGTCCTGCCTGTTACTCCTCCCTCTCCTTCTCTTCTTTTTTAGTCTCCTCTTTTGTTTTATTTTGTTTTTTTTTTTTTTCTTTCTTTCCATCACTCCCTCTCTCCTTCTTCATTGTATACATTAAAAACTCATCCATTGCTCAGTTAACTGTCTGGACACAACAGCCCAGACTTGGCTAACATTGTCCTGATTTTCAAGGGCAAGAAGGAGGACCCTGAAGCTACAAGCCTGTCAGTTTCACTTCAGCACCTGCTAAAATATTGGAAAAGATCATTATGAGAGCTATTGAAAAACACCTGGAGGACAATGCAGTTATTGGTCACAGTCAGCACAGCTTCATGAGAGGAAAGTCCTGCTTGTTGAACCTGATTTTCTTTTGTTATAGGGTAACCCACCTACTTGATCTTGGAAAGCATGTAGATGTAATCTTTTTATACTTCAGCAAAACTTTTGATACTCTCACACAGAGTCCTTCTGGAACAAAATACCTACTTGGATAATTACCTTATGTGGTGGGTGAGCAACTGTCTCACAGGTTGGGCACAAAGAGTTGTAGTGAATGGGGTGGTATCAGGCTGGCAACTGTCACTAGTGACCTTCTGCAGGACTCTATCTTCAGCCCAGCTCTCTTCAGCATTTTCATTAATGCCTTGGACACAGGACTCAAAGGAATACCAAGCAAATTTGTCAACAGCACTAAATTGGGAGGAGCTGTCGACTTCTTCAAGGGTAGAGCGGCCCTGCAGAGAAACCCCATCAAATCAGAGGACTGGGCAATCATCAACCATATGAAGTTTAACAAAGGCGAGTCCTGGTTTCTGCACCTGAGATGGAGCAACCCTGGTTGTGTGTATAGACAGGGGAATGAGAACCTGGAGAGTAGAGCTGCAGAAAAGGATCTGAGCTCCTGGTCAATGGAAAGTTGAACATGTGTCAGCAGTGCCCTGGAAGCCAGCAGGGCCAGCCCTGTCCTGGGGTGCATCAGGCACAGCATCACCAGCCAGGCAAGGGAGGGGATTGTCCTGCTCTGCTCTGCACTGGGGCAGCCTCACCTCGAGTGCTGGGGGCTGTTTTGGGTGCCACAATATAAGAACGACATAAAGCTGTTAGAGAGTGTCCAAAGGAGGGCCACAACGATGGTGAAGGGCCTTGAGGGGAAGCTGTATGAGGAGCAGCTGAGGTAACTTGGTCTGTTCAGCCTGGAAAAGAGGAGCCTGAGGGGAGATCTCATTGTGGTCTCAACTTCCTCAGGAGGGGAAGTGGAGGGGCAGGAACTGATCTATTTGCTCTTGTGATCAGGACCCAAGGAAATGGCATGATGGTGAGTTGAGGGAGGTTTAGGCTGGATATCAAGAAAAGATTTTTCACTCAGAAGGTGGTTGAGCACTGGAACAGGCTTGCCAGGGAAGTGGTCACAGCACCAAGCCTGACAGAGTTGAAGAAGCGTTTGGACAATGCTCTCAGGCATGTGGTGTGATTCTTGGGCTGTCCTGTGCAGGGTCAGGAGTTGTACTCTATGGTCCTGATGGCTCCCTTCCAAATCAGTATATTCTATGATTCTATCCTCATGTATCAGAAAGCAATATAGATAGTCTCGAAAGTATATTTAAGATATTTCTGTCCTCCAAATACAATTCATCCGTATGATCACTTCTGTTTCTTAAGTCTTGTGAAAAAGTGTACATTGCATACAGAAAAAGCAAGCATAATTTTGGTCAAGACATACTGTGCTCACCAAAACAAGCAGCCTAATGAGAATGCAGGTCAGAGGGGCCTCACCTTTCTATAGGTAAAAACTGCTGATACACAGGAGCCGCCTTACCTTGAAGCACAGGACGTACTTGTGAAATGGGCACTATTCATACTAATCATCTATATATATGAAAAGCTTTGCACTTGAGTGTGTGCCAGTAAGTGCTTAGGTTTTAGCTGATGCACTATGCTTCTTCAGTCTTCTCATCTCTACTAAGAATGCCATCCCAAAGCAATATATATCTCCCCACAAACATATGTGGAATACTAATTTATTCTCATTTTAAAACAACAACAATGCAACTAATGATAAGAAAGGTTTTATTGTGTATTTATGGGAAATATGTCAAATATACTGGACAGTAAAAGAAGCTATGGAAAAGTAAAGTACTTCAGAACTGGCCAACAGTAAACATTGGGGACATATGCTGAATGTAGATAGTCCTGCTGCTAGACCTAGAGTACTGTGTGAATTGTTGTTACCTTTACAGCCTGTAGCCATTTTAACCAAAGAGCCCAGAGCAGGTTGGAAAAAATTACTACTAAATTATTGATCTTGTAATTAGTTCTTACTGAGATTTTTGGATGTTCTAAGATGGGTTTTGTCTTACTGTCTATTCTGGGAATAGCTCATGAGATTGCACCTCATACAAACTCACTGAATTAACCCTGTAAAATATTGCAATAAATTTTGAGATGCATTAATTTCTACTTATAAGCTGCCTGAAAATTGTGTATAGGGAAGAAACTGGACTCTTAGTTTCCTTCTGCTATCAAAGGAAGGGATGAGTGACACATCTTTTTATGTTCTGCCTGTAGAATAATAGCATGGCTTGTCCTCTGGAAATATCTTTATCTGTCCTCATTGTCTAGGATTGAACTTGAACTAAATTTGAACTTTCATATTGTTGCACTGGGTAAAATTAATTCTATTCATTAATCACTGCAGCTTTTTGAATTAATTAAAAATAGATTCAGTAGTTCTGTGCCACTAGTGATCACAATATATTAACTACAGAGCAAGATGTATTCTTGGAACATAGTCACAGGATGAAAAGGATTTTAGAACCAGTGAATCCAATAAACTTTTTCTCTCTTCATCTTGTAAAGGATGTAGTTATTTTTTAAAACAAACTTGTAAAAGATGTGAACCAGTTTTAAAAGTCAAAGTATTTGCAATAAGAAAGAAAAATAGTAAGTTAAAGGTGGCATATGGGATTGCATACAATTTTTTCTGTAAAAGTTAGAATTTTTCCTGTGTAGCAGACCAGATTAAATTACTGAGAACCACAATTTATTTCAGATAACATTTAGATAATTACTGGTATTTGAAATTATTCTATCAAAGGAGGCACCCTAATGTTGTAGCAAATAAGTAAACTCATACAAAAGAATAGCACAGCATGAGACAAGCATTCAGCTACTTCTATGAGTCATGATGCTGCTATGCCAATCATTCTGTGTGGCACCAGCCTGAAAGATGAATAGCAGAAACCAACCAACCACTACTTCAGTGCATAAACAAATAATTACAGTCTTTCATTATTATTAGTGTCAGGGTAAAGTTGTACAATGGTATTTAAAAAAAGGTGTAATTTTTATCTGCTTTAAATTTGTGGTTTATAAAATGCAGCTATAGTCTTACAAAATCACAGAATCACAGAATGGTTGAGGTTGTCAGGCACTTCTGGTGATTTTCTGGTCCAACTCCCCTGCCCAAGCAGGATCACCTACAGCCAGTTGCCCAGGACCATGTCTAGATGGCTTTTGATTATCCCCAAGGATGGAAAATCCACATCCTCTGGGCACAGCAGCTTGCTACCTTCACAGCAGAAGAGGTTTTTTTTCGTTTAGACAGAAACGCCTGTGTTTCTGTTTGTGCTCATTGCCTCTGTGCCTTTCATTGAGCACCACTGAAAAGGGCCTGGCTCCAAAGTTTTTACACCCTTTCTCCAGCTATTTACATACGTTATAGCGATCTCCCCTGAGTGTTCTCTTCTCTAGGCCAAACAACCCCAGGTCTCTCAGTTGTTCCGCTTGATGACTTGCTGCTGATGTCTCACAATGGCTTCCTTGTCCTTCATGTGTCTGGAAATGGTTCCCAGAATGATGTGCTCCCCCACCTTCCTGGAATCAAGGTGACACTGACCAGTCTGTAGTGTTCTGAGTCCTCCTTGACCTTTTAGACAACAGGACTGAGATTTTATCTTCTCCAATCCTCAGTCACCCCCTCCAATCACCATGATTTTTTCAAAACAATCAAAACCGGCTTGCACTGACACCTGCCAGTTCTCTCAGGACTTGTGGGTGCATACCATCAACCCCATGAATTTATATGCCTACTTAATTTAAATATTTTCTGACCGGATTCTCTTCCACCAAAGAGGATTATGCTTCTGTATATGATGACATATGGTTTACAGGCAGATCAGGTACTTGACAATGTGGTAGGAGTTGCCAATTACTAGTCCAGACATATTTTTAAAGTGAGTGATACATGAACAGTTGAATGGTCTGATACAGTTAATCTAATTAAAAATATTCTTATGTAGTGTACAGTGCTAAAAAAATTAGTTGGCTCAAAAGATTCTACGATTCAAGACGGTGACTGAAACACCTTGAAACAAAAGTTGTGTCACTTTTTCATTTTGAGATCTCAGAGGTCCTTCTGTTGAACTATACACTTTTGGTACTCATGGATTCATAACACCAAATGTTAAACTAGGCAGAAAAAAAAGCTAATGTAGATCATTCTCTTCTTGGCATAGGTATGAAACCATGAAATGAGAAATACCGAAGTACGGGAAAGGCAATATTGTTACTGCATGTTTTGCAATATTTTAGCCACCTGTGGATTTCAAAATGAGCATTTCCTTTCAAAGAAAGGGTAAAATAAAAAATTCAATACATATAGTATATTAGTAGAACTATTTACTAAAATTACCCCTGAGATATGAGAACTATGAAATTACATAGATAATCATAGAATACCAGGTTGGAGAGGACTTCAAGAATCATCTGGTCCAACTCCTCTTGGCGAAAGCATGGTCTAAGCAAGGTGGCCCAGCACTCTGTACAGTTGGATCTTAAAAGAATCCAGTGCTGGCGAACCCACCACTTTCCTTGGGAGATTATTTTAGTGGCTGATTGTTCTCATTGTGAAAATTTCCCTCGTGTCCAAGTGGAATTTCTCCAGGAGGAATTAGTACACATTACTCCTTGTCTTCCCCATGTGACTCCTTGGATAAAGGAAGTCTCCATTTTCTCTACAGGCACCCTTTACATACAGCAACATGGTGACAAGGTCTTCCCTAAGACTTCTCTTCTCCTGGGCAAACAAGCCCAGCTCTCAGCCTTCCCTTGGACGGCAGGTTTCTCAATTCTTTTATCATCTTTGTGGCTCTTCCTTGGACCCTCTGCAGCCTGTCCACAAAATGTAAAGTATTTACAGGAGTTACCATTATAACTCAGTGCTTTGAAACGGAGGATACATAACGTCACGTGTGGACAGCTTCAGTCAATCATCCATGCTTCTGCTGGGACAAAAATCAGATGTAGAATTACTGGCATGTATGGAAACATGGATGCTTCCCTGGCTTAGGCTTGACACCCTTAGAGGGAAATTACTTATCTTACTTTACTTAGGACTGTGTACTTTTCCTTTCTCCAAGTAGTTTTGTCCAGCCCAGAAGCACACTCCTTTGCAGAGGCAGTCTGTATGCAGAGGGATTTGTACAATCTGTACTCACTGGATTTGTACAGTGTCAGTAATTCAGAATAGCAAAGAATGCCTGCCTCATTGTCTTGGAGAATGAAAGATAACAAAGTGTTATAGCAAATAGAGAGATTAGCCAAGAAGTTTGGCTTGCTCGTCCAAATTACTCTTAATTTGTAGGTGGACATTGGAAAGAAGTACAGACTGACAGCTGTACTAGAAGCACTTGGATGCACTTTGCAGCTTTTACAGGTATTTAGAAATTGAACACATATCTGACCTTTCTCTCTCAAGTGTCACAAATAGCCTCAAGACTATGTTTTTGCATGGGAAAATCTAGGAACTTGATGCATACCATGGTCTATGGTTTGCTGGGGAAAAACACATCATTTATAGATAAATATTACTTTAGCCTTTAGCTATGCTAGAGCAAAGAGAATGGGCAGCACAAGAAGAATCTGTTGCTAACTTTATTGTACAATAACTACTATTCCATTTTCAGCTATAATTTATAATACTGAACTCATTTTACTTCAAGATAGTTGATTATTAAGACATAGCTGAAGATGCTTTTTCTTGGCCTAGGAAATTATTAGTCAGAATTTATCTATGTCAAAACAAAGACGCTAATGGATTATTAAAAAGACATATTCATTTTAAAAAATTAATACTTCAAGGGCAGTACACAAGCTGCTTTCATGGTGTTAAATAGAGTAGTGAAAGAGATTGACCAATATCTATTTTTGTGTAGAGCAAATGCATGGTTTCAAGCCAAGGAAGTTCCTGTAGGACAAACTGAGACAGATGCTGCTGATTCCAAGGTCAAGATATGGCTCAGTAAACCATTTATCAGAATGAATGTTGAGCAGGGGACTTAGTTCTGTAAGCAGGAGCTGGATGTCCATCTGAAATACATCTGAAACTTCCACTTGTGGATGTAACTGCCATAAATCAGATACATAGACTCCAGTAAGATGCAGAGAGAACATCTGACACTTACGAAAGGAATCTTCAAAAAATAGTTGAGGGAGGAATTGTATAAAGTAGCTGAGAAACCAAAAAACAAAAGGGTCTTTTCCTTTGTTTGAATCTTTCCTAGTGTAGCCTTTCATATTCTCTTCTCAAAAGAAAGTTAGCTTTCTAAATTTCTAGCTTTCTAGAGTAAGTAAGAATACTTACTTTTCTCTGTGAAGATAATTTTTCATTTAATTTTTCATTGTTGTTATTTCTTTGTAACATCACCAGCCTTTAAGAAATTTCCACAAGTTTAGAATAGATTAATGTACTGTCTTGAAGCCTTTCTAATTCTTATAACTAGGATTCTTTGCCAGTGAGCTATTTACACTAAACACCAACATTTTGGTTGTTAGTCCAATGCTAGATGAGTGCCAGTCGCAGCTTTGTTGCAATGGTGAGCAAAGGACAAGTTAGCATTTATGAAACACTGCCCTCTTGTGCCTCAGTAAAATGAGATTGTCAAGAGAAATTTGTGTGGATTTTCTTCTCTCCTTTTTTCTTGTTTGGTGTGATTTGGCTTTGGTTTTGTTTTCTTCTGTAGTTACACGTAAATAGTATGATCACATATTCAGCTCACATTTTGCTGGACTAGAGCAGCTTGCTTCTTCCTTTGATAATTTCATCTCTCTCTCTCTCTTTTTTTTTTTTTTTTTTGTAGGCAAAAGAACAAGAGATGTTTTATTACTAGTGGATGAGTAGGAGAAGAAAAAATAAATTCTCAGAACAGAAGTGGCAAGATGCAAAATTATATAGCTGGGAGATGTGCATGCAACTACAAATAAAATAAATATAGGTAAATACACTGAAATAAAGAGAACACAAAAGGGAAAATAATGTGATGATTTCTAAAAAAACCCTAGCTTGATATGCTATTAAGTGGTTAACAGTGTCCCAGTGGCACATTAGAGATCATATAAATACATCTGTCTGATAACTAAATTAATATATAATTCCATTAAGAAGAAAATAATAATATTTATATATAACTAAGTTTTCTTTCTGAGTATAGTAAGAAGGTGGCTACAAAACTGGAAACGAGAGACACTTGTACTTCCTACCTTGGAGGAGATCTGCCACATTCTAAACTTGCTTCCAACATACCTTCATTTCAGACCTTATTAAGAGCTATGACTGAAGTGAGACCAAAGACTGATACCTCTTCAGGACCAAAACTTTCAACAAGGTTTTGTAAGGTTATCTTTATGCTGGGTTTGGTCTGTATTTAGAAGACCTCAGGATGCCTATCCAAGTCTTACAATCAACCTACTTGTAGCAAAACCCCTTGTAAATTATATGAAGACATTAAACTTAAAAGCTGATGCTTCAGTACTGGTATTGTTGGGAAAAGCCTCAGATGAAAAAAACCCCTGAAACCAAAACTCTTACAAGTCTGCTACTGCTGCTGCCGCCCTTGAGATGATTCATACAGTCAGATTTGAGGACGGAAAAGAATATAAAATGGAATCAATAGCATTTTTCTAGTTTTCAAAAGCTCATGTGACCAATTTGCAGCCATAGCTGTTCTTCACAGGTTGATTTGTCACACATGGATAATGAAATTAAAAACTGAAGAAAAAGTTCTCAGCATTTACAAGATGGTTAAGTAAGATATAATTGCTTACTGCATACTAAATGTGTAACATTGCAATCACTGTGTCATCTGTGTTTCATCACAGCATGTTTCCTTGTGCTATCCCTCACAAAGCAAAGAGCTTCCATTAAATACTTCCTTGCTGTGTTAAACCAAAACCTATGATCCTGGCTGGGATCAGTGCTTTTCAAATGATACACCTAATCTTGAATTTGAGAACTGTCCATAGCAGTTTCAGCAGTGAAAGCAACATAATACTTTCTGTGGCATTTGTGAACTTTTGTCTCCATTCTCAGACCTATTCAGAAGCCGTTTGGCTGAGACCTGTTCCAAATCTTTTGTGCTCTCTGGACTCTGACATGAACTTTCCATACGACAGAGAGCATCATCCCCTTCCCTGGGTTATGTTTGGACGTTATTCCAAACTCAGTTTTTCAGTGCCTTTTTCATCTAAAATTTTACCTCTTCTAAATCTAAAGAGGGAGTGGGGAAAGACTGGACTGGAGCCCGTGTTCAAGCTTTCTCACTAGTGGCAAGAGGAAGAAAAAAACCAATTTTTCAATAATATTGTCTTTAACTCAAGGGAAGTAGTGCAATCTGAGTACAAACTCTGTCAAAAGATGAAGGCAACATTAAGATAGCAGTTTCTCCTGGAAGTAAAAATCCAACAAAAAGTCGTGTGCATCTGAAGGTGCCATAAACTTCTTCAAACACAATCTTCAGAATTACCACAAGCCATCAAATTCAAAAAACTTACTTTAAATTATAATGTAAGACCAATTATGGCAAATTAACAGCAACCAAGAAAAATATATCTGAGTGGTTTTTGATTACTGAAAGTCAAAATTTCCTATAACAACTATACAAAAGGAAATACTAAGGCTACATCAGATGCTGGAAACTTCACAAAATATCTGTAAGTTTATCAAGATAAAAGCCTAACAACATTTCTGATCCAAGATTCACAGTAGAAAGGTATAAATGATATATATTATTTTTTAAAAAAACAAACCAAAACAAAAATGGACTAAATGGACCACCAAACCAAAACCCCAAACAAACAAACAAAAATCCCAGTCAATCAAACAAACAAAAAACTAAAAAAACACCAACCAAACAAAACCCACAAAAACCCCCAAACCCAAGTACAGTTCTGTTCAGGCTTCTAGAAGGTGATCTGCAAATGTGGATGATCTGATCTGTGTCTACTTAGTGTCCTCAATTCTTCATGTTGCAACCTACGGTCCCAGTTCCTTGATCAGCCTATTGGAGTGTGTTAGGGTTTCTGCTCCTCCCATGTGCTTACAAATGCTTTCAGGGAAGAGCCAAGCATATGAGAAGATGACAAGGTACAAGTTCTTATTCTGATACAAAGCTGGGATATGTGCTGGCTCATGTATGGACAGGACCCAACTATAAGCTGCAACATAAGTTAGACTCATTCTACTGTGTTAGTACAACAACTAGTTTTCAGCAAGTGATGATGAAGAAAAAAATTGTTGCAATTTAAGCTTCAAAGATTTTTGTCTTTCTCCCAGAATTCTGTGGGTGTCTCCCAAAGAGAAAAGGGTTCTAATACAGCCCAATAAGTATCACTTTCCTCATTCATTTGCTGCAAATGTTAAAGATTTCTAATTGTTTATAGGAAGCAAACAGCTTCATGAACTAGCATAAAATATTTCTGAAAAGATTCCATTTGGCAATATATATCATTTCAATGCTGATTTTTAGAAAATCTCTTTTCAGAATTTTCAGCTGATAAGTATTTGTGAGGGAGAATTTTACTGAGTTGAGAGACAGTTTCTGAGTGAATCATTATTTGTCCTGTCACAGTTAAGAGAAAAGCAGCATTGTATCCCCAAAATACAGTCCTGACAGCACTGCAGTAAAAATATTTTTACTAGAATGAGCTGATCCTGATTTCAGGTGATTTTTAATAGAAAAAGCTAAAAATTGAAGTTAGTAAAGTTCAAGTGGAGAAGAAACATGGACAAAAGTTTATGAATGGAATTAATTATCAGTGCCTTCTTCCACGAAGCTAGGGAAATCCTCCCTTGCTTGGCATGGCTATAATAACCATTGGATAGAACTGCAATGATCATATTCCTATAATAGATCTGTGCTCATCTGTGCAAGAAGCTGTCAAAGAAGAAGGAACAAAAAAGTCTGTGTTTTCATCAGATCTCTCAGTCAAATCACACAGATGTTAGCAAAACTGTGGATGGAATCTTTCCACAATCAACAGATACCTAAGTCAAAATACTAGAAAGCTGTACTTTCTCCAAAAGCATCTGGGCTGTTTGAAAAATTGATCACGGTATGAATTTACAGTGTGGGGTTATGAGGATTCTAACCACTCCCAGGAATGACTGAAGGGGATGAGGACTTCTCAGCTACATCACCCACAACAAGAACCTGCTAGTCATAGGCTCTGGCCCAGGGATCTGGCCCTAGCACACACAGTTCCACATCGGGACTCTCAAATAGTCCTATATCGTAAGGGTGTCCCTCTGGTCTTGAGCTAAACACTCTCTATGACACATACGTTGCCCACTTCAGAACTACGACTTCAATTCAAGCATGCTTAATTCTGTGAGGCACAAATGCTGGAAAAAGATGAGATCTAATATACAGAAAGACTCCTCATATCTTTTAAATAGAAAGAGCAAATTTCAATTTAATTGGTGAAAACTCTCTGCTGTTGACGGTTGTTTCATCCGGTATCCTAAAATCAATTTGTTATAAGGGTTCTCCACAGACTTACAAATAAAATCAATGCCTTATTAACCAAGTCTTTCTTACCAAATCAAATAATGTCCCTAATGACATTCTTGAGTGACTGAATAACAAGACTTCCCAAGTGAGTCACTGGCTTCAGACCCACACTATGTGGTAGCCATAGGGAAAATAGGCATTAGGAGGAAAGGAGAGGGGGCATGTACACAGAGACACACCTGTTAATTTCTTTTTTTCTCCTGCTGTTAACAGAGCATTTCAATCTCATGCCAAGTGTCTGTGTTACCTGTGGTGTGAACCAAAAATTATGTGTGTGTGACTCTACTTTAGTGATTTCCAGATATTCACGTCTATCTGATACCTTATATCTCATACAACACTAAAGACTTTTACTGTAAGTCAAAAGCATTTTGAGATTCTTGAGATTGGAAAAAAAAAATTAGAATCACTACTTGAAATTTGTGTAAGAGGTGAAGCATCTCCTCAGGTACAAAACTACTTGCGAGTAAAGATCCAGGAAAAACTTTTGAATGAGCAGGAATACTACTTCTGTTATGTTTTCCTGGAGAAACTCACTCCACTATTAAACACTGGTACACTAGCTTGACCCACTATTTTCAGGTACATTGTCTTTTTAGAATAGTCATTGCCTCCAATCCTTCCTATCTGAACTGAGACATCCATATTGAATGAATTCTTCCTTGTTCCTGGTCTGGAAGAAAATGGCTGAGCTTTAGAAAAGCTCTGCACTTATTCAGAAAAAGTATTGAGCTTCTAAGTTTCCCATCTTCAAACTTACCATATTTGAAGAAAGCTTCTAAACAGGCTAGGCCTACAGCAATTATAAGGTTGTTTTGAGATTTTGGTTTGTGAGCTCTGGGGCATTCATTACTTCCTTAATAGGGACTGGGCATATACTATTATATGAAAATAAGAGGAATGCAAGGTATGTCTTCTTGTAATACATGTTTCCTAACACCTGAAGGAAACAGTTCTCCTTTCAGAGAAAAAATTCATTTTTCCCCTTAAGAATACTAAAAAACCTAGGTAAGGAGTTGCAAGGACTAGCTACTGATACTCTCCACATTCATTCAGTTTAAATTTACAGGGTATTGTATATCCTAGATCATCATCCAATCAAAGATGCTATATAAGTTCTATTTTGTATCAGATGAAAAATATGAGAAGACTTATTCCTTTGAGTTAATTATGAAGAAAAAGTTCAACTTTGTTGAGAAAAATCTAAAAAATGTGTGAATTTTATATGGTTCCTTAAGTATTTTGACTGCCCATTAATCAAGACTATTTAATGGAAGGCCGGAGGCAAGGAGATAGTAAGAAATTTGTTGATGTGCAGGAGAAATACAGAATGTATTCCATGTTTCTGAAATGCACAGACTGTATCAAGTGCTAATTCAAGAGCAATGAAGGTGGCTCGTAATCCTAAAACCCTAGAATGGTTTGGATTGGAAGGGACTTTAAAGATCAGCTAGTTCCACCCCATCTGCTGTGGGCAGGGACATCTTCCACTAGACCAGATTGCTCAGAGACCCATCCAGCCTGGCCTTGATCACCTCCAGGGACGGGAAGTCCACAATCTCTCTTGGCTAAATTGTAGCTCCATTGACCAGCAAGTACACTACTGTCATTGCCAGTGAGATGACAGAGTTTTTGTGTGAAATTTAAAGACCTCATAACCTAACCTTTTTGCTTTTGTCACCAGTCTCAAACTGTTGTGAGAATTTGTTGTTGTTTGGTAGCAAATGTCTCCTGTTACAATGTGGAGTACAAGCCTGGAATAATAGCAGGAGAAAAATAATGAGTGCACATTTTGGGTTATTTAATAGTCACTTTTTTTAAGACCACCTGTCGTATCATCTGACTTACATTTGACTGAGGCATAATATTGTTACTGCCCTAGACCATGCATGTCAGAACCAGCAAGTAAACAAAGAATATCACTAACCATTAAAATTACTTGTGATAATACCTTAACTAAAAAAAAAAAAAAAAAAAGTGACAGCAATAAATTAAAAGCTTCTCTAGAAAGAGAAATTCTTCATTCTTAGTATAATTTACTTCAGCACTTCAGATTTTTCAGCTACAAGAGCTGATTACAAATGTGAAGTTGGTTGTCAGATTTCTGTCTTTGCAGTATGAATAGGTAACGGGATATTGTATACTCAATGCAATGAAACTAGGAAGGAAAAAAATCTATAAAAGGCAATTGATGTAATGCAGAGCACTTGATCACTAACAAATGTATAAAAGGAAACGGAGACAAAAAGAAAGGAATTAAATTATTCCAAAATGAGGATTTTGAGATGTAAAAGCTAGTAGCCCTGAAACAACACCCAAATATGAAAATTATCCAAGATATTCACATGAAGAAATCAGTCTTGAGATGTATAAAACACAAATTGAACACAACTCCAGAATTTTTAATCAAGGTTTCCCTCTCTCTTTTCTTTTGTGTGCGTCATGCCCTATAAAAAATAATTTCAGAAGAAACATTTCATGAAAGACATCAAACATATAAGCAATCAGACCTGCCAGGAAAGGAAATGAAGATGAGACTGGGACAAGTTTGAATCTCATTAGAATTCCTGCCTGGAAGGTTATTGTTAACCTATTTTCCTTCTCCTTTCAGAAGCCATTATTTGTGTCAGTTAGAAGAACAGAAAGAAGTAAAAGAGGGAAACACAATGAAGGTCTTCTTAACCTTTAAATTACACTTAACCTATGTAAGTAGTTTGACTAGTGGGAGATACTGGTGCCACTGATGCTGTAATCATCTTTATCTGGAAACACAAGTGCAAAATTAACGTGACAAGAAAATTATGTAAAATGAGGCATATTGTTACTATATCTAAAACTGCTAAGATTTATGTGAAGCATATAAATAGAGCTGCTTCAACAAAGATTTTTATATATTCTGATCTCATCCACAGACTATGGTTTTGCCTTTCACTATGTGATAACTGAAATAATGTAAGTCAGTGAAAGCACAGCTCATGGAAAATGTGAGAAATGCAGTTACTGCCAGAGATTACAAAACTTCTCCTTTACTCACAACCTTGTAACTTATTTTTTTAGCACAACTTTTGAAATTAATAAGTCAAGCGAGCAAATATGACGTCATATTAGGCTTTGTTGTTACATTTTTCACTACTTTCTGCAGCTGTGTTTTGCCATCTCAACATCTATTCCCATGTAAGAAATTTCAAAATAAATCCTATAAAATAAGTTTTGTCCAGTATGTGATAATTTCTTCATGATAAAAAGCATAGGAAAAGATAGCAACTTTATTTTCATTCACTAGATGCCCAGAAGAGATATAATAAAAAGATAAATAAATAGCTCTCTCTCAGGACCATGTATTTGTTTTACATAGTCAAGATTCTTGCTTTCATTGGTCAAGAAGGAAAGAGGTAGAAAATGTGGCTTTATTTCTCTGAAAAGCTACAAAACTATTAGGGTTTAGACAATCTAGGTTAGCTTGCTCAGTATTGACTTTATGTGCTGGTATACACACCTTTTAGTCCCATCAGCAGATATACTCTTGGCAAATTATTGCTATAGCAGATAAGGCAGTGGGAACGAAGATTCTAGGTAGAGACAAATATTACTAGAAATAGAAACCTTCTTTATACAATTATACCACAATTTTTTTGAGTGAGGGGAATTTGTTCTTAAAGGAGTGACAACTTCCTTCTTGGAACACTTCTCACCATCTGAATGATAGAAAACTCAAGGGACAATATGAATGAAAACATATAAGAAATACAAGGTCTTTATTCAGGTGTAGAAAACAGAAGCCTGGTTATGTAGTAAAGTATTTCTAATTCAGCAAATCTCCAAAGATGCAGATTCTAACAACTCATCTGCCAATTTTCACAGCATCTTGGCAGTTCACGGTGATGCACGTCTAACATTTGCATTTGCTGATGCCAGTTCTTGATGTCTAATAAACACAGCTTAAGTGACATTATCATTACAGTGTCATCTTCATCAACAGCAATCTTCATTATATTTATCTGCTATGGAAAAGTACAATTTGAGGATAATAAGCACCTGAAATTGATGGGAACAGTGATAGTTTTCTATTCAAAGGTTTCTAAGCCCATAGCCCACAGGCATTCTCACTGCAGCTTTGTTTCCTCTCTGTGGTGTTCATGACTATGCATTTTTCTCATCTAAGTTTTCTTTATGAAGCATTAGGCTTCTGAAAAACATATTTTCATGCTATCATGGCTCTCAGATACAAGGTGTTATGTATCTGGACTAGCTAAAGAGAATACTCACTGCTTTGCAAATTGTAAGGAGAAGTCTAGTATGTCAACAGAGGTGACATGGGATTACTCCACTCAATATTCTTTTTTGCTCTTGTAATTCTTAACTTTTACTTTTTTTAGAAGAAAAATTATTTACCTATTGGTCTATGTGAAACATAATCAAAACTGGAAAAAGCAGAACATATCTGTGCTCCTGATATGCATTAAACCTGGAGATAGTGCTCAGAAAGAAAGAAGGAGAAAAAATTGCTGAACTTTCAGGCTTGTCATGATTAATTATAATCCATTATCTACTCCCATTACTTAGTTCACATAAGTTAATATTTGCAAAAAGACAGAGACTTCTAATCTCTGATTGAACATTGTGGCCAGAAAATATACTTAGAGATTTGATGATGGTTGCTGTAGATAGAGTGTTCTTCAGTCAGCTTGGTGTTTGCCTGTCCTTTGAGTGAGTCTACACCAAGTGAAAACAGTGTAAGTAAATGTACTGGCCCTAAATGGGTCAGCTCACATGTTGACATCGCTATAATTATGACATCATGAATATTAATAAAATCTAACATCTTGAGTATTTACTCAGGTTCTTAGGAGGTAATGGCAGCTACCTAGAAAATCTAACAGAATTCAGTAGGTCTAGAATTATTATGGCTACATTATGACCATCTGGTCTTGGCTACTCTGTTTATCACTTGTTTTGGAATCCAGGTTCATTGCTGATGCATACCAAATGCTAAATTGAAACTTCTATGCCATTTGTCGATGCAAAATAACCACTGATCACCTTTAAGATTACTGAGATCTTCAGAATCGAAGTCAGTCAACTCCTAGATAAATGCAGGCATTCACATGAATCTTTTAAAGGAACAGTTCACAGCTCATGTACAGTGTCACTTGATTTTAAGTGCTTTCCCCTTTATTGTATTTCCTCTTTGGCAACAGCTCAGTCAAAACAGAACCATGAAGATACAGATTGCTGATCTGCAGGGAGCATGCCATACAAAATCAATTTTCTGGATTAAAACACTCAGTACATGTCCTTCTTTGGACTAATTGGAAATGTATCTACATTGGCTTCACCAAGGGCAAGTCCTGCCTGACCAACTTAGTAGGCTTCTGTGATGGAGGGGTTACATCAGTGGACAAGGAAAGAGCTAAAGATGTCATTTGCTTGCACATCTGTAAGGCCTTTTTAACACAGGTGGTTGCAACATCCTTCTCACTAAATTGGAGATGTGTGGATTTGATGGATGATAGTTGGTGGAAAACGAATTGACTGGCTGGTCACACCCAGGGTGTAGTGGTCAACGATTCAATGTGCAAATAGAGGTCAGCGATGGGTGGTGCCCCCTTGGGGGTCCACACTGGGACTGGTATTGTTTAGTACCTTCATCAGGGACGTAGGCAGTGGGATTGAGTGCACTCTCAGCAACTTTGTAGGTGACACCAAGCTGAGCGGCGTGGTTGACAAATATAGATAGATAGATTCAGACTAGATGTAAGGAAGAAGTATTTTCCAGTGTGGATATCAAACCACAGGAACAGGTTGCCCAGAGAGGTGGTAAATGCTCAATCCCTGTAAGCATTCAAGGTCAGGTTAGACGGATCTCTGAGCAATCCGGTCTTGTTGAACATAGCTGTGCTCACTGCAGGTGGCTTGGGCTAGATGACTTTTAAAGGTCCCTTCTAACTCAAACTACTACATGATTCTATGAATAATCAACTTGGACAATCAAGTTGGCCTTAGGTTGAAGGAGGGTAGCTTTAGATTAGATATTAGGATAAAATTCTTTATTGTAAGGGTGGTAAGACTATGGAACAAGTTGTCCAGAGAGGCTGTGGATGCCTCATCCCTGGAATTGTTTAATATCAGGGTGGATGGGACTCTGAGAAACCTGGTCTAGTGGGATATGTCCCTGCCCATGGCAGAGAGACTGGAACCAGACCTTTTAAGGTTGTTTCGAACCCAAGCCATTCTCTGGTTCTATTCTATGACTCCATAATCAGAAATGTAGTTGAAAATCCTGCTGTGGATGTTTAGATGATGAAAAAGGAGAGGTTAACAATTCCTAATGCAACCACCTCATTTGAAATTTATGAATTTAGCTGTGTTGTCACTTATTTTTCTTTCTCATTTCTCTTATGCTGAAAGTTATGCATGAAAACCTTGATTTTCTCGGAAAAAATACTCAGAAAAACCCCAAAGAACACACAGAGCAGAAAAAGAAATAGGAAATTTCTGAGAGAATCCTGCTGTGTAAAATACATTTGAAGATATTGAGAACAATACATATATTAAAAATAAACCAATTCTTACAGGTCCATGATTTTTTGAATAGAGTCTAAATCTAGCTGAAAGAATTTAGTTCAAGTTTCTAAATGTTTTGGTTTTTTTACTTGTTCTATGCAAGATGGATCCATGTCATGCCACTTGCTAAATAAAGAAAAATGACTCATTTTCTTAACTAGAGGGGTTTCTAACAAAGCTAAATCCTGAAACTACCATAGTGCAATAAACAAAACCAAAGCATAATAGCCTTTCTTAACCTATACATCACTGAGGAATAAAATTCCACACAGAAGTTTAATTACTCTTGGTGGAAGGAAAAATGAAAACTGTGAAGGCTTTCAGCGAATGCTGTGATTAAAATAAAGAACAGCTTTGATTTGAGAGGCCTTTTTTTCCTTTTGTTTATTTATGGTGATATCAATTTGTTATGTAATTCCACTATACATTTCTTAATTGATGTGGAAGCCACACGCAGTGTCTTTGCTGTTGCACATATACAGTTAAAAAGCAAAAACAATTTGACCATATTAGGCTAATTTCGCTAGACAGATTCAGTTCATGCTTCAGCTGTCAGAACAACTGCTGCCTTCATACTGTTAGTGATTTTGACATTCCTTTGAGCGACTGAAATATCACAGATGCAAGGAAGGCTAGATAATGGTGGTGCTTTATTGAGAGTGATTTTCAAGAGTGAGGTTAGCTTAACAAAATATTTGTACTGAAGAATTTTCATTTTTTCCCTGAGCATCAAAATTTTTTGACTACTGTTGCACAACACAGGAAATAAATGATTAAATAAAATTATTCTGCAGATACATACAAGAATATAAAGTAATGCATATAAACTGTACCTCTTAGAACAACCTGCACTATTACATTCTTGTCGCCAAGACAAAGAGCATTGCCTTCTGCCTTTGTCACTAACACAATGAATTATCTTAGCCAGATCCCATCTCCCCAGAGAAGACTAAGCTACAGAACATAGTAGATAGTTGATATGCTGTTTCAGTACACAGCAGGTTTACTGCCTGTGAAAGAGACACGAGCATAGAATTTATGTTTCCTAACTTCCCTACTTCAGTTCACAAAAATGAATGAGTCTTCTGTGGAAGCAGCATTACTAAGAAAACTTGCCTTGTAGGAGTCGCAGTTAGTCTGTGTCGGAATTTGTAAACTGCATAATGAATGAGACAAGTCACGTGACGGCAATTTTTCAAACCCTTCTCCCAGTATATTTGTTTATAACTGTGCTGAAGTTGTCTTTCCTTTTTTCCAGCCTTATAGTGGCCGTTAAATTATTTCTCTGACATTCAAAGTTTTTGCTGTGTCGCTGCTGTTCACCCATTCTTAACCTTAAATAGACTTTAGCTGCTCTAGTGACACTGCTGTAATCTGCCTGAAAAGCTGCTATCATTTTGGATGAAATTTTCTCAGATGAAGAATGCACATGTGCATATATCGGGGACGTGTGAATTTGGACTTTAAACATGCTCAGTATTATTATGCATTTTTACACAAGTCTAGTGACTACATTTTCATCAAGTAATAATTAGGTTAAAAAAGAATAAAGAAAAGGTTATTGCTGAGTTTGGTCTACAAAATGTCAAGGAATTAGCCAAAATGGGATTGGAAAAATTTCCTATAGTTCATTGGTCTGTTTATATAATAGATTTGGGGTTAACTGCTCTGAGTTTTCTCTGCAAAAAGTGAGTTTGACTTTGGTGTAAAAATTTATAAAACTTGTTTTCAAGTTTGAGTCTTGACTGGTGTCCATGCAGAATGTCCAAATCTCACGACTACTGTATCTTCAATGTACCTACTAGTCTCCGATGTCTTTTTTGCCTTTAGGCAACTGGTTTGTTTTTTTTTTTTAACTCTGTATTTATATGGCTATGTAATAAAGTGGAAAGCCTTCCAGCTGATGAAACCTTACTTTTTTGACATATGCCTATCAGCAAGGGCAGGCATAGCTTTGCATCTTACATGAAAAAAAGACCTTTCATGCCTTGTTTTTATCTTTCCTACAAGAATTTTAAGAAGTCAGTATTAGCTCAAAGACTAGCTTCCAAATAAATAACACCCACTTCATGTATTCTGCAGTAAATATCAGATGACACAAATTATTGTTAAATAATAACTTGTCAGGTAAATATCTAATTTTTTATTTTTTTCTAAAAATGAACATTTGAATAATCTGTCAGAAATCTTACATTTACTAGAATATATCAAAGTGAGAATCAGTTTAGGTTTCTTTCAATTGCGCTTGATACATGGGAAGGTGTAGGCCTAGTTATTCATTTAATAATCATGCTGCTCACACTCAGTTGTTCCCAGGGGATGTGTGCCACGTCAGGCCCAGATCATAAAAGGAAAATTATCTCTGCAATTGTTATCACATGCATACAGGTCCTAGGTTTTGGCCTGAGAAAAGTATCAGCTTCTAGGGGTTGTAACAGCAGTATTTCCTTAGATCCTGGTCCTTCAGATGGCCAAAAAATCCAAAGCATTTTCCACAGACACCTGGGCAAATGGCAGAAAAGAATGAAGGCGTGTGAGACAAGGCAAAACCAGAACTCTTTTTGGAAGTATGGAGACTTTCCTGATCTTAGAAAGAGCTTGAGATCCATATTTTCAAAAATAAGAAATATTCACCACTGCAAATTAGAATACTGAAGACACCGTTGACCGCATGTAAAGCTGTAAGAACTGGTAGACCATGAAAAACATAATTTTCTTGTTTTATTAACATGCCAGATAATTTGACAATTTTCTAAATTTACCACTAATCTATAGGATGCCAGTGATCCACCAGAGAATAATGAAGATTATGCATCAGTTGTGTGGAAGTACTAAGAAAATCAACTATTGAAATCTGTAAGAAACTGAGTTACTACTTTGAAGATACCAAAATACCTATGAGGAAAATAATAATTTGGCATCCAACCTATAGTTTGGATAGCATGCAGAATACACCCCAGGATGATAGGAAGGATGAAAAGGAGAAAACATACTGACAGAAAGAGAAAAAATAAATTAACTAATTTATACCACGCACTCAGTAAAACAGGAATCCTTGGGAAGTAGTTTGCACTTATGTTGTTAAAACTACTAGTCCACTAAGTGTTTTCTAACTTCTGGGAACTTCATCTCCAGCCTTAATATTTTTTTAATTCAAAATCATTGGGTTTTTGGAATGTAAAATTCAGAAAATTCTATGGACTAATAGACTGAGAAATATAAATATAGTCGTAAATTTAAAAAAAAAATATAAATATATAAAAAGCTTCTAGAAATACCAGAATCACAGAATGGTTTGGGTTAGAAGAGACCGTAAAGACCATTTAATTCCAACCCCCTTGCCAAGGGCAGGGACATCTTCCACCAGACCAGGTTGCCCAGTTCCAGGGACATGACATCCACAACTTCTCTGGGAAACAAGTTCCAGTGCCTCACCACCCTCACAGTGAAAAATTTCTTCCTAATATCCAATCTAAACCTAACCTCTTTCAGGTTAAAGCCATTTTTCCTTGTCCCATCACTACATGCTCTTGCAACAAGTCCCTCATGCATCTCTCTGCAGGCCCCCTTTAGGTGCTGGAAGGCACTAACACACCTCCACGGAGCCTTCTCTTCTCCAGGCTGAACAACTCCAGCTCTCTCAGCCTGTCACCATAGCAGAGGTGCCACCTGATCATCTTCATGGCCTTTGTTTGGACTCTAACAGGCCAATGCTCTTTCTGTTCCAGGGACCCCAGAGCTGGACACAACACTCCGGGTGGGGTCTCACAAGAGTGGAGTAGAGAGGCAGATTCACCTCTCTCGACCTGCTGGCCATGCTGCTTTTGAAAGGAAAACCTAAATCCTACTTATCTCCCATCTTCTCAATGTAAATCAATTTTTTGTTTCCAAAATACATAGTAGTGTAATTCATACTTTTACAATAGTCTGCGTTGTTCTTTTAATGAAATATATGTGAGATAAAAAAATCAGGTATAGAACAATTTTTGAGAGAATTTGTTGAAAGTTGTGGATTTGTTAAGAGCTATGATAAAATGCTTCATTCACTTATTGTTACAAGGATTCAGGAAGCTTTCTCCTGGAAAGGCAGACCCAAAGGATTTTGAGAAGCCTTTATAGCCTCTCAATTAAACCAATCTGGGTTAGCAGTAACAGTTTAAAGTTTAAGAGCCACTTTCATTGAGAACTCAAATGTGTGGACAGTGCTGGTTCTCACATGAAAACCAAATGAATCACAGAAAAATCCACCCAACCCAAGCCCCAACCTTTTCAAATAATCTGAGTCATAATCATGGGGTTTTATACGGTTTAAGTGACAAATTACTTCATTGTTGTGGACTTTGTATGATTTACACTGATAATCTGAGATATTTATTGGCTTTAATTCTACATAGATAGGAGGAAATTGTTTAAGTTATTGCTTGATCAAACCAAATACTCTCTTAAGATAAAAATTCTATCATATACATATAATAAGAAAAATTTTTGCAGAGCATAGTTTTGAAAAAATATCATATCCATTTTATTTTGCTTAAGCATACAATTGCCTTAGAAAATAAATTATAATGTTTGCAACAGAGTCACAAGCTCATAAATGAGAGCGGTTAGAAACGGAGAATTCAATGAGAACTCTCAAAACATTTTTTAAAGTATGGGATCAATTCCAGTGCCTTAAGGAAAATTTTATTTTCCTTAAGTATATGCTAATATCCAAGGCCATGTGGGCACCTGTGTTGCTGTGAGCTTATAAGGTCTGGTTGTTCACACTCTCATACTATCAGTCTCCATAGTAACTTTTACTGATTTCTAAAACCCTTCAGCAAAACCAAAAAGAAGTTGAATATGTTCCAATTTCCTGTTCTCAAATTCAAGTTTCTTAGTACAAGGGGAGAGTTTTGAAACACTAGATCTGTTTGAATGTTTTTGCACACTGAATAAGCCTCCTAACAGGTTTCCAGTCAGGAAAAATATCTTTCCCACAGGTAACAGAGCGATCATTTCATGTACTTTTTTCCATCCCTTTGTAGGACAGGTCATATTTGATATGATCGAGATACTCAGTCATGCAGATTCATTGACGTAAATTGGCCTTAAACATTATGTCCTTATCTCCATGCTCTGGTTTCCTGTCACATATCCTACTTTTCAGTGTCAATTTCTCTATTATATTGCTCTGTATTTTTTGTTAAATAATCTTAGCAAATGGTGTGGCAGCTTGTGGTTTATTGTGGGTGAGGTGGAATGGGCCATGACTGGTGAGGCCCTTCTGCTGCCCAAGGATACCAATTTGCCAGGGAGGAGCCATCTGCACTATGCCCTGACAGAGAACTTCAGAAGCCAAGCTGCTCTTTACGTCTGTATATCCATTCTTGTATGTGTATTAATACTTATATAGCACTGCAAACAAATATTTATAGGTCTATAGATTGTGTTCAAAGACTTAGAAATCACACCAGTTTCAAACTTCAAAACATGCCAACTGGATTTGATATTCATTAAGAAAACACATTGCCAAGTGCCTAGTTCTAAATCATTTTCAGTCATGATTTGCACATGCACAGAAAAATTAGTACTTAAAGCTTATGTCCTCACTAGCTGTAATCTAGTTCTACAGAGCTGGTTCCATACAGTGAGCACTGATGGCTATTTTATAGATGAGCCGGATTTTTATTAGATTTGAATTCCTCTGTGTGTCAAACAAATTCCATATAGAATAAATATCTACTATGCAGCTTAAATGATAAATTATAGCACTTTCAAGTCCTCTTAGGTATTTTTCATTTAGAACTCTTTATTTTCTAAATAACAGATGGATTTCTTCATTTCGGCATTTGATTTCCTTTGTTGCCTATACTTAATAACAATACAAAGAAATTCCATTTAACCAAAGAAGAAATCATGTTCCTATTTCAAATAATTGTCATAACATTAAAAAAACCCCATAAAATTTCCATGATGATGAGTTTTCACTTTCAAGTTTTCTTCTGTTGAAATAATTTTAGAAATCAGTTTTAGACCAGAAGGTTTTTAATGCATTAATGGGAAAAACATGGAATTGTTTACAGGAACCTCCTATATGGCTACTTAAGTAAAAATTAGTGAATTATTTAAAGGAGTATGTCTTTTATATCTCAAGGCTACACTATAAAGATAAGCCTTAAAAATATTTCTATTTATCCTTCTCCAGAGATGTAATATCATCTCATTTCTTTGCTATCCCCTCTTCAAAAGCTGCAGAAGTATTGGGATTAAAAAGGAAAAAGTCATCATCTAAGCCTGACTAAATCTAG
Organism: Platysteira castanea; assembly: GCA_013397175.1. Classification (NCBI taxonomy): domain Eukaryota; kingdom Metazoa; phylum Chordata; class Aves; order Passeriformes; genus Platysteira; species Platysteira castanea. The sequence goes on from VYXC01009943.1 coordinate 144,705, forward strand.
GGTTTTCTGAAAGCAAAATTGTATTTCCAAATATAATGCAACATTTCTCTGTAAGAAATATTTTATACATATATGTAAGAAGCATTAGGGGGTAAAGAAAGATGAAGCACAATTTCCAATTTGGAACAAGACACAAAAGGCTGACTCATGAAAAATTGTTCTCTGGGAACTCTTTAAATCTGCTGTAGAAACTCCTGCACCAAACTTCCCTTCATTGTCATCCATGTTCTCCAAAGGGACTTCATAAAGATGGGGAACTTTTTCTAATATTGCCCAAAGACAATAATGAAGAAAACAGCCTCTGAGGAAGACAGATTGTGCTTCTGAAAGCAATAACTTTAATTTGTATAATAGAAATACCAGTAATGTATCTCTTGGACATGTAGAAATTAATTTGACAAATTTTAATAATGCATTCATAGAAGCCTGGATTTGGGTAGAAGACTAAACTGAGAAACAACTTAAACCACTCAAGTGCAGTTTTTTCCAAAAGTATTAACATGTCTGCCTTATTTCATGTTCAGTATCAGTAACACCATTTTCACTCTTCAAAATCTGTGTATGATTCTTTGCTTTTCTCAGCAACCCAGGAAACAGAATAGATAGGATGATGACACATTTTCTTAGGATATTTACAGACATAAAATTAACAAGTAATTTAGACTGGAATTAAAAACACCTGGTGATTAAAAATAATATCTTTCTTTCCAATGAAAGAAGAGCTGACAAATAAAATCTAATCTACAATTAGTGGTGAAATATTGTTATTTTATAATGCAAGAAAAATCTTTGCATTCCATCTGAATTTGCATGTTGAACACACAAAAAATTAATTCTTCCAAATATTATCAAGAAATGATCACATTTCCCAGTCAACTTTTTAAAAAAACTATCAATTTGTTTTCCTCCTTCTAAATGTACCTAGCTTGATATATTTTATTCCCAAATGTCAGAACACAAATACACTTTAACTACCAAAGTGGTGGGCTTTCTGGTTCTTCACATTTACTTCTGGCTACAAGTGATGGATATAAAGGAAAGAGGGAAAATAATCAGGTTTCACTAGCAGCACTCTAGCTCTTAATCTGAAAATAGCAACATGAGTACATGGAAAAAAAATAATGACCAGGAAAAATTAGGGTGTTCTTAGAACCAGGTAAATATTGTACCAAATGATGAATGAAGCAGCTTGCTTGGTTGATTCCCTAGCTAGTTATAAAAGGAGAGAAAAAGTTACGAGGTGTACCACTGGTACATAGAAGAACTTGCACCTTGAGCTAGTAAAAGTCTACCCCAGGAGATGTAGGAGCTACAACAGCTGAGGAAATATGGCTGAATGCATGAGGTGTTATAAAAAGTCTGAGGGTTTGTACCTGTGGAAATCCTTGTGGGTGTATAATTTATCTGTAGACTACAACAGACTAAGATATGTGGACAAAAGATAGTCTCAAGGTGAATAACTGACTGAGAAAATGTAGGTCCTGTTCCCACAGTATATACTCACATGATTACCGAGGGGTATTGAAGATGTTTCCTATGGAGGTGTTTTCTCTGCACATCAGCTCATGAGTGGATTAAATACAGCAGCAAAGGACTGATCTCTGTAGCCCCCTAAACTGTTGTTTCTCTGGATAGATTACTGGTTTCTAGACTCCCACCTTCAAGAAAGAAGGTCCTGACAGAGCTGAGGAGATGCAATGAGTAGACACAAATCTCTGTAAAAGTCTGAAAAAATTCTGGCAAACAACAAGCACATTAAATACCTGTTGTGGTGGCCCAGCCCACCTCTGGGCTGTGGCAGTCAGGTGCCCAGTTGTGGCAGTCAGGTGCCCATCAGGCATTGCCATCCAGCGGGTGGATCTCCCCGCCCAGGACAGTGAGGCCGCCACTGGGTGCACCCTAGTCCTAACCGCCTAACGGCCTCCCCCCAGCCTAGAAAGTTCTCTGCTCTTTGACCCCTGATTGGCTCCCCGTTGTAACTCCCGCCTCCCTGCTCTCCCCATTGGTTGTTGCTACATTGTACCCTCCCCTTTGCCTGTACCCCATTGGTTCTTCCCTTTGTACCGCCTCCATATAAAAACCCCTGCAAACCCCAGTCCGTTGCCGTTGGTCCCTGGACCCTCCACAGAATAAAACCTGTTGGAATCCACACCAGAGGCCCCTCTCTTTCTCCTTTGCCTCCGGGACGCGCTGAAGCTGCACCAACAGGCTACCTGGCGTGCTGCCTCTGACGAGGAGCCAGCACAGCACTGACAGCCTGCGCCTTTGCCCCGCTGGGAACGTGCCTCCCACTGAGGACGTTTGCAGGAAGGATGCTGCGACCCCTCCGGTCAAGGGTGCGCCAGGGATCCACAGTGTCAAATACCCTTGAAAAGATGTAGAAAATTAAAATTTTATTTAATGTGACTGTTTCTTCATTCGAATGCCTAAAGTTCTGTAGCTCATCTATTGCATTTTTTATTTGTGTTGCAACTCTCCCTTTACCTACAATCAACTTCATAGAATAAGTTCAAACCACGAAGAAGAAGCACATTGGAGTAAAAGAACAAATACCAATGACTTACGAAAAGGAACATCAAAGCTCTTGAACTGTCCTAAAAGCCTGTTTAAAAAAGCAGATGACTTTCCTTCCTACATCCCTGATTTAGGCAGAGGGCTTTTTTGTTTATGAATTCAAGGAAAATTCTGTAGAAGAAACCCAAATATGGAATACTTAAGGAAGAATGACATTCTAGTGATCCTGCACTTTAAAATCCCATAAGATGTCAGAACTATACTTACAGACATGAGGAATCAGTAGTTGATTAATGTTCTGAAGAAGTGAAATGAAGAGTAATTAGAAAAGTGGTATAAAAAATGTAAAGAAGTCACGTATGCTCTTGTGAAAATAACCACCACAATGTCATCATGGTTTTGGGTTTTTTTTCAGAGAATTGGAGTGTCAATACTACTATGAATATGTGAGGGAAGTGTATAAACTCTGTTCATAAAGACCTTGGAAATTTCTGTTAATTTAAACACCCTAAACAGAGAAAGTGTATCTCATTGAAATACTAACACAAATTCATCTATGAAACTCTCAATAACTGCAATAATCTTTAGAACACACCCTGCAAGGCACAAGTACTGTGAAACCATTGATGAATTATGGAAAATTCGGAAGGTCCTTTAGAGAAAAGATCCTGCTTCTCATAGAAAGTCCTTCATTTCTAAATGCCTACTGTGACTGAGAACTTTCATCAGAAAAGTCTGAAGAAAACAGATCTTTTCAAATGTTCTTTACATATAGCATACTTTTCAGATCAGAATATTTTAAACTAGAATGAGAACAAATTCCATATCTAACCATGGGACTTACATTGGTATCAAGTCAAACAGTCAATATCTTTATTTAAGGCAATGCTCAAGAACTTATTTTTTTCTTGCAGCCTACTTCTGTCTGTTTAGACAGACCAGGAAGGATCGTGTAGGGTGACAAAGAACTGCTCTTTCTTCTCACTCTGTTGAGGCTCTTCCAGAGCAGAAATTTAGGTCATGTAGAAGAGACACTCACTGTGCTGAGTGTCAACAGCCTTTTCTTGTACCCATTACGGTGGTTAGTACACAATGTCAGCATTTATTGCTGGGTAATTGCAGCTCCTATGGAAGAAGAGGTAACCCTTTAATCAGAGACTATGATCCTGTGGTACTTTGGGGTTATTGTAGGTGTTTGAGAGGGCATATGATGGCTTGAGTGTGTGTGACCATGATGATCATGTGATATGGGGAAATGTACTGATTGTACCTGTTTCCAGCTTATTTTATCCACAGTTTTCTTCTATTCACGATTTTGTTTAGTTTTATCTCAGAATATTTTGCAGTCTATTTTCTTGTTTGTTCCTGGGTTTTCTGTGCAAATTAAAACAAAGGCTAAAGATTGGATTTAGAATCACCAAAATCAACCTTTGATTGTTTAGCATTTAGAAAGAAGAATGCATTTTCTCATCAAGAAATGTACACATCTAGTGACAATTGCATGCTGTTTTAAAGGGATACACATTCTGTAAAAACAGGTATCACAGACACATAGCTTCGAGGTCCATCTCCTTGTTATTTGGCATGAAAGCTCCCTGAGAAGTTTGCTTCTGAATTGTGATGCTTCTTACAATGAAGTGATGTTTTTAGGTGATCTGGTAATACTGTATGTGTTGCAAAGCAGGTATTAATGCCTCTAGTGTGGTGGCTAACTTCACCTGGAAAACAAAGAACAGTAGCCTTCATCTCCCTGCATAGCGTATTATACATTTCAACTTCGAAACAAAAATAGTTGACATGCTTTACAGATCTAGACTGGAAGAGATTAAATATACCACACCTATATAACTAAAAACACTAAGCAAAATCAAACATTTTCTCTCCTTCATTTCACCATATGTGCTATTGAAGAACAGATGCTTTTCTAAGTATAGCAGTCATTAAACTGAATTCTGATTTACTGGGCTGACCTTTCTTTGAATTTATTTTTGAAGACAATTTTCCTGTTTTGGCATAATTTTTAATTTACTCTAGAGAGATCAGTTGATGATGACATTTCTGTTTGTAGCAAAGCCTAAACTTATCCTTGAGCTTTACAGTTATTCAGGTGATATTTAAAAGAACCTCATGTTTGTTCTTCAGTTGGTGTATATATATATCTTTTACAACTCTATGTATATAAAGATTGATAGTCTCTTTAGAGTAAGGATTAACAATCTTCCCATTTTACTGAGTAATGCAGAAATCAGCCATTTGGAAATAGCTGCAAATTGTTTTTCAGGCATATTTAAAAATAATTGTCACATCCTCATGGATTATAGCTACAATTAAAGATTGAATGTAATTTTTTAATGGCACATTCTATTATGAACAATGTCAATATTTTTACTCAGAGGCAAAACTTCACATTTGTAGGAAAGCATATCTTTTACCACAGTCTTTTGGATGCTAAACCTGCTTCTTGGTGCATATTAATACAGATTTTATCTTTACGTTTGGGAAAGTAATTGGTTCTTATTCTTCTGCCTACTGTGAAGGGCATAAATAATACCATCTATTCCAGTGAAGATGTTGCTAATAATATGTGGCACAAAAACAATAAGGAACAGGAGAGGAGTCCTTACGTTGTCTCTTACTTTCTTGTAAGACCTTTTACTGACTTTCAGAACAGATGTGGTAAGGAATAGTGCAGTCCAATATGTTATGGCAGGATGGCAGACATTGATCTGCTAGGTATATGTGTGCCACTTTTTTCATTTCTGCAGTAAGTTGTGTGCATTCTTTTCTATAAATCTCTCAAAGGCTAGTTGCTTTTTACTTGGAAATGGCTACAGTCTTCAATAATTTTGTGGAAATGAATGTCTCTGGTAGAATGTGTTCTACTCCAGCTACAATTACAAGAATGAAATACAAGTTTTTCAACGGGGACAAAAAACCCCAACTAACCATCAACAGAAAAATATCACTTACTATGATTACTGTCAATAACATAGCAGGAAATCAGAAATAAAGGAACAAGAAAAAGCTAAAATGCAAGAGCAGCAAAAATTTCGCCATAGGCCAATATTTTAAGACCTGATATATGGTCAGGAAAAATATTTATATGATTGATCTAGGAAAGCCCACATAACTTTAAATCTTGTTGCAGGTGAATGTCAATTTCTTAATAATATGCCCTGCTTGTTGGTTCTTGGAGAAGATTTTAGATACTAAGCCATTCTCAATGAAAAAGTATGCATCAAGTTCAGTGAGATGGAGCCAGAGGGAAAAAAACCATGTGAACCATGAGATTAGCTGGTAAAGCAGAATAATTATGGAAGAGAAACTTACCAAGAAAGAATAATAACTGGCACCAGATGTGCTTTTCTCCCATGAAGGTCTTCTGATAAACTGCCTTTGCCCATGTAGTCTGTATAAAAGATGTGATGTCTGAGCTTCTGGTCCCTGGGTCAAAATAGTAGGGCTGGTCTCAGAGAAACCTCTTTGCCTTATTTCTTTTACAGTTGTAAATTTTCAGACATGGTATCACAGATAACAAGAAATATGTCCTGTATAATTCCTTTGTAGTGTAGTTCTCCAATTATTGAGTAATTCATTTCCAACAGAGAATGATCATATTTTGAGAGCTGTAAGGACACGTAAGTGTAATACTAATGACCTGGATCACTACATCACATTCTGTAGGGTTTTTAGCAGATTTCAAAATTCTTGATACAGAAAGATGTAACTACAAACCCATCTTTTGAGAGGGAAGATACTGGTTTGGTATTTGACCACGAGCTAAACTCCTTCTTGGAAAATGTGTAGAAGATTTCTGAGTTTATTCAAAGATTTTTGCTCCTCAGCCAGCCTCAGCTTATTAGCAATAGCTGGAAGACAAAAAGATGATGTGTCATTCTTTTTGCCACTATAGCTTCAGATATTTTAAGTAATCTATTATTCAGATGAGGCCTATGCTGCTTTTTCGTTTTGAAGAGGGGAGGGATGTGGTATGGAAGGATGATGTTTCGGAAAGGGTTTTTCCCTTTCCCTAAGTTCCAGTGTTTGTCTGAATACTGAGGTACACCATTCAAAAACGGCTCACTTTAATCCCAGAATTATGGCCCCCACAAGTTTTCCCCCTTGCTGGTGTAAAGAGGTTAAATAAGCCTTGCAGTGAATCACAGGAATTATAGAAGTGATCTCATCCTTAACTCCAGGGTGAGTGCAGCTTGCTGCAGCTCTTGTGAATACCTCAGAAAAGATGCTTTAAGCATTGACCTAAGAGGATATTAGGAGTAACTATTTATAATATCTCACAGCTCAGCTGGCTAGAGCAGGGTGCTAATAATGCCAAGGATGTGGGCATAACCCCTCTATGGGCCATTCACTTAAGAGTTGGACCCAATGATCCTTGTGTGTTCCTTCTAAATCAGAATACTCTGAAATGCTGTGATTCTGCAAATTTCTACTTTCACAGTACTTTCTGTGTATTATGCTTACTTTTCTGTTTAATCTAATGAAGTAATGAATCTGAAGCACGTGGAGTAGCAAACACATAAACATCAGTTACTGTTCTGATTCATACTGAACAAACCTCTGACGTGCCACAAACCCCAAACATTTAAGATTACTTCAACTATTTTGATTCATATGCACTCTAATTTGTTAAAGCTGACAGGGAAAAAGAAAGGATATTAAAAATGTGTTGTTCTCTCCCAAGCTTGAATTTCAGGTTCAAATTAAGATTTATTTCTCCTAAGTCAACAATACAATGCAAAGTACGTATCTCAGTCCTTGATCTAAAGAATAAAATTTATCACAAAACATTTCTAAAGAAATATGGACTTTCCATCAGTAGGAAATCAGTAGGAAAATATTCAGGTACTTCAGAAACATTTTAGAATGCTCTCCATTATTTTGTCCCCAAACAATAAGAGCTAACCTGTTTGCAAAGTAACATCAAAACTTTAAAAAATGTGACAAGAAGTTGTGGTGTCCTACTTTACTATGTTACTAGCAGTCAAATAAATAAACTTTAATTCCAATTCAGAGAGTTTGGAGCAAGACTGGGGGGACTACTTTCAGTCAGATAACAAATATGCATCCTCATTACAGATGACTTCCGGGATTAAATTGCGCTAAATAGATATTGGAAATTTGGAACATACTAATGGCTCTGCCTCAACATCCCCTCTATACATTTAATAGAACCTTTTTTATGCAAGAGAGCTGAAGTGAAGCTCAAGTAGAGGACCTGGGATCTGCCTGCTTTCTCTGTGTAGACTAGCCCTATTTTTTTTTATTTTTTTGAAATGTCATTCAGCCTCTGGGTTTTTTTACCTGTAAAGATCTTCCTATCTGTGTATATTAATGATGTATCATGTGTGCAGAAACAAGTTCTGTTAGTTTGTTTGTTTCCCCAGAGGATCTTTGGTTTGTTATTGCTTACAAAAAATATTTAATTTTCAGGAGAAATAGCTAATTTATCTTCTTCAGTGTTCATACAACACAGAATTTTTTTGGACTCAAAATAAATTTAAGATTTTCTGGAACATATTGAAAATTGTTCTTGGAAATATTATGAGCCAGTTCTCCATACAGAACAGCAATTACTTCTAGAGTGTACTACATCCAGAAAAATAGGCTACAAGGAAGAGCAGTAATCCAGCAGCCAAAGACTATTGCAGAGTGAATAAAATGAAAGCAGAATACTTCAGAAATACAGAATACTTCAGAATACTTCAGTAACAGAACTAAGATTGTATATACCTTTTTAGCTTGTTTAATAGGTATTAGCACTGAACAATACTAGATATTTCAGTTTGCTTTAGGGTTTTTTATTGTGAAAAAATCAAATTTTTTCCTTGACAGTTTTCAAATCAATTTTGAACATTTTAAAAATAAAAAAAATTGACTAGATGATGTATTTTAAAAGTTTTTTCTAAAATTCTTCTTATGACTCTCTTAACCTCTAGTATTCCAAGCTGATTTGATGATAAAATATAGTCTCCCATCTTCTTTTCCTCTCCACTGCCTCTTAATTTCTTTTTGTTCCACAGAGACTTATATTAGCAGCAGTACTTTTTCACATGGAAATTATGAAATTTATCTCCTCCTGCTCACATTCTCCCCCTTTCACAACTTGAAAATACATTTGCTGTAGTTTACAGTGAAATGTAGTTAAACGGAACAAATTTTCTCAGTGCTAAAATTTGTTTCTTCTGTTTTGGAGAAGACCCTGTACTACAGAGACCTTGCTGATTATTTTCATCTCTGTTATTATTTTTCATCTTCTGCACGGGAAAAAAACCCCCCATATATCAATGTCATTCTTCATTCAAAACATTATTCCTCATCTGTTTACGGTTTAAGCATCTGCTGAATGGTTTATTAAACAAGAATAGACTATGTTGTGTTTATTCAATAAGGAATGCAATCCTTCTTGACATTTAACCAAATAAAATTTTATTTTGCAGAGTAGTTTTATCTCTAGTTGTACCAAAATAAAAGAAAGAACTTTACAAGAAAATTCTGAGTATATTATCTTGGCAATTCTATTGTAATTTTGATCAAATATAGTCTATACCTTAAATTCAGTATGCAAGCCTGAAAGTTCCCAAGTAGTTTTGCAGAAAATCTGTTACCAAAAGTGAAATATCAACTCTACTATTCCACCATGTAAACTATGTGAAGAAAAGCAATTCTTTAATAAAAAGAATTATTTTCTTACTGTTTTTCTTACTGTTTTAATGTTGCTGGATCTGCTTTTTTTTAGCATAAAACCAATCAGTAGGAAGTCATACTTTATATGAGACAAAGATTTCTGTTTTACTAGCATTAAGCAGAGGAAAAAAACAAAGATTACAGCATCAAAACCAGAATGTTTACAAACACAGTAGTGCACAATTGAGTCTCAGAAAAAAGGTTTTTTACAAAGGGTCATTTTTCTGAGTTTATATATATATATAAACACAGGTGTTTTCAGGGTTACTATACCATTTCTCAGCACTTGGATACAAAGAAACCTAAAGTGCAAATTTCTCAAGATGTTGAAATCTTATTTTAATTGCATAGATAAAAGAACCCCCCCAATGATGGAGTGAAAGTCAAAAGCAGTATCCACATATTATCTTGGAAGATTCATGCCTTCTTTAGACTGACAATGACTTCAAGTGAACAAAATTTTATTCCCTCTGAGATGTTCCTAGGTTTTTATGATGTTTTTTCTCCTTCTGCACAAAACATTGCATTTAGGATGTATCATACGAATTTGACTAGTTTTCTTGGATTATTCATCATGAACTCACACATCTGTTCCACAGACAGAGTCCACTTGTTCCATTTATTCCGAATGAAAGCATATTTCTTAAACAATAACCAAACTTCAGTTCATAACTCTTGAACTGAGACTATCTAATTACATTGGTTTAAAAGAAAATATTTTATTTTAGTGTAACAAAACAAATTTCATGACAGGTGTTCTACTTACTAATGAAAACCATAGTACTAACCCTTGTAAAAACATTCTAAAATGTAGTGACTTCTTGTTTTAGAAAACACTGCTAATCAGAGATGCCTATAAAAATTTCAATAATTTTATGATCTAAAATTTCATAGGAAAACATACTGGAACCTGCTAACATAACAGTTCACCTAAATACTGTACATGGCACCAGGTTATTTACAATGTGTGATGTTGTAAGGTCATCCATCTGGTCCAACCCCCCTGCATGGTCAGGGGCATCCTGCACTAGATCAGGTTGTTTAAAAATCCATCTAACCTTACACTGAATACTTCCAATTATGGGGCATCCACAGCTTTTCTTGGAAACCTGTACAAGACAATATAAAAATTCCCATATCAAAAGCCAAATCATGGTGAGCCATATCCCATGAAGCACTGTGTTAACCTTTAGAAATAAAAACACTGTGCAGTCATTTAACCTCATCCTTTCGTATGAGTCATGAACTAAAATCTTGCTTAGCAATTTTCCCTGTTTATCCACCAACACAATTTTCAACTCATGAATATGTCCTCAACAAAAGCAAAGTGGGAAATAAAAGAACAGGATTAGCGTGACTGTTGTATCTGCCTGCAATATATATCCTATTTCTCATTTTTGGGTGAAGATATTAAGACTCTTTTTAAATATTTAAATATGAACTATGTGGAGACAGGGTTAATTGAGATATGTGACTACATTTTATGACTTAGATCATACCTCGAAGGTAACAATAAATCTTAACCTGAACTACATCTCTGATAGAATATAAAGCAGCTTTAATTTACTTGCTCGGGGAAGTTTGTGGAGAGATAGAGTATCCTGAAAAGCAAGGTGGTGTAAAGGCTCAGCACTTTTCCCTAACAGTTCCTGTGGGCTGAGTTTCCAGGTCGGTGTATCTGGGGAAGTTAGCACCATCCAGTCTGGTAACTGAAATATGTAATTTATATCTATGCCAATTTCAAAAATCTGTAACCTACTGCCTCAAGTGAAACTACTGGGTTTGCCTCCAGTTTCCATGATAATTACATTCCATGCAGTGTTTCTCCCATCTTAGAACAACCTCCTCACAAAATATATATTTTTTTTCCTGTTCCCTACGAGTTAACTCAAATGCACACTACCTGCCTGATTAAGCACGAGAAAGTGAATCAGATCCTGAACTTTGAAACTCTTCACCTTATTTATGGTACAGGTCTTGGCATTTTAACTAGTCTTAGACTGCCAGCTGCATAGGATAGCAACATGAAAAGATATTTGGACTTAGCTAAACATTTACTTATGCACTGATCTATTGCATAGTCATTCCAGTTCATACACTTAAATTAAAATCTGTATTAACGAAGTTCTAGATTAAAAAATAGTTACCTTCTCCTTGTAATAGCCCTTCCTGGTATATCTTAAGGATCACTTCTAACATTCAGAATCACCACTGGGCCTTTACTGCTATTCCCATTTAGTATCTTTGCTGTATTATCTTCTATAATATAATAACTTTTTCTTCTAATATCAATATCAGGTGTTTCCAGGGTTAAAAATGCAACACTTTTTGTCATATTTCATACATTCTGAATACTAAGGCATACATCATTCCATTCTAATAGTTTTTTTAAGTTCAGGATTTTGATTACTGCTTCTGGTGTTTAGCAATCTCAATGATTATTTTCTTACAAATCTTCATTTAGAATTTGAGTCTTCTCAACTTTAATCTTCTGTGTCTGTTATATTAGCTATATCACATCTAAGCTATTATATCAGTACCATAACAAGACTTTTTAACTTATGTATTCTATATTCACTTTTATTACTATAAGAAATAATAAATTCCTCAACTAACAATTGGAATTTTTGGTCACTTTCTGGGAAACGAACAGCTATTTCTTTTCTTCTGAAATTTTAATTAAATTTTGTTAGAAAAAATTTTGTAGGTGTTATCGATTGGTTCCAGTAGAATGAGAGAGTTTTCCATGTTGCACACATTTCTTTCAGAAGTTAATTCCTTAATATCATGTAAGAAGGGGAAAAATGTCATGGGATGGAGAGGTGCCCTTCAGCCATTATCAAACACTTTCCCCATATTTCTAAGACCAAGTGCCTTAACTTTCTTTTTGTAATTGTTTTCCTTTAGTGTAAGTAAAATATAAAGAAAACAATAAGCTTATATGAAAAATATGTGGTTAATTTACTGATTTGCTCAATTATGGTTGTCTAATGCTACCTTTTTTGCCTTATCTTTCTTATTCACTCTTCATGAATGATGTCAGTTCAGCTCTAAAGTATCCTTTCCTTGCTTATCCATTTGGTATTACCATTCCTCAGTTCCATCATTCTTACCAAAAACTAGTATTGCATCAACATCTAGTTGACACTTTTTCTTCCCTCAAACTTCTATTATAGTTCTTTCATCTTTTTTTTTTCCCCTTGTAAATATTTTTCTGAGCCATCTGTTTTTTCTTTTTCTGGGCCTCCAGTGTGCTAGTCTACAGAATGTAGATGGCTAATTTTGTCTGCTGTCACTATTCTTAAGAGTAAAATACTCTTAAAAATACCTGGCTTAGTGTGGGGTATGTTGATCTGATGGGATTTGAAAAGAAGCTGGTGGAGTGACTGTTTAGGAGCAACTGAGACGACGCTGCAGAAGTCCTGAGCCTTGTGCCCACTCTCACATGGGAGAGAGATTTTATTGGCTCTCCACTTTCCCGTCCTCCTAAGTAATGCAGCAGCTGCCAGGATGCTCTGTGTTTCTTTTTGTCTGGAGCTTCAACAACCTCCATGCCTGTCGTATTATCACAGAAGCAGTGTTGATTCCTCAAGGACAAGGAATTATTCTCCTTAGGAGATACAAAAGCTGCATGGATCTTTTCTTATCCTGCCATCTCAGTTGGTCTTCAGGTAAAATACTAATTTTAGGGCTTCATCTACTGGATAGCACACTTCATCTAAGGTTACAGTTCCACAACTTTATTTTTTGGGGGAGGAATAAAAAAGAACAGGATCATCTATCTCCCAAATATAAGGTGACATAGGATGCCATGAGGGACATATGCTGCAGCAATTCCTGTAGGATGCGGTTTGTGCTATGCTAAATGAGAACTATTCAGACATGTAGATTGCAGGTGCTGTCAATAACTTCATTAAATTACTGCACCACTTCAAATACATTTTCCAGGAGATTTTTTTTCTCCATCCAGGGCGCTATACTGTAACTCTCTGTAACATACTATCTATAACCAACCTGTCACATGATATTTAGCTGTGATACACTATTCTCTAGACATAAACAGTAAAAAATCCAACCACAAGTCCCAAACAACAACTTATTATTTACCTATGGACTGCTTCAAATTTAGAAGCAAAATTTTAAAATATCACAGTGGCTTCTTCAGATTCCCATATGAATATCTATACTTAATACTAGCATTCATGCTTAAATATTAATACAAAAGGCTAAATTTTGGTGATTCTACAGCAAGTAGTCCATTGCTACTCTGAAAGCTTGTGGTTTCTCAGCCAAAATCTGCCCAAATACAATGCTGTTGAATGTTAAACATATTCATCTAAATCACTGTTTTTAAACATTTATGGAATCATACTCTTTGGAGTTGCTATTTCAGTGCTGAATTGAAAACCAACATAACTTGAGCTGATGTTGTAGTCCATTGTCTTTCAAATTCAAAATATTTTCGTTTTTAATTTTGTTTTTAATAAATAAATCAATTTTTCAGTTGATGACAAAAGACATTTAGTAAAGACCCACCTAGATTTGCTGAGAATTAGTCTTATGTTCTGTTTAGACTCTCATCTTGTTCACTCTTAGAATGAAAATTAGGAAACAAAGTTATATTAAACTATTTTCATTGATAATCAGTAACCATGTATTTTAAGTTGTAAATATACTGAAAAAAATTTTAGTTTTTAGTCTTTTTAATTACACAAATTCAAATAGGAACGAACCAATTCTTCAATTATATCCATAGTTATATAGTTTTTTTTAGACAATCCCTTTTAAATTACCTCTCTCTTCTGCATATATAGAAGAAAAATTATCTAGGGAATAGTTTACTTGAAAGGAAAGAGAGTAACAGGTTCTCATCTAAAACTAAAGTGCTGGAAGCTGTGATGAAGGACTTTCAAGTTTTAAATATAAGTTAACCAGCAATTCATAAAAGAATCCGAAACTGCCTATTCCTTGAAGAAGAAAAGAACAATACCTATTCATGAGAATAATCTGCCAAGGATCTTATAAATTCTGACAATGCTAGGTAGGAAAGAGAAGATAATTTTTGGAATCTGACAGTTATTACTGGACTTATTAGCAATGTAATGTGCCTGTAGGTTAAGGTGCTGGCAGACATTCCTCAGTAACTAGGCTATAAAACAGTAGAAAACTGATGCTTTATTTAAAAAAAATGTAAATAAGAGTTGCCCATCACTGACTTTGGGAAGACTTTCATTATTCAAGTGTTATTAGCTACACTGCCTTGACACACTGCAGTACCTCTAACTATTAGAGAGGTTAATGTGATGCTTTTACTGAGTTTGCTGTTGGCAGATGAACATTTCTTTTTGACGCTATGAGCATACCCAGAAATGATAGAGTTGATGCAAGCTGGTTAGAATAAGAAGCAGATTTTATACATTTTTTTTTTTACAAGCATCCCTACCAAAGCTCACCTGTGTATGCACAAAAGTTTTCAAATTTCCTGGTTTTGTAGGTCTCTACTTCTTTTGGGAGTTATTTGTTTCTTTAATTTATTTTTTTTTTTCCGTGAAGGATAAGCCTCTATGTTTATAAATATTAGGATTTACGTTTAAAAAAATCCCTCATTAATTTCAAAGTTTCAAATAGCTCTCGTGTTAACACCTCCAAACTTAAGCACACTTTAGCCTACACATATGTCATGAGTTTAATGTATCTTTTTGTCATGTATCTTTGTTAGTCATGTACCTTGTTTACATGCACAGATTTTCTGATGCTAACATATTTTCTGACTTCATATAACAAGATTTCGAAAAAAAAAATTGCAACTAGGTTTCTGTGTTTTCACAAAAAAAATTGTCCTTTTGTTAGTGTAAAGTATCGTGGTGGTCCTACTGGGAATGAGAAGAGTGAAAACCAACATGCTCTCACACAGAACCTGTGGGAACTGCACTCTGTCTGAAGTAGGAAGTGGGTTGGGAGGAAAGGATCCTACAATACTTGAAAAAATAACAGAAGAGACAAGAAAAGGAAAGAAAAGTTTGTAAGGAGAGGCACCTAGGAGCAGAAATAAGTTTTTTCCTCTTTTTCGTTTAGGTGTTGTGGATATGAAAGTTGCTGCTTGCAGGAACTTTTCTGCTTTTCTCTAATCCTGTGAGAAAGTTCTCTTTCTCACAGAAGTTATCTGTACAGGTTTTGATAACTATGGACACCCGCTAATTGTTTATATTACTAGTAAAGAAAATATTTTCAATATAGTTGACCAATCACCCCAAGGGGTGGTTGAGGAATTAACCAATTGAACCATGAGAAAATTATCCTATAAAAGAGCTGTAAATAACTAAATAAATCACTTCTTCTGCTACATTCTATGCCTCCTGCGTCTCTCTCTCTCTCTCCGCTCAGCTCCTGGACACAAGATAAACTACAACATGGTGTTATTCTCAGTCACCTTGACTCCTCTTCTTTCCTTTCTCCCCTCTCTTCCTGCCTCCCTCCACTTCCTCTCTGAAGCAAAAGGCAATTGGGCTTTATCAGGAGACAAACTTTATCAAAGTCATTCTCATGACTCAGTGGACTTTGGCGTACTAGTGGTGGTGACTGAGTCACAGAAAGTGTGTTCAACTCCATATTCAAAAGGTATCAAAAACCAGAACTTGTTGTACTGCACTAAGTGTATCTAGTTGTTTACATTATGATTTTGCACTGGGTGAAACTTACTATTACACTACTGTGTAGTATAACCTTCCCACCCCTGTCTGGTGGTGGTCTATTCCTGTTATCCCCGCCCCCTCCCCATCCGCATCACCTGGCCCCCACTGGTTGTAGCCCCCTCCCCGCCTCTTCCTCCCAGGGGTTTCAAAAGAGCCCGGGAGCCTGGGGACTTCCTCTTTTCCCTGATGGCCCTGATTAAAACTACTACCCCAGGGGCTCGGTCCTGGGGAGAAGAGCGCCTTTGTCTTTCGCCTTTGTTCTTATCATGAGCCCCCCCGATCCAGGGTTCCTGAACTAGCCCCCAGATAGACCCCGGGTCGGAGCACTGTGATAAGAACTGATTTTCTTAGGACAGAGCTGTGGGCTGTTTAGATTTGTTGGAGGTTAGGAGAGCAGCAAGAGTAAGTCTAATTCCAGTGAAGTCATTGAAAAGAGAAAACACAATAACAAAGTAGAAAACTAATGCAAAAAAATACAAGGTCAGAAGCTTTGGTTTCCCTGCAGTGACTGTTCATGTTTTTACTTCAGCAACCTATTTTCCTGTTGAGAAAATTACTGTGTATTTCAGAAATGTGCACACATTAGCTAATACTGCAGTATAAAATATTTACTTGATAACTAGCGCGCCATTTTCCTCCCAGTCTTCCCTTTCACCTCACACCAGGTTTTGTAGGTTCTATTAACAGCAGGAAAAAGAAATAATTAGTGCAGTACTAAGCATCCTCTTTTCCCTTAAAGCTCCACAGCAGCTGAAGATACAAAACCCCCTTACAGAACAAAATCCAAAGGGATTCTAGTCAATCAGCAGTTTCCCAGTTGCTCTCATTTTGTTTCTGTGGATTGTAGATATCAGCATGGAAGATAAAAATAATTTAGCAAATAACTATGTTGCAAGCAATTACTTCAATGTTACTTACTGAGCATTAAATTAAGAATTTTCTTTAGTCAGTCTTCATTTTGCACTTCATCCTTTCCAAGTTTTTTGTTTTGAGTTCATGTGTGAAGATTTCTCAGTCCTAAAATATTAATTGCTCTGTATAAAAAGTAATTTTGACACTGAAATACTTTGTTGGCCTTACTTGAAAACCTCTTGCCTGAGAACACACACACTGCCATGGGCGCTTTGCCCTGGAATGGCTTCTTTCACCCAGAGTGCAGGAGAACAATCCACACAGAGAGTCAAGGTATTTGGTTTATTTAGAGTTCTGTGCAGAAAACATTTCTAGTTGGCAAATCCACAAAGCTAGCACGTCAATTATCTGAAGTTCACTATATATTTTAGCAGAGGCATTAATGTTCATTGGCTATAACTTACATAGTTCTCTCATTAATTAGTATTCTATCTTCTATTGCTTAAATGATTCTCTCATTTCTTATGCTAATTAGCCCACATGCTCAGCTTCTTCTTCTTTTGAGTTGGTGGGTTTCTTGGGCCCGTGGTTTTGATCATCCACTGCTGGAATTACCCTTTACCTAGACTGATGAGCTGGCCTTGTTTGTTCTGCATACTCTGGCTTTACCTCAGTTATTTTGCCAAGTGTCCTTGATTATGGATTATGATTACGGCTCAGCATTCCATCATTTCTGTGTTCCTTTGATATATTATCTCAAGTTTCTATTTTTCTATTCTTTCTTTATAGATGCAGCTCCTGAGGCTTATTAAAGCTGCAGTTACTGAGACATGTTAAACATAATTTATTTGTTTGGAAACTGCATGTCAGTCTTATACAACTCACACAGTAAAACATTTCAAATTTTTGTATCAAAGTGTTTGTAATATTAAGAAAAATAAGCACTTCTGGTATTTACAGAAAAGAGGAAAATGAGAAGAAGAAGGAATTCAGTGTTAATTGTCAATTTTCAGAGTTCTGTAATTGCCACAATTTTTCTTCTCAACGGTACTGAGATTCATGCTCAGCAAAAACTAGCTGTTCAATTAGCTTTAATTGACTCAATTTTGCATCTGAAGATGATGGATGAACTCTTGGGAAATCATATGTGTTCTATAGAAACCTTTTGGTCATAGAATTGCAAAATTTCATTTTTTGAAAAGATTTGACATTTACATCTTCTGGAACTTAGTGTACAAGTAATACTTTTTTTTTCATTGAAAACATTAAAAAAGAATGGTGTCAGCACTTCACAGATACCAGTATTCTGATAATATATATTGCAAACTTTTAAGACATTATTTTAATAAGGTTATTTTCTCACAATTTTATTCATGGATCTTTTTTCCTTCCACTTTTGAATATAACAGGGTGTTGCTTCAAATATTAATGAAACACACAATAATGGCAAAAGAGAACGTTAGTTCTCTCGCTATTTCCGAGTGTATCCCAGTCCAGCTCTTAGTACTACACACATACAAGTTTGTTATAACAAGTAGAGTTGTTTTCTCACAGCCAAAAGACCCTGCTTATCTATTCTGATGCCCAAAAATTCCCATTCACCTCTGCCAGCCAAGCTCATGCAATTTCATAGTTGCGTTTTCTGAGTCAGGGCAAGTGAGTTGTACTGTGGTCTATTGTTGTCCTATTACCAAGAAAGGTTAAAGTGACCTCTTTTTAACTTAACAAGGAAAGTAAAAATATGACTTTTGCTGCTATGTTTTACATTGTTATGTCTGAGATGCTTGCTAATCAGCAAAATAGTAAGTTACAATTTCCTAATAGAATTATCTATGTTACACATTTTATGCTATAAAATCCTAACAAAAGGATTAATATACATTTTTTGCCTAAAGTGTGCCATGGAATTAATAAACTTCTTACTCTGGTTCATATATTAAGCTATCTTTTATCTATTTGATATGTTTTCTAACTATGGCATCATAATATGATTAAGGAATTATTGCTTGAGAGCTTTCATATTATGCTTGTGAATACTACTCTTCTGCAAGGTTATATTAAATAATTGCTTTACTGTCAGCAATGTGGTAACTATAGCACACTCACACATTTTTTTTCTTTTAGAAATAACTCTAGTCTAACTAGGCAGGAAAAAACTTAGCAAGGTAACCAGTAGCACTGAATTTACATGTAGATACCTGAAGAAACAGCAAAGTAATGGTTCATTTCTCTTTGAGAGGAGTTGACTCTGTCTACAATTAGAGCCCAGTCTTTAAGTTCCCTGAGTGTTTCTCAGGATTCCTGAACCTGAGGATGCCCACCATGTCTATGGCTACTTAACAAGTTGTGAAGAGAAGATTGGTTTTGTATCTCTTCCTGTATATAAGGTGACAGCAAAAATTATTGGGTTTCATCATGTGTTTAACAATATAAAAGCAGTTTTAGACATGTACAGATAATATCTCTCAAAAATAAGTGCCTTGGCATAGTGGAAATAAGTTTCAGTTTGACCTGACTACTGACTACTACAGCTCCCTGATGCAACAACAACCACTACAAAAAAAAAGCCACAAGAAAAAACAAAGAACCCCAAACCCAAAAAAACCTACCAAAACCTCCAATTAAATCCACATTTCAGCATCAAAAGAAGAGAAAAATTTTGTACTATGAGTAAAATTGATATCCAGAAATTATCAATGCATACTCAAATACATACTAAAATGATTTGTATGTTTCTTAAAACTGATTCTTGAGCTACTCAAGGTCTGCATACTGTTTTCCTGGTTACATTTTATTTTACCATCAATCTAAGTGATTGATCAGGCAACAATTAAATACCTGTTGATCAGGTATGGATATGGTTT
>VYXC01009943.1:164374-254505 GCA_013397175.1 Platysteira castanea
GGGGGGGGGGTATTAATTTTTTACCTGTAGGGCATCCTAGAAAAGATCAGTAGATAACTTTTTGCAATTATAATGGGAGAGTAGAATAATTTCTATAGTTCTATTTTTAATTATTATATCCATTCAGCAGTTCAGTGTGCTGATAAAAAGCATTTTTTTCTTTATGGTGGAATATTAGTTCAAATCTGAAGTGAGGAATAATGAGGAAATATTAGTTCAAATCTGAAAACAATAGAAGAATAATTTTTTTCTCTCAAATGAATCTTTTAGCTGTCTGTCTTCTATATTCCACAAAAAGTAAATACCTCAACAAGCAGGTAAATTAAATTATTTTTGGGATTTACATATCTTGTGTGATACATTATTTCATTGTGGAGCAATTATTTCTGTTATCCTCTGTAACATCTATAAGGTTTGGGTTCCAACTGGTTTGTATACCACCGCCTTGATGATTTTTTTTCTTTTATGTCCATCATCTATGGTTTAATCTCAATGGCCTTATCGATGAAGCTTAAGGAATACATTTTCTTTAAGAAATACTGTACCACATAAGCAGAAATAATCTGACTTCACCATCCTTTCAGTGTTAAAAGCTGTAATTTAAATACTGATGTGGACCACTGTTTTAACCACTGTAACACAAAAGAGCTTCTTAATGCATAAAATAATAGTTTGATTATCCATATATACACTGAAGAAAATCTGAATTTCCTTTTACGCTGTTAATTTACTAGAAGCTTTTTTGTGGCTGTTGAATGCTCAACATAAATGTTTAAACATCACTATTTGCTGAAGAGAATTACTTTTGAAGAATGATGCTGATCCCAACAACAGCAGATGTCTATTTCTGTGCTCCAAAAACCTCAACTAAAATTCACTTCCAGTAATGAATNACTGTTTTCCTGGTTACATTTTATTTTACCATCAATCTAAGTGATTGATCAGGCAACAATTAAATACCTGTTGATCAGGTATGGATATGGTTTACCTGAGAATATGTATGTTGAACCTAAGTGATAAAATGGGGGGNCCATCATCTATGGTTTAATCTCAATGGCCTTATCGATGAAGCTTAAGGAATACATTTTCTTTAAGAAATACTGTACCACATAAGCAGAAATAATCTGACTTCACCATCCTTTCAGTGTTAAAAGCTGTAATTTAAATACTGATGTGGACCACTGTTTTAACCACTGTAACACAAAAGAGCTTCTTAATGCATAAAATAATAGTTTGATTATCCATATATACACTGAAGAAAATCTGAATTTCCTTTTACGCTGTTAATTTACTAGAAGCTTTTTTGTGGCTGTTGAATGCTCAACATAAATGTTTAAACATCACTATTTGCTGAAGAGAATTACTTTTGAAGAATGATGCTGATCCCAACAACAGCAGATGTCTATTTCTGTGCTCCAAAAACCTCAACTAAAATTCACTTCCAGTAATGAATACTTCTAACCAGCTGCTTGCAAATAATAAAAGGACCAAGCATTTTTCACAGAAAAAAGATCCCAATAACCTATGAAGTGGTGATAAAAATTATAAGGTACTAACAAGTCACAGATTTTGAAAGACAAAGTTCTTAGTTTTATCCAGATGAATATTTCAGATAGCTTTTTTTTAATCTTCTTTCAGATGAAGATGGTTTTCCAATTAATTGAAAAGAGTAATAAAACAAGAATATACATTTCATCAGTGGATTAGTAAACCTGATTAACATTGACACAGCCTTTTCAATTCAAATTCTGTTTTAACAGAAATAATTCTTAAATTGCAAGTCCAAATCCAAGGAAACTATTCAGCAAGTATGTTTAAATTATTTCTTACTTATTTTAGTCCTGCAACAATTTCTACTAGATTTACTGCTTTGTCCCAACACTGTAAGTCAATTTTTGGATATTTCTATGATCCAGTGGGCCGTGATGTAGACATCAGAATTGCCTTTCGACTATTTTCCACTACCTGTATAAAGGCAGTCCAGCAGTCAAGACTGTCACTGTTGGACCCATTGTACAAGGAGATGCTCAGTATTAATAAAAATAATTTCGTTTGTCTCAAACACTTTTATTCCCTTTTATTTATATCTCAATAGGCTTAATTCTGCATCTTTTCCTTAAATTGATGTGAGGACCCTGAGTCCATTGCTCCTCCTGGAGGTTTGGTGCATGGCTTCAAGCATTATCATTACCTTTACTTTCTGTAACTATAATTGGATGCAATAAATACAAACATATTGCTGCCAGGCTTTAAAAATACCAAGTCAGATTAATTAAAATCTCTGTAATCTAATTCCTTTCTGTTGCTTACATAACAAAAATCATAATGTTGTGATTTTAGTTCAGTTGTAACAAAAGAGTTTTTTCAAGTATTTCCATGCAGTAGTGCAAAATGAAATCACTGTTCCTTTTTGCATCTGTGGAGTTCAAACAGGAAACTTCCTCACTGCAAACGAAAGTCTTGGCTTTAACTTAGTCAATTACTTTTGAAATACCTGTTAGAGCAAGAATCACATCCCACCTCCTCTGTGAGCCACAAAAGCAATTAACCTTGCAAAAAACTGTGCCCTTCTTCATCTGCTTGGAACACCGACCAAATTCTCTCCTTTGAAGTACCAACAGAGTTATTAAAAGTATTCCAGAATCTTCAAACAAGGAAGCCTCCAGTCTGCTATGTGGCATTCCTTGCTTTTTGCCTGAGATTTGTGAAATCTCCCTGAATTCCATTTGCATTCCAAGATGCAAAAAACCAGCTCGGGTATAATTTCCAAATCAATTCTCTGCTTCAGCAGTGTTCACCCTGCATTCACCATGTCTTTTTGGATATTTTGGAGCATAACTTCTCCTATGGTGCCTTGGAGACCTCTCCTCTCTCACACAAACCCATGATCACATTTGTCAAATTTCCGATAATGTCATGAAATAATCAGCTTTGTCTATCTCCTGTCCTCATGCTACACCACCAAGTGTTCAAAGACTTTTGCAGAATAAAACTGGTGGCTTGTTTCCTGTGATTCCAGTTGGCTTATAAAAATTAAATAAATCAGAAGCTTCTGTGCAGCATGACAGTTACAGAGCTTCAACTGCTTCTTAGCAGGGTCTTGCCCTCAAAGCAAGACAGCAGGGAACTAAACCAGCAGAAACCCTGTACCAACCACAGTCTTGCCCTTTTCTGTGATGTAGCACACAAGTCAGTGCAGCTAATGGGGGAAATCTTATGTTTCTTAGAAAAATTAAGTGAAGACAGAAAGCCAAGTGTGATGGGAGATCAGTGTGACAAAAGGACAGGGAAAGGAGCCCTGAATTGGTGACAGATTACACTACCATATTTTTGCTAAATTACCCTTTTGAATAAGTAATGTCTTCTTTTCAATTACTCTTCTTTGTTTCTTCTTCTCTGCCATTTTACTTTAAAAAAAGGTTACAGAACAACTTCCTCAAAACAAAAATAAAAATGAAATGGGGACATTTTTTATTGCTTGTTCAAACTGATTCCTAATGAACACCTTATTTGAAAGTGGCATCAACTCCTCCTCAGGAAGAAGGACCTACCTGTTGAGAATCAGATTAAACCCTTTGAGAGAATAAGCATTCAGCAGTTTGAGCAATAATTTGACCCTTCTGCCTTTCCTAGTGATGTTTCTCTTCCCCTGCACATATAGATCTGACAGATTATATTTTATTAATGCACTGTCTCCTGGGCTGTAAGGTTTCCAGCAACTGCAATCACATGAAAATTAGAGATCCTGTCCTCTGCTTGCATTTTTCTTTCTATCTTTTTTATGAAGGATTTGGACAATCACACCTTCTTTTTTAAACAGTTTGGTTTCAAAATATTTCAGATATCATGGCACCTATTCCACAGTTATTTTTCTTTTGTCAGTTTGTGCTATCCCTGCATAAGGGTTTACAGCCAATTCTTCAGAATATCTTCCAAGCAATACTTAAATAAAAATTTTTAAACTTTTTTTTTTAATTATAAGGAAGAGAAATGGCTGCAGTATGCATGCGTATCAATAATTCTTGCTGTCGTAACTCTTTCTGTAACTGGGAAACATAAAGCTAAAAGGAAATGTTGGAGCCATTTATTTCCAGGAGAAAGCAGAAGTTCGCCAGAATATAGTGGCAAGTGTTAAAATGTATGGAAGAAATTACTGTCAATCTCAACAGTCTTGAACCTTTCAAATAATATTTCATTTAAGATTAATATAATACCAAATGTAGGGACCCTTCTCTGTTCAGAGGTTGAGCGTTTGTCAGGTGAAAGTTGGAGTATCACCCTTACTGCACATACAGAAAACCATATCTAACAAATAACACTTGGGAATGCTGGTGTATGGGAATGAGAAGCATTCAGTTTCTTCTGGCATTTTTTGTCCTTTTTATTTTTGCTCAGCCTAGACCTAGTGTTAAATTTTAAAGAAGAATAAAATCCTGAGATGTAGTACAAGTAGGTCTGAAGAGAACTAGGAAAAAAGGCTAAGGGCAGTTGAAATGTGTCTCTGGAGGATTTTTTTTTTTAACCAGTGGAAGGGCTGGCTTGTCCATGTGACTGCCTAAAATTAAGGTTGGGAAAAACAAAAAATCTAGAATTTCAACTGGAAAAGGGCTGGATAAAGACTGCCAAGGTATGGGTGAAAGGAGTTAGGAATCCATTGTTAGTCCAATTTATCTTTTAACAGTAGAATAGTCTCCATTGTCTAGCTAACACCTCATTCATAGTGAAGCTAATTATTGAACATAAGTTTCTAATATCTGTCTCTTTTCTCTGTCATCCATTCAATGTCCTTCTGGCTCCAAATGCTGTCAGTTACAATCCTCCTCAAGAAGACTGAGGGACAGGGAGGTAGTAACAGCTTTCCACTTTTTCTTTTGCATTGCAGCAATCACAAATCATATTCGAGATGAAGGCTGCTGCCTTTCATTTTCCTTAGGGAAAGAAAAAACAATCCACAGACAGTTTTAAGATGATCACTCTGACTGTTTCCCACTACACTAATCTAACCTGTCAAAATGTGGAGACATATTTAAACATGTTGTTGGTTTCTTCTTATCTTTCCCATTAGGATTATCTCTGCAATATCTACTGTATTGATCACTCAGTACACATAAGCACCATAAATACAAGACTACCACTAGAATTTGTTGCAGCCGAAAGAGAGAAATTCTACTTCGCATTTGAAAAGGCTATTTCCAAGGGTAGACTTACGCAAAATTATCCCTCAGGAGAGCAGTAATTGGAAGTTCAGGTCTATGATCTTTCCTTGTATTTCCTTGTATATATTTCCTCATTTCCCATGTTCACTGTAAGAAGTGGTATCTAAGAAATCACATGGGAAGAGAGTTTTGAGAAAGGTCATACGATTGTGATGAGGCCTTTGTCTTATGCTCAGTCATCTTCCTAGAAAAACATACAGAATGAAAAATACTTTGCTAATTCCTCAGGATACGAAATCACCTTGGGCACTCCAACTCTGGGGCATTTTATGAAAATAATCATAGAGAATGTTTTGATGTGCATTCTGAAAACATCTTAACAGCTTTCATTGTGTTTGTGTGCCAAGTTTTGGTAGTGGGGTGCTGCAGGGATGTATTATGGGAGAAGATGCCAGAGTTGCCCCCACGTAGAACACAGAGAGTTCTAGCCAGCTACAGGATGAACCTGCTTCTGGCCAAGGCAAGTCCATCAGAAGCAATGATAGTGCCTCTGCAATAAGATATTTAACAAGAGGTTAAAACCACTGAGTATCAGCAGCTGAGAGAAAGGAGTGCGAACATGTGAGAGCAACAGCTCTGCAGACATCAAGGTCAGTGCAGAAGTGGGGTGGAGGAGATGCTCCATGTGCTGGAGCTGAGATTCCTCTGCAGCCTGAAATGAAGACCATGGTGAAGCAGGCTGAGCCACTGCAGCCCACCAAATTCCATGATGGATCAGATATCCACTCGAACAGTTAGTGCCTTAAAGACTATACACCATGGAAAGGACCCATGAAGAGAGCTCATGAAGAAATGTGGGCTATGGGAAGGATTCTCTCTGGAGAAGTCAATGAAAGATGGTGTCTTGTGTGTGGAACCGCACACTGGAGCAGGGCAAGATCATGAGGAGGAAGAAGTGGCAGAGACACAGCACTATAAAATGACCACACTTCCCATTCCCTATCCCTTTGTACCACTGGGTCAGGGGAGGAGGCAGAGAAATTGTGAGTGCAGTTGAGCCCAGGAAGAAGAGAGGGGTGGGGACCAGGGGGGTTTAGATTCATTCTTATTTCTTATTATCCTACTCTGATTTTGATATGCCATAAACTAAATTAAGTTTTGCATCACCTCAACCTTGAGACTGGTATTAATTTTCATTATGAAAGATGCATTAAGGCATTTAAATTCCTCATGCATTTTACATATGCTTTTGTATGCAAATCCAGCCTTTGCTAGATATTTCTGGAAAATAAATTTCAGCATTTGAGACCTGAAAACTCAATGGTTTTTAGACCATTCTGTCAAGTAGAGGAGAGTGTACATGGCCCTACATCCCTCAAATGACATCAAACTCTGCAGCATCAAAATGTACACCCCAATACCAAACAAGAAACCTTTGACTATCCCTAAGAGATCAAAAGTAACAGCTAGAGGATATCTAAGGAAAACAGGTGATTTCAAAAGCAGTACTACGGTTTTGTCTCCCTGCAGCTCCAAGAACTTTGAAGACACACCAGTGAAACTGCACATTTCTTATTTCATAAAGACAAGTGAATAACACTATTTCTGTAATGCTGTGGAATGGCTTATTTTTTCAGTAGCATTTCTGAATGAGAAAAGCTGATTTCAGCTGCAATAGGATGTATCTAGGTACCTCTTTTATTTTTACAATAAGAGAAATGAGCTGGATACAATAAGATTTCTCAGGATTAAAATGCAGACATTTTTCGTTCAACTATTCAGCTGGAAAAAATAATTAATTACACAATAATTTTTATATGTAACTTGTTGGCAGGAACACAGGCAGATACTAGTTGAGAAATAACTTTCCAAGGCTAGGTAAAAATGTGCTTGAAAAAGCACCTTGAGAACAAATAAAAACATGCATCAAGTAAATAAAATATTTCGATGCTGAATTGGGAAAGAAAAAAAAATATCCTCATGGTCCAATACGTTTTTCTTGGCAGATATTTTCTGTAGTAGTGATTCTGTTTTCAGTACAGAAAATAGCACAAAATGCAAAAAACATGCTGTCTTTTCTCCTTTCTTTCTTTTCCCCATCCTTTGTTATTCTCTATGCCTAAAATTAACTTTAATTATTATTATTATTTCAATGTCATTTTGAAGGTTTGCTTTATCTTCAGTTTTTGACCTGCAGGTCACATTATTGTTGGAGTTTTTTTCATATTTTTAATCAGTGAAATCTTACACAGTTAGGGTCTAGACTTCAACAGGAAATCTTTCTTTTTTTCAAGGCTGGAATGTGAGACACTAATTTGCATCCCTTATTTTCAGAGCACTGAATCATGCCACTGGGTACAAAATTATGTCATAATATGGGAACTACTTTTTACTTATTTACTACTTAAAATGTAATACCAAATGATTCACATTGCTATACATTAAGATTAAATATGTGGAGATTTGTAATTATTTGTTCAGCTCAGCATGCGAAGCTCTTGACTTTCATGAATGCTACTCTTTAGTTTACATGACCTAGCCAGGCAGATACTTTAAAAGCCATGGAATAAATATACAGACATAGATGATATATACAGTGGATTTATAGAAGATTTGTCCTTATGTGTTGCAGGTCATATGATGGATAAATTTCACTGTGCAACTGCTCAAGATACATAGTTGCCATAACCACCTTGAGCATGTAATTTTTCTAGATGTAATCATCTGCCATCAATTACTGCAACACTTCTTTTTTCCCAGGGGAGAGTACAGCAAACCTGACAAGAATCAATAGAATATAGTATTTTAAAAGAGCTGTGCATATGGTGGCAAACTGTAATGAGGAAAGCTCTGTACACATGAAAAACACCACTGATATACTGAGGACTGCTCTAAGGAATGCAAAGTTCACTGGTTTTTTTAAGTTATAAAACCTAAAAGTTACAGACGACTACTTTGGCTGTCATCTGCCCTTTTATTAAGACACTTAACTGTTAGACCTAGTGTCTTGTGTCTTTAAAGGTAAAGACTCGAGCAAGTGCAGGGCTTTGTTTCTCACCTTTCTGGAGGTGAAAATTATACAGAGAATAACTAATTGTAGCTCAAAAAGCAACAGACCTGCTAGTGTATGGTGGGCTGGAGGAAGCAGTGAAAGGACGTAGTGAAAGTAGAAGTATGAGAGTGTCATAGCAACAGAGGCACTAACAGAAACTCTGGCTGCCAGGAGCTGTAATACAGGCAAGGATTGGAAGGAATGCTTTGCTCACCCTCACTGAGATTAACTCCACGGAGGAGTATCATTGTGTTTTCCTTAAAAATTTATGCCACAAGTCTTCCTGTTTGCTAGTCCATCTTGTTACTCATGAGATAACACTGGACTAAAAGTTAAGAAGTAGCTGAGCTAACAGACTCAGCAGCAGGCTGAGTCACTAGCAGTCAGTAATTAAAGACAGAAAGTAGAAGGTGGTGAATGTTTGCTGCAGCAGATCATGGAATCATAGAATGTTCTGGGCTGGAGAACCTTATAGGTGATCTAGTTTCAACCCTCCCTGTCAAGAGCAGGGACACCTTCCACTCCACCACAAAGTAAACATATTTTTCCTGAAACCTAATCAAAACATACACTCTTTCAGTTTGAAGGCCCCCAAATTCCTCCTTATCCTGTCTCACATACTCTTTTTAAAAGTCCCTCTTCAGCTTTCCTGTAGGCTCCCCTCAGGTATTAGGAGGGCCACAATTAGGTCTCACCAAAACCTTCTCTTGTCCAGGCTAAACAATCCCAATGCTCTTAACCTCTCCTCATAGGAGAGGAGCTCCATCCCTCTAATCATCTTGATGGTCCTCCTCTGGTCTCAGTCCAACAGGTCCTTGTCCTTCCTGTGCTGGGGACCCCAGAGCTGGAGGCACTACAGGTGGAGGTCTTACAATCACATATATAAATGACTTAGTGGAAGATGAAGGCTTGCACAAAGCCCTGTAGAGTGAGGAAAAGGATAACATTTTAACAACACTGGGGTTTTAACATTTGAGAAAAAAATTGTATCTGTATTAATATAATGAAAAAAATCAAAATACTGAATTTTCAAAGAAAGTGATCAAATGAAGTGGGTTTTAGTTTTCTAAGTGGCCAGTATGTTCCCCATCCATTGTTGGTTTTCACGTTAAGCATGCAGAGCATTAACAGGCTGCATGGAATGATGTGTCTTGGAACTGAGACCACAAACCAAAATGACCCGAATCTTCAGACATGTCTCTATACCAGAATTAATATTCCTTTGGACCTCATGCCTATGAGTTTATGATAATGTTGTTACAAATATTTCAGTTATGAAATTGTTTGGGGTTATTACTCTTTGAATGTAATTGACTAAGTATTATATATCTCATAACCATTGTGGCAGCCCTGCTTGCAACAGAAATCACTGGTTTTCAAGACTCCAGGGAGCTGCAAAAATATTTTCTCTGTCTTGAAATGTAGAAATATGATGGGGGTTTTCATGTACATAAAATAGATCCATACAAATTCTCAATGAGTCCCTGGCATGAGTATTGCAGGGAGAAGCAGTAGTGCTCCCTCAGCAGCATGTGTAGGTACCTCTGGGTTGACAGCAAATCTCAAATTATTTGAGACTTTTACTCGTTTATGGGTGAGAGGTATGGTGACCAAAGATAAAGGTGATCTTGTGTCAGGAATCCAGACATGGCAACTGTACTACTTTTCCAATCCCTGATATCAAACATGTCACAGAGCAGATGTTTTGCCAGATTCAATTCTAGTCTCAAGTAAGTTGATACAGTCAGACCTCTTTTCCCCCCTCATTTTTCCCCCTCATCCACTAATATGGTTGTACAGATATTCATCAACTTCTCTTCATAAACAGAGGCAACAAAATCTTTATACATATATCTATTTAGCAAACTTGAACCTAAAAATGTAAGAAAAAGATATACCTTCAATTTCACATTCTTTAGATACCTGAGAAATAGCATCTGTTTCAGGTGATTTTCTGGATTTATACAGGATAATGACTAGAAGGCCTATGTTTGTGAGCTATTAGTAAAGAGGAAAATATGAAGGAGCAGCTGATAAACAGTGTTTAGGAACTATCTGGTTTTCTAAACTCAGGTCCCAAGGAAGATCATTAAAAAACATGTAGGATTTTAGAAGTTCAAACTTTGGCTAAAACTCAGTAATCTCTAATTAATGAGTACTCTGTGATCTGTTGCAGCATTTGGAATGCCAGTGGCTATAGACCATTCAAGCTTGAAGAAATTATTGAACCACATTTGGTCATAACATAAATTAAAATTGGTAGCTTTCAAGAGAAAGGAGATAGCAATTTGTTATGATCTCCTATCCTTCCTTTACACAATGTCATACAGGTACACTTTTTCTGTCACAGATAGAGAGGCATTAATTATGGGTGCTGACCATCTATGCTAATCTGTACTTTCTGTTTCACATAACAATTTGTGTAACTTTCCACAACCAACTGAAGACTACTTTATTTGCAAGGAACAATATTCTGAAAGGTCACCTCTCTAAACCTAATTATACCAAACAATCAGAAGACAAACACCTCTCCCTTAACTTGCGTTCTTCAAGATACAAGCTTATCCTCCAGCACTTATTCCTTCCAAATTGGAATTATCTTGAAGTAAGTGTGCATTCACAATAAAAATAATCCATTTTTATAGGGGAAAAATGAGAGAAATTTATCTCATTACTTTTGAAAGAAAGCCTTAATAGATTTGTTTATCATAGAATCCTTAAACCTTTCTGTAGAAGAAAAATCTTTCTGTAGAAGACACAGAATGACCCAATATCACAACTGAATATTGCTAATATCATCAATTAAAAACATTCATTATATTCCTATTTTCATTCAGAAAAATATTGTTAAATGCTTATGTAAAACATAAATAAAAAATAAATTATGTAAAACAGTATTTATGTGGGGGTGGTGATCAAAGTTTTCACCACATTATGAATTAAAAATTAAGACTACAGATAAAGTGATTCAACCTGCAAAGCAAAGAGAGGCCGAGATGACAGCACCACAAGCAAAATTCAAGAAAATATATTTGATCAAGTTCTTCTGGAGCCCGTATAAATTATTTTGGTTCTCTATCCCCATATTTGTATAACTGAGAAGCAGCCATGAAGAAACTGAGTAGTGGTGATTTCAGTGTGGTTAGAATGAGCCCCCAGAAAACATAATATGAACAAGTGAATTACAACATGACTCCTCTGTGGTGATACAGGTCAGCTTTTGTTCTCTGTCCTTACCTACTCAGTTTTCATTATTAGCTTACATTTCAAGATAAAAAGAGGGCCTTTGTTTCAGCCCTTCTATAACATCCTGCTTAAACTTTGGTTTAGTAATACCTTTAAGATATTTGAGAATAAAGATGTAAAAAGTTTAAGCAGGATTAAAAACAGGTGGGGTTTTATGGTAAGCCTACATACCATATATTCAAACTAGAGTTTGGGAACATTACTTAGTCTTCCAAATACATTATTTCTGTTTAGTAAGATGAGATATGTAAGAATAGTAAAATTTCTGGTTTTACAGATACTATTTTCCATCCTCATTAAGGTGAGCACACATCAATTATTGTCTGAAGAGGTTAATGTCTGTGTCACTGTTGAGGGATTGGTTGTGTACAACAATCTGGTAAAATGGGACTTCTTTCATATTTTTGAGTGCTTGAACTGCAGGCTAGATTGTAGAGTACTTGGGTTTCTTCTTAAGAAAGCTGAAATTTTTCTGTTGGGTAACCACTCTGTATGTTCCACTCAAATGGTGCACATACAGTTTTGGAGTTGATGTGGAGTGGACAGTAGTGTTCAGTAGAAATGAAGAAAGTAAGGAGTCTTGCCATGCTGCACTTAAATACTGTCAAATAAAATGTAGGGGAGAGAGAGAGAGAAGTTGTACTTGGAAAAGACTGGTAACCTTATTACTATTATTTGCTAAGTAAAATTGTTCTCAATAAACCAAAACTTGTGTAACAAACACACATCACTGACACTACATTAGCAGTTGGAGAGAAAGGAGGATGCAAAAGACATGCACTTGCTTTGTGTTCTGAAAGGTAATTTCTTCCATCTAGAACAAACAGAGAAAGAAAAGGAGAAGCTTATTCTGCCACTGTCAAGTTGTGACAAGGAATTCAAGGAATGAACTAATCTTGTATTCCATCTCAATGTGACATGTTTCTTAGGGAGAAAAAATCCCCCCACACAACATCCCCCCCAGCTAAACAAAAAACCCCAAAACAAAAGAAAAAACAACCCCCCACGGTCTATACTTTTCTCAGAACTCCACTGATTTGTCATTGGTTTATTATGTGATGAAATAGGCACTGACTTAACATGTTACAAATATGTGTCTGAGTCTTTAAAATCAATATAAAGCAAGCCAAGAAATAATCCTGAATAGTCTGTACAGTCATATAGACTTAACATGTCTACAACTGTCAGGGTTTATGGGTGGATTTGGTATTCACTCAGACATAATCACCTCAGTCTAAATTCTCATGCCTTTTAGACACAAGATGTTATGTTGAAGCTAGAAAATTATTTCCTGCCGAAATAAATAATGAGTGGCATCTTACCGAGCACCTATGAGCCTCAGATGGTCAAAAATTGTTTTAATACAACTCTAATGTGTTCTAGTTATTCCCCCACCTGCATCCCCAGGTAATTAATGCTTTACCACAAGCCACGCTTCTCTTTCCATTTCTCGGAGTGCATACACTGCTGCTGAGAGAAAATTTTTTTTAAAAAATAGTGCAAATCCTGAATGACAGAACAGTGGGAAAAAGCATCTCTCTGAGCCTTTAGTCTCTGTTCTGAACATTTTGACATAAACTACGCTATGTGGAAAGAAGGCGCTGGCTTTCTTTGAATGCTGTTTTTGTTTCCTGTAAGAAAAGGAGAACTTGACACCGAGTTCCTGCAGCGTAGATGTAACGGTTCTCACTTCCACCAGATTAATTACTTTGGCAGCAATATATCATCTAAGCTCAGGTTCTGCTACCAGGTAATTACCACCTTATAATTAACTATCTCTTCAAAATGGTTTAGTCTCTGACTTTGCATCAGTTGTAATTGAATCCACCACACCAAAGTAAGTCATTTTCCACAGGCCTTAGAGTCAAAGGGACAAAGAACTTGTATATCTGAAGCTGAAAATAAAGTTAAGAACACATCTCCATGAACTCATCTTTCAGCTGGTTTGCAGCCTTCTGGATCCTGACCAGTGTTGCTACTTACAACTTTTCATAGAATCATAGAATGGTTTAAGTTGGAAGAGACCTTAAAGTTCATCTAGTTTCAACCCTGCTGCTATGGGCAGGGACATCTTCCACTACCACATTGCTCACAGCCCCAGCCAGCCTGCTCTTCAACACTCCCAGGGATGGGGCATCCACAACTTCTCTGGGAAACCTGTTCCAGTGCCTCACCTCCCTCACAGTAAAGATTTCTTTCTTAATATCTGATCTAAACCTACCCTCTTTCAGTTTGAAGCCATTACCCCTTATTCTGTCAGTGCATGCTCTTTTAAAATGTCTATGTCTTCCTTATAGGCTCCCTTCAGGTACTGGAAGGCTGAAATTAGCTCTCATCAAAGCCTTCTCTTCTCCAGGCTGAATAATCCCAATTCTCTTAGTCTTTCCTTGTAGATGTGCTTCATTCCACTAATCAGCTTGGTGTCCTTCTCTGGACTTGGTGCAATAGGTTGATGTTCTTCCTGTGCTGAGGACCCCAGAGCTGGAGGTGACATTCCAGGTGGGGTCTCATCAGAGAAGAGCAGAGGGGCAGAATCCCTTCCCTTGCCCTGCCGGCCACGCTGTTTTGGATTCAGCCCAGGACACGTTTGGCTTTCTGGGCTGCAGGTGCACATTTTCAGCTCATACCCAGCTTCTCACCTATCAACATGCCCAAGTCCTTCTCAGCAGGTCTGATCTCAATCTGTTCATCCCCACCTGGTCTTGATACTGGGAGTTGCCCTGATCCACGTGCAGCATCTTGCACCTGGTCTTACTAAACCTCATTAAATTCCCATTTCTTGAGCTTGTCCGGGTCCCTCTGGATGGCATCCCATCCTTCAGGTGTGTCAACAGCACCACTCAGCTGGGTGTCATCAGCAAACTTGCTGAGGGTGCACTTGATCCCTTCATCTATGTTGTTAATGAAGATATTAAATAGCACTGGTCCCGGTATGGACCCCTAAGGGACACCACTTGTCTGTATCCATGCCATTGCCTGAGTACTTAGTTTTTCCAGGTACCTACAGAATGAGTGAAATGTTTGCAAGCAGTTAAACTTGCTGAGGATTAAACTTTCCATTAAAGACATTGCTGGACTGTTGAGCTCATTCTTCCTCTTCATCAATGTACTTAAAACAAGTACATTATTCTGTTACCAATCAAGAGTACAATCTGATGGTGTCTGATCAGCCTGGGCTCTGTCTTGGAGAACAAACACAAACTGGCACAGAAGCAGCGTTTCTGTTGTGGTTAAAGAAGAGTCTCCTCAATCTCACAAACTGCTAAAAGCTCTCTGCGTCTCCTATGTCTAACCAAGGGAAAAGAGCAATCAGGACATGTTAAAGGCCAAAGCTTCTTAGATCTTGAAGCCATAAATTCCTGCATAATAGGTAAGAAAGGGAACCCAAAGAAATAAACAAACAAAACACCCTTATTTTTGTGGCATTAGGTGTCACAGGGACTGATTTTCTTCTGCATATTGAAAGATCCATTTTCAGCATGGAATCAGAGTTGTAAATTTTGACTGAAGTGTGGGGACCCACAATAGAGCCAAAAAAAAATTGAAAGAAGAGTCTTAGCAAACATCTCCCCACTCAGCATTTGCCAAGGAAAGGTTAACCTTTTCTTATGGCACACAACATGATTTTCCAGATCCTTGTCTCAGATTCTGTGCTCTGCCTTGTCATTCTACTCATGAGTATGGACTAAATTAGGCAGCAGAGCATCTACAAGTGAGGTACTGCAGCACCAAATACTGCAGCATTCAGGTTGTATCTAACTTGCTCAGGAAGAACCTGTTAGAAGGAGTCATAGCTTTCAATTGCTCCAAAAAGTTGTTTTTCTTTGCTGGTGTATTGTAGCAATAGAAAGACCAGCCCTTGCTTGGTTTTCAGCCAATACAGAATTTAAAAAAATCAGACCGAGCATGCAAAACTGCTACAAATTCACTGTTTTCATGTACAGCATGTGGAGCCGGCCTCAGGCAGCCTGGCAAATCCGGCCCTGTCCAACAGTCAGTAAGTCTCTAAAGGCTGGCGCATAGTGCTGAGTTTGGCTCCTGGGAAGGCTTTTTCTCAGGAGTGAGGTAGAAGAGAAAAGCATAAGAAGAAAGGAGGCAGATTCATCTATACATGGAGGCTCTGAAACTTATGAAGACATTGGAACTAACTGTAGTTTCTACGTGAAAAGGTGTGTAGAAATAACACCCTTGACAAGACCAAAAAGATTGATCACTAGCCCTACCACTTGAGAAAAATCTGGGGCATGGGATCTTGTCATGTGCTTTTGGTTTATTTCTGCAAAAAAGAAACACACATCTGGGATTCTACTGCTCTTGAAACATAAACTGTGTTCAAAGTACGATGACCCCCATACACTAGGGAGTATCACTTCATGCTAGATGTCTAACTTAGCAACAGGAAAACTGGGAACAGAAGAATTTAATATGAATACCATCTTTATCTTCTCTTCATATCTGATGTCCATGATATAAACATTTTAATTAATTAATTAACTTTTTCTTTTAATCAGATGCCCTACTTTGGCATGTACTTTGGAAAAACTCTTCATTGAAATGAACAGTAAAATACAACAATTTCACCATCTGCCTGTTCTACTCTATTTTAAACTAGGAGGAAAACATCTTTCACAATGCCTGAGCAAAGTCTAATACAGATCGCATCTAGTAGCCACAATAAGAAAAAAGAATCCTTGATTCATTGAAGCATCAATATTTCCAACTATACTGAAAGCTGAAATAGGATTTCAGGCAAAGGACAGCATTTCCCACAGTTGGATGCTTTGAAAATTTATCTCTGAATAGTTCTTCCAGCTGCTAGTAGTAAAGATTGAGTACCTCAGGTTATATAAGCACACTTTCCCCTATATTGTCCTTTATTCAGTCATTCTAAATGGAAAAGATTGCTTATCAGTGTGCATGAGTTTTCCTGTGTAAAAACCATTAGGCAATAGTCTCAGCAGTTATTAATCACTCAAACTCCAATGTTTCACTGCTGATTTAAATTAGCTGAGGATATGCTTCATCCTATTTCTTACTCTATCTATGCATAAATCCCAGTGCACACATATTATCTATTCCACTGAGCC
This sequence comes from Platysteira castanea, assembly GCA_013397175.1. Taxonomy (NCBI): domain Eukaryota; kingdom Metazoa; phylum Chordata; class Aves; order Passeriformes; genus Platysteira; species Platysteira castanea. The sequence continues at coordinate 180,916 of VYXC01009943.1, forward strand.
TATCAAAGTGTCAGAGACTTCAAATGATACAGAAAAAAAATCTTCAGAGAAGGTAACAGTCTGCTGAACTTCTGCAAAGGAGTTTCAGACAGTAGAAGAGTGCATTCAGAGAGAGAAAAAAAGCTGGATGCCAAGAATACCAAATTTAACTTTGATCTGCTTCATATCAAAGAGCACACATTTTAATTAGATCTTAGGCTCAAAAAATATTATTGCGCTGCCAGACAGAATTAGAAACATTTAGTGTTATCTTGGAGCAACTTGGGGATTTCCACGCTGGCAGAAGAGCATTAATTACAGTAAGTAGTGCACCATAGCTAACTATATTTTTGAAAAATTTGCAATGTGCTTAGTGTTCATGCCTTTCACTGGATCGAGAGCACTACAGAATGAATTTTTACTTACTGACAAAACAAATCATGGCATGACCATTAGCTATGTAGGTTTTCTTATGCTGCAAAATACTCACAACTGCAGAGTAAACATATTTATATAAGTAGGTTTTGCAATCCTTGAGTTTGGGTAGGAGAGGAAAAGTTTGTATAGAGATGTGATATCTTTCATGAGATTAGCTGAAACAGCTAATAAAAAGTAAGACATACTATGAGACCCAACTACCTTCATCACTGTGCTGAACCATTGAGTGTCACGTACTCATTAGTTGTAAACTTCAGTCTACATAAACTTCCTAAAGCTATTGAATCATTCTGGAAGGAATAGAAGGTAAACAAATTTATGCTGTCAACATATTAGGCACAGGCTAAGTGAGAAGCCATTTGAGGAAACCTCTAGCCAGCCTTCATGCCATATCATACCTAAAACAGTGCTCGAATTGTCTTAAAAATAACCTTGATGTTTGACAAGAACATTCTGTTTGAAAGCTGCTTCAAATCTTCCTTTATATAATCTTTCAGTTGTTCTATTAATCATAGCCAGCCCATACCAATACGCTTCTACGCTGGCATGATTGGGGCTTTTTTCTGGTTAAATACCTCTCCCTTCTCCTTTGCAGGTACACAGTGAGTACTTAGAGAATCTCTTCCAGCTTGATTTTGTTGAACTAAGGAAGTCAAGCTCTTGTAGTTTCCATTTGTATGTAACACTCCCTCTGTAACCTGATTACCTTAAAATGTCTTCAGGTGAGAACCTGTTCTGAGTTTGTCTTTCTTCAAGTCAGCAGAACAGTATTATCCAGAGAATTTCATAACATTTTCACCATCCTGCCTGCAATAGCATTACTACCCTGTTACTGCAAACAGATCAGATACCAATCCCCAAAATGCATTTAGTAATTTAGTTCAGAACTATAACATTTCTGCATGACCCACTGTTGCTTCAACTTTGCCCATTCTCTCGTCTTTCTAACTTTATTGTTTCTTGAATGAACCTGTCCCATATTTACCAACAGTTTCCCTTGGTAATGCATCAAAAATGCTATTTCTTTTTTAGGAAAATCAATTATTTCTGTTTGATACAAGTTAGCCTCAGTAATCCCATTATTTTTTCATTTAATCCCTTCCTATTTTGTTAGTTTCTGTGTAGCTCCAACTTTTCATCACACTATAGTCTAAACCATTAAAAAAGTCTGAAATTAAAGCAATGAGTTTTTAGTTGTTTGCATGGGGGTTTTTTTCCCTTAAATATAAGCTGTATTCTGAGGGCTCCCATAACAGTAAATCACCTCCCTCCTAATCTGAAGTTGCCTCTCTTCTTGTTTTTTCTTATCAAAGCTACCGACACAAATATATTACAGGTGCACTTCTAAGTTACCAGTTACAATTCTAAGTTAGTAGTAGATTTATAACTGGTTTTAGCTACTTAATGTCCCTTATAAGTTATACAGCTGTCAGTCCTATCCTGGTTTCAGCTAGGGTGGAATTAGTTTCCTCACAGTAGCTGTTAACAGTGCTATGTTTTGGAATCGGAATGAGAATGGTGTTTTGGATTCGGAATGAGAAGGGTGTTGGTAACACTCTGATGTTTTGGGTTTTTTTAAGTCATGTTTATCCTAAGTCTCATGCTCTGCCAGTGAAGAGGCACACAAAGGAAACTGGGAGGGAGCATAGCTGGAACAGGTGACCTTAACCGACCAAAGGGATATTCCACACCATAGAACATCCTGTCCAGTATATAAACTGGGGGGGATTTATCCAGAAGGGGAGCTGATCTGGGTTCAGGGAGGGGGTCTGGCTTCAGTCAATGGGTGGTGAGCAATCGCTTGGTGCATCACGTAGTTTTCCCTTTTCATTTTCATTAATATTATAATTAACCCTTATTACCATATTTTACTTTATTTTCATTTATTATGTATTTCAACATTAAAATTTTACTTTGATTCTCGTCTCCATTCCACCAGGGTGGGGGTAGAGGAAGGGGGTGGAGTGAGGGGCGCGTGGTGCTTGACTGGGCTCAAATCACAACAGTCCAATATACAGATCTGTTTCAAAGCCCACTCTGGAATCTCACAAGAACTTAGTCCCTGCAAACAGTATGTATATAGCAGCACCCAGTGTGCCAAATGTGAGAAGGTTACTCAGAACACAAAGAGTTATACAGCAACAGGGGTAGCTAAACCTGTTTGGAAAACTCAGGTGATTTGCTAATCACAAGTGAATTCTGGTCAATAACAGGCTTGAATACCACATTATTTCATGTTTATAAGCTGTGGGTTTTTTAGATATTTTTATTATGTAAGATAGGCTAACTAACTGATAATGCCATCTTTCTTCAGTTTCTTAAGATGGAAAAACATTATTCAAAAGCTGTTTATGAGACTGCAATTGGATGGAATACCTCGCAAGCCATTCATAATCGCTTAAAAGTGTTGTTAGCACACAGTGGCAAATACATTTAGCAATTCTTAAATTAATTCCTTCAAAGTAGATACTTCTTTCCTTCATGTGTCCCTCAACTTTTGATCCCAGTGAAACAGTATCTGAAAGTAGTAGCTGGACAACCACAGCAATTTTATGAAGCAGATATTTAAAATATCAATTCTGATTAGATAAACTATTACTATTATCTATGTTCAGACATCTGTCAGGCTGTCAGTGCTTGTATACAGCCACAGATTACACATAAAATTCACAGCAGAATGTGACTGCTGACTGACAGATAAAAATATTAATATCTACACATTACACCTTGAATTAATACATAGCATTTTAGGTGATTCAGCAAACCATTAGTAGTAACATTTTTAGTATGCTTTCATTTTCTGCATGCTTTCATTTTCTCCTTGGATCTATATTGGGCATACTTCATTTGAAAGAAATTATATGTTTCCTCATTAAGAGAATAATTAAGGACCACAAATATGTTTCTGTTTATGGCAGAGATGATGTTTTGATTATGTATCCCAAAATAGAGTGAAAGCATCTTGCTGGGGATCTCAGTACTGCTGAAGTAAAAACGACATGTTTTTAATGGAAGGTTAAATAGAAGATACTTAAACTGCAAATCTGAATAATTTTAAAATATACCGGAGCATTACAGAATTGCCTGATTACCTGTTTCCCATGTCAGATTGGTAGGTTGTAAAGACCCTTAAAGGACCATTACTAGATACGACTCTTTCCAGTAGAAGCACACCACCGTGGTCCATCCTATGCGTGGACTGACTCTCTTACTGTATCTTGACTGCTGAAAATGCACAAATGTAGACAAAAAGGTGCATGAGCCTCACATGAACGTATGAAGACTTAAGAGTGATATAATTTTAAAAGCTCATTCTTCCTTGAGAGTTTTTTTTTTTGTGGTAGGATGCTCTTTAAGACTGGTAATATTAGCCATAACTGAGCCAGTCTGTCAGCAAACTGATCTATTGTAACGTTAAACTTTGGCAAACCAAGTCTGACAGTTGATATTTCAAGCAGACCTATTCATGTGTTTAAAGCACAATTCATTCTGCAGTGCGGTTTTTTACAATCTGTGTAGCATACACATGATTCAAATATTTATATCCTTACAGGACACACATTTTCTGCAAGCTCTTAGATATGCAATGACAAAGGAGCTGACCTATATGATAATGAGCAATACAACTAGTCACTATATACTGTAGAAGATACAGTTTTCTGAAGATTCAGTCTTTTTTTCAATGCCTGTGTTCAGAGATGTTCTAAATATTCTAAACCTACTGAAGTTATTTTATTGTCATTTTTCTTTGAACAGTTGGTCCCCCAAAATTAATTAAAATGCTGGCTTTTAGCTTTAGTCTGTTAAAAGTCCTTTTATGATTAGAACATAATGTCAACACATCTGGCCACCAGGAGAGCAAACATCTATTTTAAAAAAAAATCAACTAAACTGGATATTTGCCCATTAAGACTCAGCATAAATGTTAGATGGTGCTATTCTGAGAGTGAGCTATGAGTAACTGAAAAAATATTGAAATATTACATTATATTAATTTCTCTTTCTATTTCTAAAAAATCCTGAGAAATAATATCAGATCTTATCATATCAATTGCTAAACATTGAAATGTAACAGGTCGGCTGAAGAAATCAGTTTCCTCCTTCATAATTTCTTCCCTCCCTGGAACTTTTCCCCTGATTCCAGCAATAGTGTGGCAAAATCTCCTTTTACCAAAATACTATGAGAGCGTGACAAACAGATCATTCATCAGGACTGGTAGGCTGCAATTAACTTGAGTAGAATAACTTATGTATTTTACGTACGAAACTACTTAACAATTGCCTTTATAAAAAAATACCGAGATAGAAAATACCAGTATAAAAAAAACCTAAAAAATTATAAATTATATTAGATTTTTATACATATGAGTCTCATAATTATAATACTACAAAGAATTCTCTCAATATTTTACAGATAAATGAGACTGCTATGAAGTTTTATGCCACCAGATTGAAAGAAATCTCTATCTTGGACCAAGAAATATTGGCTTAATTTACAGCAGAAAGAACAAGAAACACTGTCAGGATTAGAGTTTTTTGTTGATTGAAAGAAAAAGTTGAAAACTGCAAATTTCAGAATTAATATAGAAAGTATTTCCTAGTTTAAATAGTGAAATCTCCACAATAAGGTGCATATGCATTGTTCTTTTGCCTACAAATGCTGCAAGTGTAGGACCAAAGTAGGGCTTTTCCCTCACCATGAAACACAGCCAGTCCTCAAAACAATAAATAATTGCTGGCATCAGGTTTTTAATCCAGACCCAAAGTCTGCAGTAACTCAAATGAGAAAACTGAACTGAAATCCAAAATAGTGTCAGTCACTGTTGATTTATTTCAATGAGGAAGAGACGTTGAAAAAACAGCCCCGAAGTCAAAATTTGGAGTGTGCTCTTCTGTGGCCTGAAGCCAAAAAGCTTCTTGTCACTAATCCTTGTGAAATAAAATATTAAAAATTAAATAGGAATGAATGCTGTTTATGAAACTGATTAAAGAAAGGGTTACTGAAAAGTTGGTTTTGCTGACAGAAGCTCCATTTATCGAACAGTGCAATATTTAGCTTTTCAAGAGAAGTGAGGCAGTTTCATATGACCTTTTTCAAAAACGATTAAGAAATGCTGGCTTCATTTTGCGTCATATGCAAAATTAAAACTGCGATGGAGCTTCAACCTGTGAGACAAAGAAGAGCTACTATAAGAAAATAGGATAACATTCCAGTGATTTTTATTGGCTTGAAAACTGGAGACAAACACAGTACTCTACCCATTGGGATTTGAATAAAGCAAGTTCTAAACAATGCTAGTGTTCTCTTTCCTTCAAAATAGAAGTCGACAAAACATGCCAAAAGTTTAGGATACAAAAATTTTAATAAGATTTTTGACAGTTGCTTTACGTATGTTGTTTCTTGGCCATATACCTTATTTATGTTTCTCAGACTGGGGCCTTTATTCTTGTTTTCTCCCTGTGAATAAAGAAAAAAGGTCCTTACCATTGACTTGCCTCCCAGAACTCAGGATGTAAGGAGAAAGTGGCAGCCAGGATTAGGCTCCTGACAAAGTTCTGGGAGATCTGACACGAAAGCTTGAGGCTAATTTCCAAACAATTCTTTGGTTTGGGTCAGAGCACATAACAGTCCCCCCCAGGTGCCTGAAAACTGGATTTACAGTTTTCAGTCTGAATGATGCACCAACATACTTTCCCTGCTGCAAGGCAGCAAAAGGGAAGGCAGATAAAATAAAAGCTGTGTTTTGCAACAGTCCCCCAGTTTTATTCAGCATAGAATACTATAGTGGTTACAAGTCTGGGTTACTGAAAAACTACAGTTCCTTGACATAGTGCAAACCCTCAAGATTTCATCAAGCATCACAGTATTTGGTGGTGGGAAGGGTTGAGTTAAACTATTTAAAAACAAAACAAGAAATATATAATTCCTATTCTTTTACTTATGGAGAAAAATTTAAAAATGTGATCTGATGGCTCAAGAACATAAGGCAAAGAAAATATACCCTTTGAAGTTCATGGCATTTATAAAGACCTGAGTCATGATTTTTGTACGCTTGAAGTTGACAGTAATTTGCTTAGTCCAGCATAAGTATGAGAAATGGTAGAATAAATAGAATACAGTTGTTTCACTGTTATCATATACACTTTTAAAGGCGTAATAAGTGACAGACAGTCTTGCATTCTGTCTTTACACATCAAAGACTTTTTTTCACTCAGCAAAAAACCTTTAATCAAATCCCCATCTGGAGAAGTAAGGGTGCACAGATGTGTGTGTTTCACAATCTGTAAACCAAATAAAAGTATTGTGATCTCACAAAGTGCTGTGACACCATCACAGTTTTGGACAAGGCTGAGTAGAGTCTGTGCCTCTTTTCAAACCAAGTTCTTTTTTGTTGGGTGTGTCCATCTCATAGAACAGGAAGAAACCTCTCCATGTCTTCAGGGGACTGCATCCCAGGGCACAGGATGAAAATGCAAGGTATCTCTGAGACTTCTCTTTTTCTCCTGCTCTTCTAGGAATAGGTTGTCTTACCCCATACTACCAATCCACCAGTGACCCTGCAGCATTTTTCTGGGGAATAGATTGCTACCAGTGGTGGGTGGGAGAGGGGGATGTGAGGTGGGCTTTGCTTTGAACTTCTCTGCTTCCATGAAAACTGCAGAAATTATATATTCATTCTAACTCAAGAAGACACAGGGACAGTGTGTTGTAGATGATCCAGAGTGGAGGTAAACAGCACAAAACACTAAAAGAGCTGTCAGAACAAGCTCATAGCACCAAACTGGACAATGCATTTAGGGCTGCTTTACTGCCTGTCTGTAAATAGTCCCCTTATTTGCATTGTCTCCAGTCTTAGCCAAATTTCCACAGATATGTGAGCTCTTCGATGGCATTTCCCAAGGAAATTAGCATTATCCCCTCTCAAAAACACATGTTTACTGATCACAGGGTTTTATAGAGGTGTTGTGATGTTTTTCAGCTGATTTCACTTCTATCCATTAGGCAAAATAGTAGCCAAAGCTGGTCCCCTGCCCAAATGGTCTTTATGCTTCTGAGGGAAGAGGGAAGTTACAGTTCCACCCCTTATGGGACATTAAACATTTATTTATTTATTTATTTATTTATTTATTTATTTATTTATTTATTTATTTTACTGTAACATGGTCACAAAACACATGAAAGCTGTAGAAATAAAAGCAGTATTAAAAGCTTACAGCTTAAAAACAGTTCAAAGTCTACCTAGGTGACCTCACAAACATTTTTTTAATGGATGGGATTGTGATCAAAAAGGACAGGATTATGCTCAAACATGAACCTGAAAAGGCCATCCATATTTGTACAACTGGAAGTAACAAGTACGATTCCCTGAATAATATCCACATCCATATAAAATTGAAAAACCTGAGGCAGATACTTCTTATTGAGCTGGGATCTTTGTGCAAACAACTTAGTCATGTAAATGACTGCAAAAAAATGCTTCCAATTCATTTCTCAAAATTCTGGAATGTGTCTTGGATTCTAAAGAAAAGCCATTAGGTTAATTCAGAAAAATGCCCCTATTTTCATGCTCATAGAACTATATGATTCAGAACTTGAGAGAATACAGGGGGATTTCTGATAACTAAGAAAAAAAAATTCAGAAACTGCAATATTGAGATTTTTTTTCCACATAAAATGCAACTTTTAGCAACTAGTTACTTCTAAAGTCAGCTCATAATCAAGGCACTCTTGAGCCATATCTATAATCTGCCACAAGTGCATCTCTATGAACACTTCAGCTCATATCAACAATACTACCCCATACAAATTGAATTTCCCAGTTGTTGCTATTATGATATTTTGGTTCACAATGCAGAGCAGACAAATTACAAGGAAGTAGATTCTTTCCAGATGAAATGAAACTGGAGGGGCACTCCAGGAGCAAACCAAATGCTCTCCAACCACTAAGGGGCATTCACTTCATAGGAAAAGAGCTAGACTGATGTAGGCCTGCCTGTAAAACAAAGTTTTGGGTTATCAGAACAGTGTCCTCCTGAAAATTTATGCTTATTGAGTTGTATCATCTATTAATGTGAAAATAAGCCTATGAACTACAGAGTCACTATACGACTTGAGGACAGTCCTCTAGACTCATTCCCGGCTGGAGAACTCTCGAGTACTAAAATCAGACATGATTATCATGAGATGGAAAAAGTAACTTCTGCGTTTGAAGAACTGGGGACATTATGTTTGTACTTAACTAAATTATAGATCATAAATAATTTTTAAGGGAAAAAATATTTTCAAATTCTATCAAAAAGAAGGAACATGAAATACCCCTTTCTGAGTAGAAAAATTAGATTCCCATGAGTATGTTTCACTGAAAATCAGTTAGAGGTTATCTGGAAGAAGGTGTAACAGACACGTTTTCTTCTGTAGCAGAAATGAAGGTGAGAACAGGAGCATTTGTCTCGTCAAATTCATTTATTAATGAATTGCAAACTGGGGGGCTAAGAAAATCACAGCCTGCTTTATTTTGTAAGACCTGTAAATATTTTTTGATTTTCATATGTCTTCTGCCTTTGAGCCTTTAGGTAGTATTTGCTTAGCATTTTCAGCTTTTCTATGTTTAGACTCTTTATTCAATCATTTGGGTTTTTTTAAATGACAGTTGATATCATGTAATTAACCAATACTAGGAGCTGTAATTTTACAAAATGGAAGCAAAAGTACTAATTCAAGGACTTGAGTGAGTGAGTCTTATCATACAGCACCAAAGAGCAGTCACATGCTGTGGCAGCCCAAAGCAGCCCAAGTGGAAATCACTAAAACATGAGCTGGGCGTGTTGGCTCTTAGAAAACTTTACAACACCCACTCATTTCATTTTAAAATGAAATTAGAACCTTGTATGAGGTGTTTGTCATCAGGACATATTCTAAAAGAGGAACAGACTCATGGGTATCATAAAACAGAATACTGTCAACTGAACAGAATGTGTGCATTTCACAGAATGTGTGCATAATTTTAGTAACGGTACGCAAAAGCAAATATTTATCAAACAATTGCTTTGATGGCTCACTCACAGCTTGGAAATATGCAGCCTAGATCTGCATTTGACATCTCTATGCAAAGCAGTAGGAATTCTAAAGGCTGTCTCATTTTCAGCTTTTTTTCAAAGAGCAAGCACCAACATTAAAAGCCACAGCCAGCTAAATTTAGTATAATAATCCATCATTGTTTTTATTTTAAATAATTTGATTCCAGGAATTGGTGCTTTATCTAAAACACATTGCAAGATCATAATATTCCCATGAACCAGAAAATCTCATCCTTCTTACAATCTATTCAACAAACTCGAGAGAACCCTGGAAATCAAATATTTCCTAGTTAATATAAAGAAATATTTGTTCCATAAGCAGGAAATTTAAGCTGAATATGGGGGCATTACTTCAGGGTATTCCAGCCATGAGTTCCACACCAGCACAGTACCACCCCAGGACTGCAACTGCATCCTGAGTTGAGAGAGATTGGCCTTTTAACTGAGCAAGAAATAAGTGAACAAAAGACTGAAAAAAACCCCAAAATAAAACCCTTTGAGAATAGGACTGTATTAATAGAGCTTGTAAGAGATCATTCGCAAAAACAGTGAAAAGAGGAACTCTCCAAAAAAAAAAAGTATTACTTTGGTTCAGAAATGTTAGAGCTACCAAAGTTTCAAAACTGGTATTTCAGAAGTGTTTCTTAAATTCTTTGAAATGCATCATCTAAAAAGGAGAAGATTTCTTTGAGAAAATATGAGAAAGAAATTTCTTGTGGCCTTGGATGTCAACCTATGCTTGATATAACAGGGGTTTGCATTCTTAAAAAGACCACACAGGATATTTTTAATAGCATAAGAAAATTAAAAAAAAAAAATCTGGTAAACATGTTGAGTAATAGTTCAGGCAGTTACTGAAAGAGGTTAACCAGATTTAAAAGATTTAACTTTTCTGACAAGTTATTTCTTGTTAAAGTCAAAATTAATTTAAAAATCTCTTAAAATGACTGTTTAAGCATCCCAGGATAATACGAGTATGTTCTTTTCAAAGTCTAATGAGGCAACTTTTAATGTCCTACTGTTTTTAATAGGTAAGTAAACAAACTGCGCATCCCAGAGACAATTCATGCAAATATTCTGTGTGTCTATTTCAGCTAAATTATTTTGTTGCTTTTTTCACTATATATAGATTTCATCTTAGATTTCTAGCTCCTACTCAAGCATTTTCTACAGGTTTCCAATATGGCTTTTCAGTTTTTAAACTTCATTTTCTTGTAAAACGTTATTGCTCCATGTGGAACATATTAAATTTGTTGCCTGTGTAGTCTGAAAATAATTTCTTAATTTTTATTTTAATTGATCTTTAAAAATAGTCAGTGAATAAAAAAGATGTGAGTTCAACATGTTCAATACCCTAGCAATTGGGTTAATGACCTTCAGAGAGCTGCACCAGTCTCTTTTGGCTTCCAGACCAAGTGTGTTCTGTTCTCTTCTACCCAGAAGCACTGAGCAGTTCTCTGTATCAAAGCCAAGCTTCGAAATGGCTTGTTTTGTTCTCTAAGTCAGGAATAAAGGCAAACCCCAGTAAAACAATTAGCTTGGAACAAGTCTTGTGTATGTTTAAAAATACCGTTTGTTGGCAAATTCCAAAATGAAACTGTTGCTATGTATCTTGGTCAAGTAGTGTTAAGAGGCACATAAACCCGGCAATCTGGTAAATCATGTTCAGCTGTAAGAGGAAAGTTGTCATATGTGAATAATGGAGTGGTACTACCAGAAATACTATCATACTTTACTTTCAAGCAAAGTAAAGTAATTACTGACTTTGAAAATGGCAAGATGTAATGGTCTTTTAATATTTTGAAGAAGTAGCGACAAGTGATGCAAAATTAGAGCTGACCCAATAGCAAACATCAAAATTACTAGAAAATTAGTTTAAATTATCATCGAAGAAGTAAATTAAAATAGATAACTTTCAAAGTGATTAAATAATATTAAAATGCAGAATATAAATATTGATATGCAAGTCTTAAGTTACAAAGATTAGAGCTTGTTAGCAGTTTTGATATGAAGCCTTTCTAGTCCATCACAAAGACCAATGTAAAAACTATGTTTTCTATATAAAAGTGCTTCTCAAATTGAATTTCTGATTAGAAAGAAACAGATTCAGAGGCCAAGAAATGTTTGTGAGATGTCAAAAGCTCAAGATTATTGTGCTTCTCTAAAACAGAAAAAGTAGATGGATCTGGACTTCATAATGTAGGCAAGTTCCCCTAGCCACAGGTGACAACAATGATCTGGATATATACTCAAAGCTCTATGCTTTCCACAAAGAGCTGAGCAGCAACAAATGCCTGTCTCTAAACACAGTGGTTAAAATCCCATCCTGTGATGTGGGAGATCCTGTTCCAAATCATATCGCGTCAGCCTACCCTCACCACCTTTTTCTTTTAAAAACAGGCTGCCTCAGTCATTCTGATTTCCTTATTTAATGAGCTTAACTTCGTTAAGAACTCCTTAGGTAGAATAGAGAATAGATAAAAGATGTAAAGGACAGCCCCAGGTGTTTGATCCTTACTATAATGCATGTTTGTTGATAAATTCCCCAAGGTAAACTGTGAAACACTTGTTTAAAAATAGATTCACCAAAGGATAACAGCAGTCTTTGTAAGAATGTAAGGGTCAGGGAAAACCTTGCATGCCTTTTGGAATCCTGACACACGTTCAAGTACATTAGCAGCATGACATTAAAGAGCCATGTATGAGAGTACTGTCATCTTTAACATTTCGAAACATATATTTCAGACACTTCTACAATTATTCACAAATGTCAGATGACAGGATTTCTCAAATGCTTTCCCATAATTAACTATTTTCCTCCACCATCAGGGAAGGAGAATCAGCTAGGTAATTACAAAAAACTGCACAGCCCATGGCCCTGTCACATGGATACTTACCAACTATTCCATGCATATTGTTTCACTGAAACCTGTTTCAGGAGGCTTCAATGTCCTGGACATCACTGTGCTTCAGTTAACAAAGCAGGAATACTTGGAAATGCATTCAGTTCATGAATTCTGGAATGATACATATTGTCACCAGATGTCAACCACAAAGGTACAAATGCTCTAACAGGCTTTGTAAATAAATTAGAGGGTTATTCTTGGTTTCAGGCACTGGTCTATTCACTTAATATCATGTTTATCTCTTGATTTTTTCTTTTATTTCATGCTCTAAATAGTAGATAATGAAAACATTGATCGTACCCAAATGGAACAAATATGTGATGGAAAGAGAAATAATAAATTTTAAATTTCATAACATACCATCTTACCCATCATCTAGGAAGTTTCCTCTCCTAACACTTGAAAACTTTTGCTGTAAGAGTGTTTTCATTGAATATAGGCTTCAGTTTGCAGGGATGTGTTTGTAAACTGGCCACTGGAGAAAGGCACTGGCAGTGTAAAAAGTTTGAAGAGAAAACACAGTGTTCTAGTGAGTAGCCCTGGGCTTAATTAAAAATATATTTAGAGCTTTGTTGGAAGCTATTTCAACCAACTATTTTTTGGAGTTTATACAACAGGGATTCGGTTGTTCCAAAACAAATTGAAAGAACCATTTCTTCATGTTCAACACTCACCACATAAACACGGGGTACAGTCAATATTTCACAGGAGCAATACACCTAACACTTGCCAAAGTCTCTGTGTGCCAGCTTAGGCCTTCAGAAAGGCCTTCATGTGCTACTGCAAGTTTTCTGTGCAGAGACTTGTTTTGATTCTTCACTTTCACTTCATTTTCCATTTTCAAAAGCTGGGCAGGGGACAGTACCACAGAAACCAACCTGCTCATCAACCTTGCCAGTTGGTAGCAGTTTCAAAGCAACATGGTTCACATCTTCAATACTAATCAGCATGTTCCCTAAGCCAAAATCATGCGGCAGTTGAAAAGAAGATGTTGAGTTTAATCACAATATTGCTTTAGTTGTGATCATTTAAGATTATACAACAAAGTTTGTATATAGAGAGAGATATTTTTCACAGTTTAGTTGGTCTGCCCTCTTGTCTTTAGGCCTTTATGATTGCATCTCTTCAATATTTCTCTGTAATCATGAGTGAAACAGAGACTGTTTCTTGTTTCTAGAGAAAGCTGAAATTCTCAAGTAATCAATATCTAAGGGAAAACATGACATTTAAGTTTAAAAATAAATAATTGATTTGTAAGGGTTTTAAGGTGATTTGTTTTGTTTTGATCTTTTTGCCTTGGTGTACTGGCTTGTATTTTACTCCTCTTAACTTCTGCAGCTGCAAAACTCATGCACCATCTTGAAGTTTCCACTCTCATCCCATCATTTGATCCCACCAACAGCAAGGATCAAGCTTGAAATTAGAGCTGAGTTTGCTTTCCTGATTCAGTCCCTTGGAGATGACCAGGTAATCAGTGAATATGAATTAAATTCTTCACTAGTCTCTCCTCTATTACTGTTGGGGTTTTGGCAGCTTTTTATATGAAAATAAGTTTTTGTACTTCAAAGAATGCATAACATTCTGGGTCAATACATCTTCCTTCTCTAGGGCCTGGGATTCAATGAAAAGAAGAATTTGTTCCAGTCTAAACAGTAGAATTCAACTATTAACCACAAATATCCAAAATGATGTTTTAAGTTTCCAATGAAACTTAAAGATGGATTTTTTTTTTAATATTATTTTGATAAATTTCAGAAGATAAATTCATGTCTCTAAATTAACTGTCAGGCATGATTAGGATTGCAGTTTCCTAGGAGAAAAGTGTTACTGAAAGTAGCACAGTTCTATAAATGATACTAAATTACTGAAGTGACAATCAAACAGTAGACCCTTGGGTCAAAAGTATATAAAAATGAAGATAAAATATTACCAAAAAATAAGGTTTAACACCTCTTGATTTTGCGGGAGCTGGGGTTGTGTAACCTGGGAAAAAAAGGAGGTTGAGGGAGGACTTTATTGCTTCCTACAAATACCTGAAAGAATGTTTTAGCAAGGTGGGGGTGGTCTCTTCTCCCATGTAACAAGCATTAGGACAAGAGGAAATGGCCTCAAGCTGCACCAGGAGGTTTAGATTAGATGTTAGGAAAAAATTCTTCACTGAAAAGGTTTGAAGGCATGGCAAGTGGTGGGATCACCATCCCTGGAAGTGTTAAAAAAATGTGTAAATGTGGTGCTTAGGGATATGATTTAGTGGTGGATGTATCAGTATCAGGTTAATGGTTGTACTCAAGGGTGTTAGAGATCTATTCCAACCTTAATGATTCCATGATTCCATATTCTTTTCAAATGCAATGTGAGATCTAGGAAAATAATGATAAAAGACCAAATTAATTAGCTAATATGATATAAATATTGTCAGGATAGAATTGGTAGGAGTATTACCAGGTATAAAATTCTCAAGTAGTTTAGAAATTTTTTTAAATACATTCTTGTCAAAAGAAAGGACATTTTCTGAATGAGTCTACAATATTTTTTCTTAACCAGCAAAATTGCACCTGGTGCAAGGAAAGAATTTTAAACTATTACATCACATTGGATTTATAGAATATTTTTGGTACCCTCTCTCAAGTAGTCACCATCTCCAGGAATTTATTTCCTTCTGGTGCTCCTTTTTTCATTTGAAACACATGTACAGAGATGGAAAAAACCCAAACTGTATACATTAGCTCTGTGTATGAAAGCTAGTACTATGAAGGAATTTCTATCACTGCATTGTATGGTTTTTGACAACTTCTGCACTGAAAATCGGGGTTCAACTCCTCCATGGATTCTTGAACCGATTGTTCAAATTTTAATCAGAGGCAAAGTAACCTTTCACAGACCTCTAAGTCTCTGACCAGCCAAGGGGTATGCAGAGGGTATCTAAATCAATATTTCCCAACAACTTTTCCTTGTTCCATAAAAATAAGCCTATTTCTATGTAACTGGGAAATTTTCTCTGTCAAATTGGCTTTCCCAATTCTACCTTGGCCCTGTCTAGACTATCCTCCTTTCCTTCTCCCACTCCATTTGTTCTTTTTACTGCTGTCAGGCTTTCCTGACTCTTCATGTTCCCCTGCAAAATGCAGCTGCTTCCTTCTCTACTGCATACTAGTAAAATTTGCTGGCCTCTAATTTTATCAGCCAGCTACATTACTAAAATTAATGTGAAGAATGTGAGCAAACTTTGAGAAAAGACTGATCTGAAATAACCTCACCCATATGACAGGAATTTTAATATGTGCTGAACATCTATGAACATAATGCTGATTCTGTGCTCTTGTTCTAACTTGATTTCTCATTACATTTGCCTATTAATTTCATGGAATTACTTGACTCTGTAGGAAAATGTTCATATTTGAATGATAACTCCAAAGACAAGAATCTAGGTAGATGTCTAAATATCACTGAATTTGTGACTGTGAATGGTTTCATGGAAAATTAGTATTTTTTTTACAACATTTACATGAATAGAGAACAGAAGATTTTGTAAATGTTTTGTAAATACATAAGTTTTTCTCACTGCTTTACAGGTAGACAATGTTACAAGTACTTGTACTAGGACTGGCTGAAATGGTGCTAATTTATGTATTCAGTGGGACTTGTATCAAACTGTTTTGAATAACTTTAATTCAGATTTACGTATTTAGGGATATTTTGAATACTTTTCTGACTTTGCAATTCCAGGCATCTGCTGCATTGCATGATCTTTTCACATTACCTGCAGCAGACTGAAATGTCAGCTTCAGTAATAAGACGTGCAGAGTTTGTTGAGGAACTGCAAAGTTTGGTTTGGCTCAATTTCTGACTGAGCAAGTTTTTCAACTGCTCAAGACACTCTCTAGTTAACTATGCAGATGTGTCTCCTCTAACATCTCATGCTGCTTTGCACAGTCTGTATATCTTGCCACTGCCTCTTTTCTTAAATTATGTATGAAAATTATTATCCCTGAAACCCAGAATATTTTTCTGCAGTCATAAATGTGCATTTAAGAAAAACAACAGGTGCCCTTCACTGTAGAATCTTTCTAATCTTTGTGTTCTGATTAATGGTCCACTCCAATCCATTCATCTCTACCCGGAGGAAATGGAATCAAGCCCCTTGTATTTTATTAGACAGTTATCAGTAGGTGAAAAAAAAAAATAAACCCTTAATGATATAGACTAAAATTTTATTTTGCAAATGGCTATTAATTGCCAATTGTAAAGCTATAGGTACTCCTTGACACCATTTGTAGAGTGTACTTCTTGGGAAAGTTGATAAACCTCAAATGTATAGCAACACATAGGAAGATTTGCAGCATGGAATTCGTTAAACATTTGCTGTTTTGAGAATAGAAAGCAACTATCTTTAGACACTTCAAGAACTCATAATACTCTTTGTTCTAGTGCACATCTAGTGCATACTTATTCTAGTGCACATTAAGTATTGGGTTTTTCCCTCAGTTCTTCATCACATTTTATTGGAATGTTTTGTTGGCTTTGTTCTTTTCCCAAAATCTCCTTTGAATCCAGTTTTTAGTAATTGTTTCAGTCAAAAATAGAATTGAAAGAAAATTAACTTCAGACTTCAGTGCAGGCACAATTTTAAGTAGAAGAGTATGTGCTTTCTTTTTTCAAAGACTGATACAGTCTACCATGGAAACATTTAAATTATATGAATGTTACCCATAGAATAGAAAAGTAAATAAAATTTTGCAAATTTAAATTCAGGAGGCTTTTTTTTTTGTAGAAAAAAACTTAAATAATATCTCACAATATTGTAGCTTGGAAGATAATATCTTACAATACTGGGTCTTAGATAAGTAATCTAAGTACTAGGCCCCTGTGAAGTTGGGATTTTAGCCTATAATTTAGAGCTGAATTACTCCTTTTAGTTGTCCTGCAGAGCAAGGTGGTGAGTTTGGCTCTCATTCAGACTGGTTTTAGAGGGAAAATTAGTTAATACTAAATAATAGATCAAAATATTTGAGAGATGGGAAGTGTATTCATCAAACAACTACCAAAATAGGATATCATCATAGCAACATATAAAATATCTGATCTTTCTGCAAGCTCACGTGTGCTTATTATAGCCCATAAAAGACCTGTTAAATTTTAAAATGTGATATTTTATATTAATATACTTATTTTAAATTACTTTGCCTCTTGGGCTTGAAATTCAATGAATTATAGCATTTTTGAGATACAGTTTCAGTTTATGTTTGTAGATTACATTTTTACAGTGATATTTACATCTGTGCTATCCTTAAACAACATTAGCTCAAAAGTAAAGACCAAAGCAGACATCACAGTAAGCCTTAATATTTTAAGTGTACCAGGAAAAAAACCCCCAAAACCCCAAAACCAACAACAACAACAAACCAACACAATGGGTCATAATTCCACAATATATGAGGGGTCACTTATATGTCAGTGACTATATTTTCAGCAAATTATTCAGAAAAGCAATATTCTGAATGATGTTTCTGGCTGTAGTTCCAGACAAAATTTGTAAACCGTACGGACAAACACTATGCCACCTGGAATGCTCCTTGGTCTTCTTGTTCTACTGTCAAGCAGTACTTTAAAGACAGTGAGGTCTGCTCAATATCTCACTGTCAGTACTTTCTAATATTGCACTCACGCTGGTGTTTAAAAGCCAGCTGTGCATTATTGCAGCCCAACCAGCTAAGTTTAATATCTCAGAGAAATGTACGGATCAGATAGATGAAGAGTTTTACTAAGATGCATTTAGATCAGTGATTAAAAGCAGCAAACCAAATAATCCCTGCAATGACCGTAAATGTGGTCATGCAGCAGACTAGGCAAGAATAAAATCTCACTGCTGATCAACAGGCCTATCTGTATTTATCAATGTGTCATGAATCTGGAGTACAGTTCTCTCCGTGGGACAACATGCTTTTATTTCTGCTTAGGCTGACATACACAAGCTTAACCTCAGAACTTCAGCTGACATTTCACAATCAGGGTTAGGATTATCTAAAGATAATTTTGTTCCTCAGCCTTGTTCCTGATTATTATGGTATGAATTTTCTGCAAGAACACAATATAGTTGCCCCCGAATAAACCTCCAGTGTCTTAAGGTGTTATATATTTACTTCTTCATTCAAATTAAAAATTCTACCTTCGAAACTAATCTTTTATTATTTTATCAGCACTGGTTTATGCAACATATCAGACCCTACAAGTAAAGAATAGATTGATTTGAACATACAGTAAATTTATAGGGTTGTGAATTTCCTTCCTGGAAATAGTAGCTCATATTTCTTTGGCTGTATGACCTCCCTGAAAAGTCGGGGAACTCTCACTACTTCTGTTGCATTCAGTTAACATTTACTACATTGAGGAGTATGACTATAAACTTTTAAATGTAAGCTGATTATCTGCTTAGGCTAGGCTAAGTACATGCATAAATTTGTTCATGATGTTTTCACTTGGGTTTTTAGATAATGTCAAGTTTACATAAGTAAGAGATGAAGATGTAAATCTGTGAAATACAATACACTTAATCCATAATATTTCATACACCATCTATAGCCAAATTTTCAAAAAAGAAGAGAAAGGATGTTTTGTTTTCTCACATGCTTCTTTAGAACCACATCCTTTAGATCTGTAAAAATTAACCTTGCAGCATAATAAGAACATCAGGGCTTTTTATCTAGAGGAATGTATCCACAGATGAAGATGCAGAGTATAGAACAGCCTATCAGGGGGACATTCCAGCTGTAGCTGAAACATCACTCTGTCAAAGAGAATCTTTTTCCGCAGTATGGGATTTAGTAAGAAGCATTCTTCTGACTGTATTAACCTGACCTATCTATTCACTGATCAAATTGTCAGTTAGAAATCCTTCTCTTCCCCCATTCCATCAAGCAATGTTTAGGAGCTGATGTGCAGCCTTAACAGATAAAGAAACAGTGATTACTTGGGTGCGTATCTTGCTACAAAAATTCCTCTACTTTTTTAACTAACTTCATTTTCCAGATCAGAGATGTGAACTTTCAACAGAAGTAAATTAAGTGAATGAGTATGTATTATTTCAACTACAGTGCCAACACATTATTTCTGCTTCTTTGAAGCTCAGCACTTTTCAGCTACCCTAGTTGAAACTGGCTCCTGGAACGGAACTGTTTTTTAGAGCCAATGGACCACTTCTTGGTTTCTCAGACTGAAAAAAACCAACTCAAGTCAGGGAAAATGCTGCACCCTGCTCAAGTTCAGGCTGAGGGAGCTGGGGTTGTTTAGCCTGAACAAGAGGAGGTTCAGGGGTGATCATCTATTGCTCTCTACAATGATCTGAAATGTTTTAGGAAGGTGGGGGTCAGTCTCTTCTTCCAGGCAACCACTGACACAACAAGAGGACAAAGCCTCAAGCTGCACCAGGAGGTGTTCAAATTGAACACAAAATCAGGAGGAATTTCTTCATGGAAAGAGTTGTTAAGCATTGGAATGGGCTGCCCAGAGAGGTGATGGAGTCATCATCTGAAGGTGTTAAAGAAACGACAGGATGTGGCCACTTAGTGCTGTGGTCTTGTTGACAAGGTGGTGATCAGTCAAAGGTTGGACTTGATGACCTCAGAGGTCTTTCTCAACCAAAACAATTCTATGAATCTGAAATGCTTCATAGTCTGGAAAACATACATCATAGATCAAGATTTTTCAATTAGGATGTTCTCTTGAATGTGATGAGGTTTATATCTACTAGCAGAGAAGTTAACATAGGCAGCTAAGAAGTAGATTGAAAAATTGGAACAGTTCTAGAAGATAATTATATTTATTTCTCCTGATCAAGAATGCACAGATTGCACTCTGAAAGGCACTTCATGCCAGACTAGCTAGATTAAAAGAGGCTTCTGCTGTTATAAAATTAATTACCTATTTACTTAAAACAAAACCAGATTCCAGAATGACATCTGGTTTTTAACCTTGTTTTATGACCAATTATTCAGTGAAAAATTATGTACACTGAACTATGAAATATTGCTTGAAAGAGGGAAGCTCAAGGATGGAGTTACTATGCAGCATAAAGTTACACTGAGCTTTAATGTTAAGTTGAGGTTACCTAATATTCACTCAAATATCTTCATTAACCCAAATCAGGACGCCTGATTAAACTCTACCATAGGTGTACTGGAGAGTTTTCAGAGACAGAAATAATTTATTTCAGTCTTCTGTTTAGTACAAGGTATATTTTCTAGCTGGGGCTTCTATATTTTGGAGAAATATAAATTATTAACCCTAGCAGAAGGCCAGGATAAAAAATAAATCAAATTGTGCTATCTCCTCTTTAATCTCCTTCTTAATTATATGGAGAGCTTTTCTCATCTTTTTCACTTCTCCTTTAGCAGAAATTCCAAGATCATCTTTGGTGGAAACTTGGGAAAGATGGAATATGCTTCGGTTGCCCTCACCTATTATATCTACTAGATAAGCCACCCTGTCAGATGTCATAGAGTCAATGAATCCTAAAATACCACTATGGACATTATTAGAACAATAGGCACCTCAGGCTACTTTAAAGAAAACCTTGTGATGAGCCACAAATACAAAGATTAGTCCCATGAAAAGA
This sequence comes from Platysteira castanea, assembly GCA_013397175.1. NCBI lineage: Eukaryota > Metazoa > Chordata > Aves > Passeriformes > Platysteira > Platysteira castanea. The sequence continues at coordinate 201,928 of VYXC01009943.1, forward strand.
GAAGCCAAGGAACTCACAAAGGAAAAAAAAGATTATTTTAACAGTTGTAGTGCGACCACTGCAGAAATAGTTCACTCTTTCCATGTCCATTTGTGTATACATATTTTTATTTACAAAGCATATTTGTATATACCCTTATACAAATTTTACATACCTTTATATACAAAGCATCTTTCAATTCTTCATCAAACACAGATGTTTAGTGATGAATATGAATGGAACAGGATGCACAGAAGTGATGTAATATGCTTTCTTTTAGAAAACAGAATCTTGTATAAATTTTGTTTTTAGAGATATGTCATATGCCAGCATCTGTACAATATCTGGGTGTCACGTAAGTATTCTCATGATTAAACTAGCTCCAAGACTGAAAAATTCCTTCATTAGGAGAGGAAGTCTTAAAAGTACATTTAGCACTTTATTTTGAATTTACAAATTGCATGACAGTTTTTCCCAAGTCACTGAGAAAAGCATCTGCATCCTTCAAGCATATATTTCTATTCATTTTTTGGGTCATATCTGCAATGACTTTTGCCTGTCATTTCATCAGTCAGAACTTCCCCAGATTTTTTCATGTTCCTCCACATGTCTGGAATCCTGATTAAAAATTGGTGCCACATTTCAGCTTGACTTCAAGATTTGAAACTGAAAAACAATTAAAAGATTGCACTAGCAAAATGAGTGGTCTGACTGCTCAGTCCTTGATATCCTGTAGAATTCTTTAGTTGGCTTCAGCCAGTTTGTTCCTATTCCTCTGGCCCATTTGCTCTGTCACTGTTTGTCCTACTTGTGCTCTAGGTTTGAGGGGCCTCCACCAATGGGGAGGAGCTCCAGCAAACTCAACATCGTCCACAGATGGATGGAAAAAATGATCTAAAATCATTGTTATAGCCTTATCTTCTCTGAACTTTTCTTTTGGTCCCTAGAGGCCTTCTTGAAAGCACCATGCTCTGCTGCATCTGTAAAAGGGATTATTACTAGTTTTTAATGCTTTTCCTAAGTGACTCTTCAAAATCTTTCTGTCACACTTTATATATTGGCATTTAATCTGTAATGGTTCATGATATTTTCTGCTTTTTTCATTTGGACTTAAATTTAGCTTTTTGAGGAGTTCTTTTAGTTCTTTAACTCTGTAACTCTGTACTTTCTGTTTAGCCATGGTGGCTCATTTTGGTCCCTCTAAAGGCCCCCCTTTCTCACCAATCATTACAGTAGGACTGTAACAAATTTTTAGGAACTAAATGTTAGTGAATGACAATACACTGTCCTATACATTTAACATAAACGTGTCCTATTTCCTCGGATTTACACTTTCAAACACTTGAAGTTAAATGCTAACAAGTACTGTTTTACTGTCAAAGAGGAGTCACAGCGTATTTACACTACAGCATGAACATTCTCAATATAAAATTTGCTTATGAGCCACAAGTCTTCATAAAAATAAAAGAAAAATTTAATCCAAGTAATGAATTGCCAATAAATTACTTTTCAGTAAATATGTTTCTTCATAGCATAGGGAGCCCAAGTAAGCGTGGCCTAAAATACGACCAAGGTGAAAATTCTGTAAAAGCATAAAGATATGGAGGTATAGGTTGACAGACAGGTAGATATGAGATAGGTAACAGAATAAGTCTCCTAATTCAATGTGTTAGAAAAATCTTGGGTCTAACAGCCTAAGAAGTTACAACCACACTGGGTCAGACCATTCAGACTGCTCCAGTAGTGACCAGCAAGGGAGCTAAGAGCCTCTGTCATAAAAAGCCTTACAGTTACTATAAACACAAAGCAATTCTTTTCTTTCATCCTGGAAGCAGCTCTTTTTTCAAACTGATGCTTCAAGCCACTGCACTGTGGCATTTATTCTACCGATATCTAGTTTCCAAAGTTGGAATTTCTCTCCGTGGTATGTACATATACATCCTAGTATATTCCAGTTATAACTAAGCATTAAACTAATCCTACATAATATTGCAGAAACTGACAAGGAATATATACGTGAGGACGCTCCATAGAATGTCTTGGGTCAGAAGGGTCCTTAAAGATCATCTAGTTCTAACCCTGCTGCCACTGGCAAGGACACCTTCTACTACACCAGGTTACGCAGAGCCCCATCCAATGTGATCTTGAACACTTTCAGGGATGGGGTATCCACGACTTCTCTGGGCAACATGTTCCAGTCCTCATCACCCTCACAGTAAACAATTTCTTCTTGATATCTAATGTAAACCTACTCTCTTTCAGTATGAATGAATATATATACACACGTGCCCTCATAAATAGTCTCTGTTTTTTCCTGTAGGCTCCCTTCCAATACCAGGAGGTCACCATTCGGTCGCCCCAAAGCTTTCTGTTCTCCAGGCTGAACAATCCCAATTCTCTCAGCCTTTCCTCATAAGAGAGGTGTTCTGTCTCTAAACACCTTGGTGGCCCTCCTCTGGAACTGTTTCAATAGATTTATGTTCTTTTTGTTCTGGGGATCCCAGAGCTGGATGCAGCATTCCAGGTGGGATCTCACCACAGCAGAGCAGAGGGGCAGAATCCTCTCCCTTGACCTGCTGGTCACACTTCTTCCGACACAGCCCGGGATACAACTGGCTTTCTGGGCTGTGAGTGCACGTTGCTGGGTCAGGTCTAACCTCTCATCCGCCAACACCCCCCAGTCCTTCTTCTCAGGGCTCCTCCCAATCAGTTCTTCCCCGCAACCTGTACTGATATTACGGGTTGCGCCAACCTAGGTGCGGCATCTGTACATCGTGATTTAGTTACAAGCTTGTGTTATGCTCCACAAGTTATCAGAACAATTATTGAAAGGACTTGGTTTTGGACTACCCACCAGACAGACTACAGGGGCACAATCTGGATGCTACAGCTTTTATTGTAAAAAAAACTTAAAAGAAGTAACATCTATTTTGTTAAAGAATGGCCAAGCAAGAATTTATTTTTTCACTTCAAACTAAAAAATTCTAAATAGAAAAGTAAAAAGTTTAAGCTAAAATAATAGCAATTAAAATTTAATTTAAAGTCAAATTACAATAACAGAGAAAAAAGTAATTATACTGACAAATCATGATTTTTAACTGCTTACAGCAGTGCAATCACTTTGCAATCCTTTTACTTTTCATTAAATGGGGACTGGAGAGATTATGCACAGATTTTAAAATAATTATGTTTAATGTCACCAAAACTTGTAACAATGATCTGATTTAGTAGCATTTGTCTTAGATATGCAAAACTATGTTGTTCTGAAAACAGCTACCTACCTAAAGCTGGGGCTATTATTCTAGGAGGGAGCTTTGGTGATAGGGCAGATCTACTGGACATGGTCACTGCCTGCTGCACCTGTTGCCCCTCCAGCTGTCCTTAGAAGTCCTCCTTATTGACATATTGGTCTGTCATCCTCCATCTGTCTCCCTGAGGAGAGGATACGGCCTCCAAAATGCAGACAGTCTCTTGACACAAAGCCTCTTTAGCACACCCAAACCGCTGAAGGATGATACATAGCATTTAGTCTCCAAGGGCTTACTCCACCTCTCCTCAGAAGTGTGTCACTGTTATGCAAGCAACATGTGAGAACCTGAACATTGCTAATTTTGGTCATTCCCAGGAAAGATTCTTTGCTAGCACATTTGTTAAAGAAGTATGTAAAAGTCTTTTCCTGTTTCTTCTTTCACTTTAACATGATTTTAATTTGTGTAATTTTATGAAAATGAACAGGGAAAAATTAAGTCCATTGGATGGCTTCATGCTGGCAAATATATTAGGCAAAAGCAGAGTCAAACCTTTCAGAAGCCCAGCTGCTTTAAAAGACTACACAGAGCTACTCAACTGATGTTGGGCAATTATGGGATAATCTTCAAGTTGCTCATAGCTAAAAATTAAATTAAACCCTAGAAGCATAAAAGAAGAAATGAAAATCTGACACAGGTTATTACTGTATTCCATCTCACGGTTTTTTAAGAACTTCATCTAATGACTATTTAATGTGTGAGGACGCCTCAAAGTTATTTCAAAGGGATTGCTGTCATATGGGGGCAGATGTTGGCTCTCTGGCACAGATGTAACAAGAAGATGTGTATTTCCCCTTGTGCCCTGGAGACACAGTGCCTCAGTCTTGGTACATCTCTATATCCGTGCCTAAGCACTTCAGCTTTTTATGTGCATTGTTCAAGACTGCTTGCTGAAGCAAAACTTCATATTTCATAGGCATACTTGTGAGTAAGCAAACCTTTTTACTGATATGGAGCTCCAAAGATTTGGATAGTCAAAATTGTATTCTTCTCTAGCCTTTTTCCTCCCAAGCACATTAAAATGCCAACATATTAAAAGGTCCTAAAATTTCTTAGGTATAAATGTAGCCATCTTCTCAATTTTACTATAAACATAAAATAGGCAAGTGGCCTCTTTCTTTTGAAATTACTTAATTTTATGGGAATCATCTACTGCAATCAAAGATTTGTGACTGGATTTTCAAAACTGTCAGAAGCCAGAGTCCCATAAATGTTCACAGAATGTCTTTTATGATCACTTAAACCAGAGGTATTTATACTCTTGTTTTTTACAAAGTACATCCAACCACTTTGAGTAACTATTCAAACACCTTTAGAAGTTTGGCCTTTAGACATTACTCATGTTGGGAACTAACTTCTCATTTATAGACTTAAGCTGTGTCTCTCAAGTAAGCTATCCCAAAATTGATGCATCTTGGATGAAATGAATTTTGTTTTAAATCTCAGTCCCTGGTCGCACCTCTGACCAGCAACAAAATTATCTACAATTTAGGTGTAAGGAATTAGAGCTCTCAGGTCCTGCTGAGTTCACAAAATTGTTTCCTTTTCCCCTCAATTTTATTACCCAAAAGTCAAACATCACAAAATGCAGAGTCACTCCCATCTTTGACAAAGACTTTTTATCACTCTGTCTACAGTGATACATATACATTCAGTTTATAAAGTTTGCACTTTGAATAATAATTATTTTAGCTATATTGCTCATAACATCATCATTGACAAGGTGGTGTTAGGCCATAGGTTGGACTCGATGATCTCAAAGTTCTTTTCCAATCTAGTTAATTCTGTGATTCTATTAAAATGAAAGCATATCTGAAGTTCAACAACACTGGAAATCTACCAAATTACTATTAGACATTACTTATACAGAAACACTAATTCTGTAAATTGGTGGGATGTTAATTGCACATCATCTCTATACCTTTTAAACACCACGGAAATGAACAACTGAAAGACCAGAGGTAGACAGCCTGCTCTAAGATTCTTCTTCCAGAGAGCATACAGATAAAGGACAGCTGTAGCTACAGGCAAAGCTTCCTTTACTAATGTAATGTAGGTGGGAGATGTGAGGCTACATTTCCATAGACACACTAATTATCACCAGCTAATGATGTCTTCCTTGGAGATACTCATCAGTGTCTTTTTCTACTTAATGACTCTAAATTATTTAAGGTAATCTTGATTTAGCACTGTCTCCTGATAACTGATTTCTTAATTTATTCACAGCTAAATGATGATTTAAAACATATTAATAATTCCTAATTTTTAATAACTAGACTTTATTGACAGACATTCAAGTTTCAGAATTCACCCATTAGAACACAATTTTTTCAGGTGACATTCGCACTCTTTCTTGATTATCAGAAGTGGGAAGGGAGAAATTGTCATTAAAGCTTTAATTGTAGTATTGATATACACATTCTTTAACTAAAGCAATTATATGCTTTTAACAGAAACTCCAGTACTTTTGTTTAAGGCACTACTTAGTCTTGTTTATTCTTTTCAACACCTGCAGAAAATTTAATTTAAATGTAAATTTATCTCATTTTTCAGTTTCAACTTGTCGAACACTGTCACAGATCTTTTTAGGTCAGGTGCTTAGGAAAGAAATACGTTGACATGGGTAAACACAAAAAGTAAGTAGAACTGCAAATTTCTGTAGTGAAGATGTTTGAGCTACATTTACATACAGAGAAAATGCTGGGAAAATGGGAGAACCTAGACTACTTGGTATGTATATCAATAGTTTTAGTCAAATATGAATGAAGCTTTAGATGAAAATACCTATTTTTTGTTACATCTGTGTTTTAGAAATATTAATTCCTCTGCCCTTTGCTTTCTCATGAATATACAATACATAAGGAAATGAATGCATAAGGCAACTCTTTTGATACTTTGGACTATATCTACTTACATTAATGCTAGTGCATAGTGGATGGAGAATTAGGATTCCAAAGAAAAATATTCTATGACCTTGAGATCAACAGCTCTGAGTGAGTATTGCAGACAGGCCCATTATTACCCCAGATATAAGCAATGAAAACAAACCAATACTCAACTAAGACAAAACCTTTGACTTACCAGTCCCACAAGCCTACAAGTAAAAACCTTTAAGACTGTGTCTTATAAACTTCTTCAAATATTTTTTTTATTGATTCCATTTGAAGATTTGCCTGAATCAAGACCACAGGAAAAACAGTATCATTATAGCTAAGTATTACACAGACTTCATTAAGCAAAGATCCTGAGCAGGGACCTGACAGAAAAACTATGGAGTCTGTTCAAAGAGCTGTGCTGTGGGATGAAAGTTGAATAAAGTTCATAATTTCTGATTTGCCTTTTCAGTGTTTAGACTGGAGCAGAAAGAACTTAAATAGTCAATGAATTACTCTTCATCAGTTTCTTAAATCTGAACAGCCAACCATTGGGGGAAATGCCAAATCCTGAGCTTCAAATTAGTGTAAAATAACATATTTTTAAGTCTTCGAAGCTATATTATTAGGGTTTTTTGTCCTACTTACTGCCCTCAGTCACAATGTATTTGCTTTTTCATTAGGGCACTATCTGACAAAAGACCAGATCTATGAAGTCTGTGCAATTCTTTGTCCTACTTTGAACTCCTGAAGTCCAAACTTGGAATCATTCCGTGCACAATGAAATAATAGTGTTCATGGAAACTTGTCTTTCAACCATTTCCAGATGAAGAAAACTGCTTTCCTGTCCTTTTCCTCCTTAATCTCCAGCACTTACCTTCTTTTAATTTAGTCTTGCTTCTCAGCTTCTAGAAGTGTCCTATATGAAACAGTTATTATTCGTCTTCAGAGAATGTACAGTATACCTGGCAAAAAAACTGAAAAAGGATAGGAAAAACTGTAATATATGCAAGAAATATTCACCAGTTGATTAGTGTTTATACTTCTGGGCAGATCTATAAAGTCCAAGGAAAAGAAAAGCCAAGAGTTTCTTTTTGCACCATTTCATTTTACCATAGAAAAAGAAATTGTGTTCTCTTAATTTTTGTCATCAAGGATGAGGTGCTTTTGGGCCAAATTTAGGGAAACGTCCAAAAGGAACATCTCCTCAAAGGAAGGCAGGTTATAGCTGCCCCTCCCCCACCAGGTTCGGGGAAAAAAAATATTTTCCTCGGAGGAATGTGAAAGAGAAAATAAAAACTATTTATTTAGCAAACACACAGGAAAAGAATAATAAAGCTAAATAATAAAACCTATCACTGTGGAGAGAAGATCTGATAGATTTTAGAGTCCTTCTGGGGGTGTGGTCTCTCTCCTCCTCCTCCTCCTTGGAGCTGGGTCGGCCTGGGCCTCCTCTGGGCCGAAGGTGGGAATTCTCTCAGTGAGTTTTGGTGTTCTGATGTTGAAACAGTCCAGAAGAGAAGAAGGGAAAAGCCAAAGTCCCAGAAAGAGTCTTAACTCTCAGTCTCTCTTCGGAGAAACAGCCGGAAAAAAAAAAAAAAACCTGGATGAAAAGCAGGAAGGGTTCTTCCTTCGGTCCTCAGCAGCAGCAGCAGCAAATTTCCGTGTCCTTGAAGCGCAAAATGCTTTGCAAAGTTCACTGTTTTTTTTCTCTCTCTTGCACCCAGTTTTAAAGGCACAGAAAGGTTCAGGATCATATCTGGGCACAGAGCGGTGATAGGGGATACAACAGCATAAAGTCACCCCAAGACAAAGGACTATTTCGGTTTTCTGTTATGTATGTTGATGGAAATAAACACTTCCCCACATCATAACAACTTATCATTATGAAAACTAATTCTTCCAAATAAGCCTCATTTAAACATTTTTTTTCCTAAATAATTTAGTATAGCATAATAGGATTTAGTTCTTTCTCCTGAAAATATATCTTTCTGATGAACTATAGGAAAAGTTCATTTGTAAGTTTGGCAACCAACAGACATATTTGCACAATGATCCTTCTGAGCTAACAGACTATATAAGCAGTTAAAGTACCAAAGGGTATATTCTTGCACTGTTGTCCTATCAAAAAAAAGAAGATAATGTGGAATGTGTGTAAAGAAAATTTCAAAATATTTGAAAGAAAAACTTGTCTGCAGCTTAGAAGAACAACTGAGCTTCCTCCTTATGCACTTGGTCTCAGATACAGGCAAAATTTTTTAAGCTAAAAGCAGCACAGTATTTTTTGAATGGCAATTGATTTGACTGATTATAAATTTATAAAGAAACCTTACTGCCCTCTCTGTAATAGACAATGATTCAACTTTCCAGATTGTCCCCAAGTCAGCTGTCAAGCACCGACTGCAGAGACTCAGGTACAGACTAACTATTTATATTGAACAAGGTCTGGACAAAAAGGGGAACTTCACGCAAACTTCAGTGTGTTTTAAAATGTGGTGACATTAAGGCAACTCTGCAGCACTTTTGCTGGAAGTGAGTTTCATTGAGGAGAACCTTTAATACCCAGCCCGCTGTTTTACAACTTGTCTTTGAAAGAGAAGGAAGCAATTTGCAGAGCAATGAGCAGAGGCTGCAGTCATTTTACTCTCACCAAGTACATATTTAGAAGATGTCAGTGATAATCTTGAAAAGACACAATAGGATTAGGATACAATTAGGAATGCAAGAACAACAAAATATATCCTAACATGCTTACATATGCCTATGCAAAAAAACATGGTTGGAAGAAAAATTTATTGTTGATCAACATTGTTTATTATATTGTGCAGTAGATTATATTTTAATGTAGTTTTCAGTAAATGGACATCTATATATCCATATCCAGTAAATATACCTGTGTATGTATATAGTATAGGTGTGGCTGATCATATGGATTTTGAATTAGTGCAGTTCCACTGTCATTTTCTGACTAAATAAAACAAAAATAAATGAAAACATACATGACTTCACTAAATGAAGTAGCTGTCTCTAATGAATGTCTTCTTTAGCTGTCAACACAGTTTTCATACATAAATAACAGCATCTCTGTACAACAGAGCTAGTCAGGTATGCAGTGATGGGTGGATTGCTTTGCGATCAAAGTTGCAGCTCTGAATATGGAGCAAAGTACTGACTTCACAGTTTTTGCAGTTATTATGCCAAATTACTCATAAGCTAGTAGATGTAGATTTAGGATGTGTGGTATAAAATTCCCTGCAACATCTCAAATGACACTCAGACTTCTAACACATCTACCTGCCTAAGGTCACCCTCTGGCTAGTATTTGAAGGTTGAAAAAAAGACAAAATACACCATTGATTTGCCCACTGATTAAAAACATACTGTTGAGAAAATAATCAAGTTCAACTTTTGAACACATAATTTACTTAAAATAGCTAAGAAGACCTCTGTGTCAAAATAGCAACATGAAAGTTTTGCCTGAGGCTAGATATATCTTTCCAGGATGAACATCTTATGCTTAATGAAACAAGTGATGTACAGAGGAAATAAAAGTTGAATATCAGAATTGTTATTAGACATGATCACTAAGCTTACTAGCAGAAAAAAAAAAGAAAGAAAGAAACCTAATGCATTCCAGAAACTCTTTTTCCTATTTCTTTTCAAAAGAGAAAAGAAAAAGAAACAATGAAATATTCACAGTTGTATTTCTGTTATACCTACACATAGGAAAATGCACATAAAGAAAACTCCTTCCTGTAACTGCCAATGAAATGCTGTGTCTGAGCAATAATACTACCCATAACTTCAGGTGTTGATTTAAGGCAACGTGAATACCCCTTTAAAGTCACTACATGTTTTGAAAAATGTCCCTGTGTATTTGTGCCTCACTGAGCATTATATCAGTCCTGTCCCTGAAGGGGTACTGTAGGGGCAACATAACTGGAAACATTCAGAATCTGCCACTTTTTCTCAAAGTCTCCAAGGAAAAGATAGCTCTGGTTTTGCTTTGCATAGAAGGAGGAAAAAACCCCAAATTTCAATCATTTATTTGGAAGCTATAACCATATTTAGGTGGAAAAAATAGAAAATAAAATAAATAGAAATTTATTTAGGGGAAAAATAGAATATTCACTGTTGGTAAAATTTCCTGTCTAAAGCTTATCTATCTAATTTAGCACCAGCTGCTACACCATGAAAGCAAAGCCAGCCTTCTGCAATTTCTATAAATGTTTTAACTAGCAAAGTGTTTAGTTACAGAAACAAATACCAAGTCAAATTACACAAAGCAATATTACAGCTAAGTATCTCAAAATTAATGGATTTTAACCTTGTACAAATTGTAAAGGGTGCTTTATTTGTTCATGTAAAAAACCCTGCATATGAGGCCTATCACAAGTAAGTCTTGCAGATTCAATCAGCCTCTTCAATGGGATTATATATGTCCTGAAGGATATCTGTAAACTCTTTATTTACTCTGATAAGCAATAGGCTGTATCAGAACACCTACAACACAATAAATTGCTTGGCTTAGTTTCTGAAGAAATCTTGAGCTTGAAAAAAAATTAATAAAGATTACTTTAAAAAAATAACATCATCAAGAAAATCTTTACAACTAATTGTTTTCTCCTGTACAGAAGCAGAATAAGGTGTTCTGGTCTTTACCTTAATATTAGAATGTAGTTAAGTTCGTACTCCTGTTCTTCAAGCACTGCAACATCTCAAATGACAGTGGCACTAGAAACTATCTTCCACTTAATTAGGATAAGATTTGCAAATACAAGGTTTAAGAGGTTAGCCTACATCTAATTACCAGTTTTATAGGTTCTCCGTGAACAAAAAGAACATTTCTTAAGTATGCTGCAATGGCATTTTCCTTGTAAAATGGTGGAAGACATTGGAAAATGAATGGAACCATTAAATACACCTCTTTTTCACCTGTAATTTAAACAAAAGTAAAAATAAATGAGAAGGTCATCTGGAGAGGTGACAGTTGATGTTCAAGCTGACTCCTCAATGGCACAAGTGGAGTAGTGGTTGCATGTAAGATAGAAAGGTGAGCTGGGGAAAAAACATTAAATGCAAGTTTAAAACATTTTATTTTAGAACAGGTTCCTGTAATAAACTCTGAAAGGAATCTGAGAACATATTTGTTGCTAACTTTATGTCCCTTGCATATCATTTTCTGCTTAGCAACAATTGCTGCAGATATTGTCAGGTTTTGTCCAAAAAAACAGTCATAACTATTTTAAGTATGAAACTTTCATAATAAGAGACCAAAATCTCAAATTCATGATATTCCCATGTAGGCAGAATTTTCATTATGAAAAACATTAATTCTGAGGAATTTATCCTTAGATTTTGCTAGCCACAAAGTTCTCTATACAACATATCCTGGAGCCCTTTCTCAGTATAAATAGATAATAGCAGGACATAGGGTATTTTCCTCCAGCTATAAAAATAAAGCACATAATAAAGAAGTTTATAAATTATTCTTGGAAATGAACAGCTTTGTAGCTTTTGTCAAAATGAAAAAATGTCAGGGCATGAAAAATAAAACTGTGTGCATTTTCACAGAGAAACAGTAAAAGGAGTGGATGTTGAACTTTCAGTATATGCTTCTGACACTGTTTAATTGCAGGAGAGAGTTTTAGAGTCTGGTCATGAGAATGTCATGAATAAATGATTTCCATTAATCAATTGTTAAGAATTGCTATGTAAATTACTATACAAACTTAATTAGCTGCTTCTCTATTTTTAGTATTTAACCCCCCCCCCTTCAATAATATATATCCTCTCTCTTTTTTTTTTTTTTTTGTACAGCAAATTAAAGGAATTATCTTTGTTAATATTTGATCTGGCATGAAAGTATTAAGGCAACCATGACAACACTGTCAGTAGCGATAAATCAGATGAATTACAATAATGACAATATGTAAGCAATGGAATGTGAGCCTTTAAGGGAGCAGCATGTTCTGACCCATTATAACTATTATGAGCACTCCCTGGCTTATGCTTTCTTTCATTTCTGATAAAGGCCCTTATTCCCAGAGGTGCTGCATGTAATCGAGCTTTTAACAAAGTCGGATGAGTCGGAGATATGTACAACAGCTATTCAAATTCATGTAGATAAGAAAGAACACACTGCTATAAGCCAGAGTTTTTTACATATTTTATTTACTTTTTTGATATAAGCCATTGTGGACTGAAGAATTCTATGCTGTAAGAGTTGCAGTATTTGAGTAAATTCAGACTGGTCAGCAATTTTATTAAAATATACTGTGCTCCATCAGAAATACACTTAATAGTCAAACTTCCAAGTCTCAGGAGAGCAAACATTTAAAAGAGGTTCCTAACACTGGAAACATAACATGCAGTGAGTCCCAGGATCTTTGGTCTGTGTCCTACTCTTGCCCAATCCATGGAATTCCCTGATCATTTGTCTTGTTCAGCTTGCAGAAGAGAAGATTGAGGGCAGTCTGCAAAATCTTGGATGAGGGCAGTGGAGGAAAGGTGGCTCTCTTCTCTCTGGTGACCAGAAATAGGAAGAAGAGTGAAGCTGCATCAGGTGAAGTTCAGACTGGAATCTAGGAAAAGGTTGTTCACTAGATGGACGGTCACAGCATGAAGCCTTCCAGAGTTCAAGCAGCATCTGGATGATGCTGCCAGTTATATGGTTTAGTTCTAGGTAGGTCTGAGAGCAGCAAGGAGTTGGACTTAATGACCTTTACGGGTCCCTTCCAGCTTGAGAGATATGCTATGGTTCCATGATTATTGCTTGCAGAGGCTCAAGTGGGAAAGAACATGACAAAGAGCCTTTTGTGGATTTTAGAATTTTTATTTTTGACTGTTTTGAACGCAAGGTTTCAGTATCACCACAGGGTGATGAAACACAATTTATTAAATTTCAAAGAAATTTCTCTCTTTTTTTTTTTTAATGAGGCATGGGGAAAATCTGTCCAGCTTAATATTGTCCTCAACTTTTTACAGCCATCTCTAAATGAGTTGCAACACATTACCTAAGTGTGATTGTTCATTAATGTGGAAATAGCTTGCATAGCACACAATTCTTCTAAAGTTAGGGAATAATTGAGAAAAAAAGTAAACAACCATTTTTTTATCATCTAGCTAGCCCAAACTACACATAGAGGAAGAGTGGTTTTGTCCTACCAAGGCAATGGAATTGAATAGTCTGGTAGACAAGAAGATATTTTTGTGCAGGGGAGCAGAAAGCCCTAAGTTGCCTTCATCCCATGCTCTGACCACCCTTGCTGTCAGTCAAACAAACACATATATAGACCCACCCATACTGAGCACAATCTCTTTGACTTTCAGACAAGAGGAGTCTTCTCCCTTTTCTGCACAGATGAAGATGGGCAACACACAGACACCTGCACAGACTGACACTAGATTCTACTTTTCAGCTGCCCTGAAACAACTTGAAATCAATGAGATCACTGCTAATTAGGTCAATCAAGTATTTAATATACATCCAGCTTTTGACCTACTGTGTTTGGGAAAACACAATAAAGATGCTCTCACACCTGCCAGGTTCAGCAGAAAGGAGGGGAAAGGCAACTTTATTTACGTATGTCACATCTTATACAATTTTTAACTCCACAAGGGATTGGAGAACATGTCACTTCCTTCTCAATCCCACTGGAGAAAAAAGATGCTCATCAAAGTTCTTTTATCACAAAAGGAATGAAAAACAGAAAATACGGTTAAGTAAACATTGGCTATTATTTACATGAAACTGTGTGAGAAAGAATTCTGACTCCAAGGTTAAAACAGAAGGCTTTAGCAAAAACCAGGGCAACAACCTACAACAAAACAAAATAAGAAGGAAGGCATACCTAATAACTGTATTATGGTTACTTGCCATCCTTTTTAAGGCACTTGCTGAACAAAATACACAGTATTACCTAAAAAATAATCCTATTTCAAATGAAAATTTCCTACTTTTCATAAGGGAAACCCAAAGCTTTCGAATGCTATTTCTGGGTTAGAGAAAGTTTATGGCCTTGTTTCTTATAAATATTTTCTCATCATGCTTTACCAGCTTATGTTTGGGATACATGACTTTTGGTATGTTTATAGCATGGACAGAGACTAAATGAAATAATTATTTTTGCATTATGAAAATACTTCATACATAAAAATAGAAAATTTGATAGGAACAAGCTAGTCACATTCTGAAAGAAAAACATGGAACTTTAGCTGCAGCTTATATATGGAAGATTATACACAGGGTTGATCTTTCTCTCACATTTTAAAGAAATTTTTGAAGCTATTTCCAGATTTTTTTTTCTGCCTTGCAATTGAATGCGGGCCGTTCCTTCAGAGGAAGTCTGGAGTTTAGATTACAGTTCCTTCATACAATAAAAGAAAAAACCTGCCACCAACAGCAACAAAAACACCCCGTATGACTCCAGTCAAAGGGGTTTCTCCAGCTTTTATTTGACCATTTTTTAACACTTTCTTTCAGCTTAAATAACATTAGTGCTAGACTAATTTGAAGACCACCCCCTCTTCCATCTTCTACTTTCACCTTGTATAGTCACTTAAGCCAATAAACAAGATGACTCAGAGCAGTTTTCTACTTTCTTGGTGCAGGAGTGATTGTCTGTGGGAGTGTGCATTTATGCATGAGAAAGGGAAAAATGATCCCAGAAAAGGAGGAGGAGGATAAAAGGGACAAAGATGCATCAAAATGGCATTACAGAATTTCAGCTCTAAGAGAGTTTGCTGGAGACTGAACTGTGGGTGATGTTATCCAGGCTCATCTATACTTAACAAGGCTCATAAATATGCAGTTCAAATCTCGTATTTAGTTACAAAACATGGAATTTCCATGTGAATCCAATAAAATAGGATGCCTGAGAGGTCAAATCCTCCCAAAGAGGAAGACACATAAGTGAACTCCAGTAAAGTATAATACACACAACAAGAGTGCCTACCAATACTCCTGGCTCTGCATTTTTAGGCAGCGAAGGTCTAAGACATTCTACACAGCAGAGCAGAGGATAAAGTTCCCTCAGCAAATAGAGCTATGATAACTGGAATTAAAAAATACAGACATGAAGAAGCAACGCAACGCAGGCTAGTGCAAGGCTGTATTTGGTTTATTAGCCCTGCAAAGATGGATGTTCTTTGTTGCATGGTTCAGTAAGATACTTTTTATCTTTTCCTTCACCCTACTCAGCTGTCTAAGACTGATAATTACTTTCTCACATTTAGTTCAAAGCACAGGTCAAAAGACTCACCTTTTGACCTGTTCTTTGAACTAAATGTGAGAAAGTAGGATGTAGGAACACATGACAATTAAAAGAAAACAAAACAGAAACACAAATGACAGAGGATTTTCATTAATTTGGTGAATACATCCAGGTGCTTTAAAATGCTTGAGAATAGCTCTCAGCTCTTCCCTAGTCAGAGGTTTTTTAATGTTTAAGAGCATTAAGCCTCTTTTTTTCTGGTAAGACATTTTAAGATTCCTTTATACCATGTATCCATATGCTTTGTAATGTGATATGCTTACTTTTAATTTTTAGCATTGAATTTCTCAATTTCTTACAAATTGTTTCCACTCAACTGGATCCACTGTGAGCTCTCTCTAGTTTTATTATTTCTATCATTTTTTATATTTGCTCTTTTAGCTTCACAGAATTTCACCTTCTCTTTCTACTGTATCTAAAAAGTCAGATTTTATAAGAGCATAGCACTCTCCTTTGTTATGTTTTTGGTTTTTCTTTTGCAAGAAGTATCCAAAATATATATTTGCATCAATATAAAAAGATTTAAATAACTATTGCCAAGGAAAGGTTTTTGGGGGTTCTTTTACATGATTCACAGAGAAGAAATAATGTTGAACTATGGAAAAAGGACATGATATTTTGAGACAGTGTCACCGTGTTCCATTGCCCTCTAGACGGAATGACAAACTTTGTCTGGGCTAAAGTGAGGTCAGTTGGAGAGAAAAAGAAAGGGGGCATCTACTTTATTCCAGATGTATCATCATGTTCCACCTCATCTTTAATATCTACTTGCCCTTAGGTGTAAAACGGGAGTATTTCACAGAGTGCTCATTGGAGGTTTTTCCATTTATCAGGAGCACTGGATAAACTCTGAGTGAGAACTGCTACTGAGAGTAAGATGAGCAGAAGTTATCTCACGCTCCAGTTCAAATGGGAATTAAGAGAATACATCAGGAACTGGATATTCAAAGTATTTGTTTTTCATGACATTTCATAATTTCTACCGGAAGCAAACAATCATGTTTCTTGAGGCTCTTGGTACTTCATATTTAGCACTTAATGTAATTTGGTGTTTAAGAAATAAGGTATTCCAGGATGGAATAGGTTTATCTAGAATTCTGCCTGAATGTATATTTTTACAGGATAGATATTAGCATTTGTACATCATTATTCACATATACTGCCTGATTGTTTAAGTCTTGATTTAGTACGGAGTCAAGACTGATGTAACAATATTATTTATGAGTATTTCCTTCAAGTTGAAATATTTAGCATTTCCTAATCGGCTACTTATTTGGAGAAATCGAGAAGCAGTGAAAAAAAAATCAAATCCATGGTACAGATATATTATATGTATATACATACGTATACAAAACTTAGATTAAATCTTCCTGATTGGAAATGAATTTTTGCACATAGAAAAGTTTATGAACTGAATGAGTTCTACAGAACTGCAACTCTAAACTGCAGAGGAACCAAGAATTATTTTAGCTACAGAAAACATTTGACATTCATTATTTCTGGCATATCCCGCCATTCTTGTCCTTTTCAAAGAGCTCAGAAGAATTTGTATTCATAATGATAGTCTGAATGACCCTACTTGTAAAAATAAAATCATAGAAGAAACAAGAAAGCAAATATCATGTTTTCTATGCACGAGACTTCTGCAATACAGGAAGGAAAAAAATATCAACATGATGCAAGAAATGTCTCTGTGATAAGATGGGTTACAAAAAAAGCTTTTGTTCTCTCTTTTTTTGTAGACATCCAGTAGGGTATAGGCATAGAGTCAGCTGCTTCAGGTTTATATTTGTTTGGGGATTTTTTTAATCCGATGATCATGAAAAAGTGCATGTCATTAGGACTATCTTTGAAACTATAGGGCCATTCTATTTTAAGGGGAACTGGGTTTTAATAATAAAATAGTCAACATTTTTCTAATGCAACTCCAGAAAAAGGTCTCCTAATGGAGTCTATTTCTACAGAATTAGGTTTGTACTCATTTATTTCATAAAACTGTATCTATTTTTATGTTATTTTCAGAGTACTAGTTCTCCCAGTTAATGAATTTTTCTTATTAGGAAATACATGAATTACAGCCATTTATTTTAAAATTCTGTTTTAAACACTATTTCTAGTCCTCTAACTAGGTTAGGAAATGGGTGAATCTATTCCCCTTTAGGGTCTGAAACTTTATAGCAGACTTCAGATGGAAAACATAAAGAAGTCTCAAAAAACAGGACTTTACTGAAATAAAACCACTCATATAAGAAGTGTTGCATATGTTGAAGCATTACCTGGACTGAGGCTGGCCCTTCCACCTTACTCATTAAAAAAACCAAAAAACAAACAAAATCCACCAACGTGTATGTATCTTTCACTTGTATTTTTGTTTGTTGCAATTACTATATCATTAAACGTGGAACTATTTAATTCTTTGCATTAGAATGGCCTTGGCTATATAAGAGACATTATAATGTTCTGATTAACTAATATTATATGCAGTTTCCAGACCACTGTAGCAACATGTACTTCAATGAAAATATTATTACATATAGCAGCTACAGATCAGACTCGGATCACGACTCAGTGACTTCTTTTATAAGCAAAACACTCCACAGTTAATATCTTTTCCATTTTGTCAATGTGTAAATTATTCCTTTCCAAGGAAGGCTACATACTAAACTAGGTAATGCATTGTTCAGAAAATATGACATTCAAGAATGTGGTTTTTCTGGATCAGCAGGAAAAGGTTTGCAGCTCTGCATATCAAGAGCTTTATCTCAAAACAAGCTTTGGGTAGTCAAGTGATTCCTGCTGAATAGGAGGAAATTTGCAACAAACCATCTTGGCTATTGATTTAAGCCCCCCCATGGCAGTGGTCACAATGGGTAGAAATTGAGTGAAGGTAGTTGTCGCGGTGTGTGAGACCACACTGGTCAGGACCAATGGGCCAAAAGGCCCTAGAATAAGGCAGGTCCATTGGTGGGACAGTCCTCAGGTCCTGGTACCACCCCCAAGGCTGAGATGCAGTTGTTCATTACGTTAATGTGTGTTGTTCCCATGCTTTGGACGGGCCCGCTGGCCCCCTCCCCTTTGTACCTTGTTTGGTCCCTCTCTGGAAAGTTCTCCTCGCCAAGTCCTCCCATGGGCTCCTGTTCCCCTGCTCCGCCCCTCCAGTTCCCTCATTGGTTCTTGCCCTGTGGCCCCGCCCCCTCTCCGCATCCCTGCCCTCAGCCCATTGGCCCTGATGTTATGCCCGCCCCGGTCAGTTCCAGATATAAAGATTGTACCCCTTCTTCCATTTTCTCTTTTGTCCCTGGACTGCTCCATGTGTGGAGCCTCAATAAACCTCCATTGTTGGAACCCCATACAGAAGACCTTTCTCTCCTCTGTGCTGCTGATTGCCGCTATCTGGACTGCGTGTGTATGTACCTGGACCTTCGTCTGGCGTCAGTGCCAAAGCGGCTCCCACTGACCGGGGACACTTTTGGGAAGGCTGCGGCAGGTAGTCCTTTTAAATCACTGCCATTAAACACAAACCCCTCAGTAGCTCCTGTATGCTGGTGGAAGAAACCACAGGTATTAGCAGTGACTTACGGAATTTGCCAGATGTGAATGCCATGCTGATAGCTGAGGGGTAGTTTTATTTTTTTTTCATTTCACCTCAGAGACAAAAGCAGTAACTGCTGAGAACTTCCTAAAGACGATTCAGAATTTAACACATCAATAGTAAAGCTCAGTTAAAACTTAGATTTTGAAGAAATATTCAGAAACAGAAACCTTTTAAAATGCCTTGTTAAAAGTTGAATTATCCATTATTAGTCATTGCTTCCATGATCAGACAGGGGGAAGGTTTCTTTGTTTAATTTGTGAAGCTACCAAAGAGAGTCTGGATAAACAGAATCCCTTTACAGTGAGTTAAGGACTAGTTATCTTTTCATCCTTGTTTTCCACTTGCACTGTCTGCCTACTTGTCCATCATTATCCCAGAATAAAAATTTGATTTTAGTAGTCACTTTCAAGCCCAACTAAAACAAAACAATTCCTACAGTTTCATTAAAAATTATCAGAGTGGGAAATAGGGTTCCAAATTAGTGACTCTTCCCCAAGTTAAGCAAAAGGCTACTGTGTTATTTCATCTCTATCAGACATCACAAAACCATCTTCGGAAAGAGCAGGTGTATGAAGCAGGGAGATGCACTTTATGATATTCCAGCCCCAGAAAACCATCCAGTCATGACATAAAAGGCCTTGGGAAATGAAGTGTTATAAATTCCATTACTCATTAAGCTCTGTGGAGATTAATTCTTTTCAGTGACTCTAGTTTTACCAGATCTTATCACTTAGACTTGTTGATAAATGTGATATATTTTAAATACTAATAAATTTTAAACTTGAATGCCTTGTTTCAGGGGCATTCCCCTAGGTGACTTCTGATTTAAAGACATGTAAAAAACTGCTTCAACAGGCATTATAGTTTCCATTTATGCTGGAGAATCACACACACATTTATAACTGCACAAAGTAGACCATATTTTAGCCACAGCTAAATATATATATATTATAAATAGGCCCCACAGAGCAACCACTGGTGAAATGAACACAGCCATCAGAAAGACCTTCTTCATAGAAGTGTATTGTTTCAAGGGAAGGGCAAAGCATATAATTACTCAGGCCAAACTTAGTGTGGGACATCTGTGCTATCCACTGCAGTCAGTTCAAGCAGCTTCATCACACTTTCTTTCTATCCAGTTTACTACTTTCCATTGTGTATCAAGGTTCAGACTTCCATTCGTTAAAAATGCCACCCTAAATGTTCCCCACAGACACTTCTGTGCTGTTGCTGCAACTGCCACACAAGGAGAAAACAACCTGTGGGCATCCACAACATCTCTACTTTCTTTTCTAACAAAATTCATGCGTACCTTGTCACCCACAAGCATACCTAGTCTATTCCATAATCATAGCTGTCTCGCTGTTAATTTGCATTAACAATTGTCTTCCACTACTGACAAAAGTATCCTTGGATTCATTAATCCTTTAGCCCCCATGAATGCAACTTCTAGCGTAATGAGGTCAGGGAAGATGAGTTGACAAGGGTAAAAAAAAAAGGTTCAAAAAAAACCAATGCTCTACTTGTTTTCACACCCAAATGACTGACAGATTGTATGTATCCATACTCACATTACTACACTGTTATATCCATGTGAAAAATTCCACTCAAGGCAAAAAGATCATTTACTATCTCAGAAATAAATGTTTGCTTAGTGACAAGCATTTTTGTTTGGCTTGTAAGTTGCTATATTTTCCCAAAGACCTTTTTCCAAGGTCCGTTCTTATTTGTTTTTACCCTTTCCTATTCCTCCATCTATGAATCATCATCCACAGCCAAAATAATGATAGTTTTTATCTGAGAAGAAAGGAAAGAAACAAAGAAAGAAAGGAAAGGAAGGAGGAAAGGAAGAGAAAGGAAGAAAGAAAAAGAAATAAAGAAAGAGAAAGAAAGAGAAAAAGAAAGAGAAAGAAAGAGAAAAAGAAAGAAAGAGAAAAAAAGAGAGAAAGAGAAAGAAAGAAGAAAGAAGGCAGAAAAAGAAAGAAAGAGAAGGAAAGGAAGAAAGAAAGAGGAAAGAAGGAAAGGAAGAAAGAAAGAGGAAAGAAGGAAAGAAAGAGTCTTCTGTTTGGATTGTCTAAGTCTCTCAGCTGCTGAGTATTTTACAGGAGTTACTCCAGAACAGGTCCATGACTATAGCACTGACCTTGCCTTTAGGAGCAGAGCTCAGTTCTGCTGGGTTCTTTGTATTCACTTTTCCCACTGAAATCAGTCACCATTAATAAGCCTCTCAAAAGTTGCAAGGAAAACTGACAAGACAATTAGGCAGTAACATACATCCAGCTATTGCCTATTCTCATACGGTATCAAATTTTAGTAATCAGTAAACATTTAAAACTTAATCTTGACCCAAAATCCAGTAAATGATCTTGCAGCACTACAAAATTTCGAAAAGAGGAATTTTTCTGTTAGGGCCTCTTAGCTTCAGTTTGTAGAACACATTATTACACTTATTGTTATGAATTATCTAGATCTTGATATATTATTGTAATTATATAAATATATATAAAAACACATTAGAAAATCACATCCTAAATTTTTTGAACACCTAAAGCATAAATGGTTTATTCTTTCTTCTCCCAAAAATTCATACTTCTAGACAATAATAACAACTTCTTTTGTTCTCTAAGAGGGTCTTTAGTGAATTGATGTTCACGGAGTATACAGATACAGAAAGTTTTCTACCAGATCTAATCCATCATTACTTAGAAGATTTATATTTCTAGAGCTGTGGACTGCCTTAAACAAAATAAATTTATTAGAAAGATGACCTGAAGTTTATGTGGCCTTATCCACCTTGAACAGCGAGGCTGGACCAGATGACTCACTGTGGTCCCTTCCAACCTCACCCATTCTGTGATTCTCCTTCTCCTTTTGTTGTTAATCTATGTGCAGTGATCATAAACTACCAGAAGAGGCATTTTACACAACAAAACACATTCTGACAGTGTATCCTGAGAGACACAATTCTTAACAGAGATAACAGAACCCTCAAGAAACTGTCATTAAAAAAATAAAACCTGTGATTCACCACCCCTGAGACTAATAGAGGTAAAGCAGACAGAGGAAGATGGAAAACATTTTTATATATCTCCATTGTTATTCTTCATTAACCAGAGTATAAACAGCCTAGATATGGAAAGAGAAGAAGTTTGGAAAATAGTCAATCATCAATATGTGAAGTTCAAATCCATATATTTACAATGACAGAGATACGTTGTAATGGCAACAATTCTTATACGTTTTTTTCCTGCAATAATATCAAAGTTGTTACAAGTTTTTTCTACTCTTATCACCTAGACAAAAATGTCTATATTGGCAACAACTCCTCTTCTAATCCTTAGTTTCATCCTTACTTATGAAAGCAAGAATCTCAGGATGCAAACATAATTGAAAAAGGTAAGAAACTGAAAAGAGACAAATTATTTGTTTATTTGATTTGTTTTCTGGAATCTTTAATGCTGTTAATATCCAACAATTATTTATGTCAATAAATTCCAAGACATGGCTACGACCTCCATTTCAGGAAGTCCCTAAAATGTGAACTATTAGTCTGGGTGCATCTTTTCTAATGCCCTTAGGTATCTGTTGCTGTTCACTCCCAGACACGTGAAATTTGCTGCATGTCCTTGTAGTGTGATTCATTACAGACTTTATTACGAATTTAGCACCCAGAGATTTCAACAATGACCTTGCTGTTTTACTCTGCCAATTCCCTCTGTCCCAATCCCTCACCAGCAGATACACAGCAGCTTCTGTTTCGTGTCAGCTCTCAGGAAGTACCAGAGGATGTTTTTCTCTCCCTGGCTCATTGCTGTTTGCTTAAAGTCTACATGACTAGTACCATCTCTCCAGTAAGGCAAATATATCTAACAAGACCTGGCAATGAGTTAAGACAGTGTCTTGCATGAAAATTCTTCTTTATAAAGCTTTGCAAAAAACTTTATACAATTCTCTGTGATATGTGCTCATTCTTTCTTTGACACCAAAATTAACAGTTGTACAAATAAAAACAAGTTGTGGGGAAATTAATTGGAAAACTTGACATTTTAGTGGCTAAATATTATGACTTCCCTTGACATCATATTTCTCATTTATATTTTTATTCCATGAAACCAGAAGGAAGTATTCTTTAGTCTTTTGCATTAATTATTTTCATTTCAGCTCTAGGAGGCCTGTGTTTTGCATATTTAAATCTTTTCATTCTTTGAGAATGCCTTTAGCTACTGTTACCTTGCCATAACACAATTTAACTTCAATGACATTTTGAAAAAGAATCTCTGAGATTTAGGAAGCAAAAAGGCATACACTCATTTTAACAGAAGATTGCAATACAAATAATCCTATCAAAGTACTTTTTCACAAGAATTGCATTGCTTCCTATTTATTATATTAATTCACAGTAATTTTGAGGCAGCAGAAAGATGCAAACTCAAAGAATCAAAACAAGCCTCACCCCCTCCCACCCCCAAAAAGAAAAAAATATTGCTGGAGTTTACTATGAGTCAGATCAGGCCACTGTGGGATCTTTAGCTAATTATTTAACCAGAAACGTACACACACACGTAAACAAACCCCAACCAACCAACCAACAAGCCAAAAAGCTTGTTAAATTCACCCTAAAAAATTAACTGTGGTGTTCACCTTTTTTCATGTTGACATTAATAATTCTTAGATATTTTTCAAAGCTCACACTGATTTCTTTAACAAGGAAAATAAAACAGAGACAGGTTGGGAATTAACATGAACAAGCAATATTTTTTTCAGCAGATTTGGCACATTATAAAGCTTTTAAATTACGTTATTAATCTTAACAGAATCTCGGAATGGCCGAGGTGAGAAGAGACCTCTGGAGGTCATCTGGTCCAACCCCACTGCTCTTAAAGCTGGTTGCCCTGGACCATGACCATTAACACCCCTCGAGAACATTTCTATCCAACTTTATCTTTTAGCTGGCAGCCAGAAAGCATGGCCTATTAAGAACTGGGTTTAAAACCTCAGGGAAAAGTATGGATTCCATGGATCATGTACACATGCCATTGTATACAAATATAGTTTTAATTTGCTTGTTAAAAGATGGTCAAGAAACTAACATGTAGAAAAGTATTACATTCAAAGAATGCTATATAATCTGGCCATACCCTCTCTTTATTGAAGAAGCACCAGCTTTATATTTGTTTCAATGCTCCCAGCTATGCTTGCTCATGGCACGAGCAGTTTATATGATTACATATTTTGTCAGTAGGACCTTGTGTCATTCACTGCACTCAGTGGACAAAGAGGCAAAATTGAAGCTAAAAGCACAGTCAAAAATCAAATGTTTCTTAGTTGTCAAGTACTTAATTTTACAAGCCAAATAATGTTACTTAACAGAGCTTTCATAGATAGAATGGATTTTCACAATCTAAGAAGAATTAGAGATTAGGGTGCCTGACATTTAAAATTCTACTTTGTCTACTCTCTGTAGTTATTTAGTCTTGAATAGAGCTTGAACTGGATATTCATAGGGTATGTTGTTCAGCATTTTTCACTTGTATTGCTGTACTCCAGTGAGCTCTTTCTCCCATCAGTAGCAAGAAGATTTACACTCAGAGAACTATCATGTGTCCTAATAATGTTTTCACACTAGCATGACCTTTTAACACATGGTTAGATCAGGTATGCTGAATTTGAAATGTCTTGACCCACAGTAAATATGCAAACTAAGCACTGCAAGGGAAGGGAAGATTAAGAAAAAAATATATGCCTGCAGTCACACAAAGCCAAGAGAAAATCTTATTACATTGTTTTAGAAGCTCATTTGCCTTCAGAATAGAAAAGTGAAATAATTTCCCAAAAATAATACATAACATTTAAAATATTCATGAGAATAGAAAAGTCTTCCCTTGACCGTTATTTAAAAGTTGTCAGAGTATGCCCAAAAACCTTGTTTCACAGAGACAAAGTGCATGACAATGTAGAATTATTTGCAGTACAAGTAAATAGTCAATTGGTTATATTAGATGCTGTGAACCAGTTACACAGGTGGTTTTGAAAAGCTTTGCCAACCTGGAGACAATAATTCCTGCATTACAAGGAGAATAACAATGAGTTGTCTCAAAGCATAAAACTCCCTGGCCAAAATATTTTCCACGAGTCTCACAAATCTACCTAAGATTATCATTTAATAATATATATTCATGAAAGATCTTAGACAAACTATTCCTTTGACTTCTATGTCATACAGCCACAGATCTTCCCTATGTGGACAGTGTTTTGACATTAACTAGTTCTTAAGTGTAAATCTTCTTGCTACTGATGTGCAAAATACTCCAAGTGTTAATTATTTTGCACAGAAGGATTGACTTCCAATTTTTTATAATCAAGGAATGCTAAAATCTCATCTTTTGAGGTCTGTAACACCAGACACAAGTACAAGTCAGTCTTTCAGTTCTTAGAAAAATGCATTATTTATCTGAATTTCATCTCTCAATGTTTTCAGTGTTTATCAGTAGATAAGAGCCAGAAGTATTTGAAAAGATGTGCTGCAGGGCATGAAACATTCTCAAAGTTTGGAAAGCATTTTTCCTCTGGTTGTTTTGACTTGGTATAGTTTTAAAACGTTAAAGTCTTTGAGAATGCATTGATTGGTTCACTATTCTCCTTTGGCTCAGATGCATGTCTGTCTCATTGTCCTTCTCTGTAAAATTTTATGCATAGACAGATTGCTGTGGGACAGAAATTCTCCTTCCCTTTTCTCTTAATGTTGTTAATGATGTTCTGTGTGGGAGGCAGCCCCTTGGTTCATTATGAGTGCTGCAATTCAATCAGATTTCAAACTTAAGATCATGAAATTACATATGTTACCAAAAAAAATTTAATAATATAAACTGGAAATAAAAAAATTAAAAATCTAGTTCTACAATTTTGTCATTGTAACAACTCAGATTTAACAGTTGTTGCATTTATTCAACCAAAATAAACCTACCTCACTAGTGGTTTGAAATTTTACAACTACTCTTGAATTGGAGATATTCATTTAGTATTCTTCTGTTGTACTTATCCAAGTAGGTAACTTTTAAAGTGAGGGAAAAAAGTCAAGTTCAGTATGACATGTCTTTTCTAATGGGTTTTGGAAGGTTGCATGCCACACAAATAGATTTCAATTGACCTGTTGATGAAATAGCCTTCCTCTATTAAATACTTTAATTTATTAAATATATCCCAGCACTCAATATTATAAGTGTCCAGGCAAAATTGAAGAGTTCAATTAAAATATATTTGCTTTTCATAGCTCTAGCTAAAAATTATCTTTATCAATTTTCTACAATTGTTATTGTACTGCTTTATAAATTTCTTTGAGGCTTCTTGATTCTAAGGTTAATTTGAATAATTTCAGTTGTACCACTGTTGCAGGTCACAAATAATTTCTCCTGGAAATTTTATACAAAGTACCTATGCTTTTCTGTGTCCTGTTTGTATTTTGAAAGAGTAATTTCCCCCTTAAATTATCTGACGATGGATAAGCAAGGTACAAAATAATTAGAACATTTAATTAATAAGACTTGGGTCTTCACCAGCTTTTATGCTTTATGAGAAGCACAATAATTCAGATGCAAACATGAATTTCAGTGAGAGATAATACATAGTCATACAGAGACATGTTTAAAGTAGTATTTAAACTGGCAATTGATGGACAGTTTAGTTAAGAAATCTAGGCAGGAAAATATTTAATAAAGATGTATATCAAATAGCTGTTCAACTTTTCTGCACAAGCGCAGGAAAAATTCCCACCCAGGCTGATTCACACAAATTTATCAGAAAATAAGTCCACATATGGTCTTTGTCTGCATTATAAGCATTGAAGAAATAGAAGCCAGAAGTCTCACTTTCTAATTCAAATTTGCAGGCCCAGTTTATCCAACACTCCAGACAACTCCTCAGGTTATCTGTGGCATTAAAAATCAGCAGACTCAGTGAGAATGTTGCTTCCAAACCTGAAAGCAATCTCACCTGTGATCAGCCTGGAGATGTAGCAAAACATGGCCAGGATTTAACAAGCATTTCCCAGAGGAAGCACAAGGTTGTTAAGAGTCTGAAGTATTTCATTTAGATTCTGCAAACATACAGAAGTCCCCAACCATAGGTACTTTCTATACAATCTACTTCTGTAATTAACTGTGAGATCAGCAGGCATTTTTAGGGAGGCCCAAGCATTTATTACTGGATATTTCTTTTCATAATGGGAGCCACTACAAAACATCAACTCCAGGCCTGCTGGGAGGCAGTTTGTACCTCTCACACAGCTGAGCTGCAGGGACCTGCTATAGCTACCCACTGAAAGCACAGGAGGGTGGCTACAGAAATGCCAGAAATTTATTGCCTCTATGACTTGGCCAAATCTCATCAAAATCTGCTTGTAGTTCATACCTGGATGAGACTAGGCATTGGGGTGAGGGGTTATATTGGAAGGAAATTAAAACAGTCCAAACATTTTCATGTTTTTAAGATATTAGCATTTAAGCAGATGCATATGGAACATTCTTTTAAGACATGGAAAATAAGACTACCCAACAATATCAGAACTGCTTGTATCTAGTTTTGTTCTTTAGAGTTTTGTCTTTGATCTTCATTTTGTCTTTGTAGTTTCTATCTGAACTGTAGTCCATGCTCCAGTCAAACCTGTTATGTTCAAGTATGATCTGCTATTTTAGCAAATGTTATTGTCTCTGAATTCTTGTCCTCTTCACTATCTCTTCACTGCTTATAAGGCACACAAGTCTCCTGCTCCTTTAATTAGATTATCTTTAAAAAAAAAAGAAAGAAAAAACCACCACAAATTAAAAACACCAGAAAACAGCTTGCAGCCTTTTTTTCTAATTTTATACTTTGCCATTCTCTGCTGGTTTTTTATTTATTGTGCAGAAGTCTGCCCTTTAGATGTTCACTGCATGTCACTACTGAAAGAGGCGCAGCCAGCTGTTACCAGGCAGTATCAGCTGAAGATGTGCATATGTATGTTCACTTAATCTAGAGGTGGCCATCCTTCAGTATTCAAAAGGGCTGAAGACATGACTACACCGCTGTAGGTATGGATTTTCAACAGGCTACAGAACGTGCCTCAGATTTTTCAGTCTAATTTTTGCTGCTTTTTGCTGATTATCATAATCCGTTTACAATACACTCTGTACTGCAAAAGAAATGTACATAAAATGTGTTAGAGAAGCCCTCAAAATGCAGAAGATGATGAAAGACTGCATTAATAATTTTAAAAACTTTACTTGTAAACGAACTAGTGCCAGAGAATATGAGGTTTCTGGTGGTACTGTTAACCTGTGGCATTCCTACAAAACCCTGCGCAACTCCAGTTCATCTCCTGGAGCCATCTCTGTTTGCAGTGTGCTGTCCTTGCAAGGCCTGAGTGGATAAAGGGATCATGCTATGAAATATGTTGCACAAAATCAGGTTTTATTAGGACATATAGCAATTCAAGCAGTATTCCCAGAAGACTTGGTAATTCTGAGATGTGTCATAGTGTCTTAGCAAGATGAGAAAGGAACTTCTACTGCTCACTTCTCTTCCTGTAAAACAAGCAATATGGAGAGATCAGATGCTTTACTTTTCAGGAAACCTATGACAGAACCAGAAAATGAACCTCCAGTTTCCAAATCACAGTTTTATGCTTTATCATCAAATAAAAGTATTTTCTTTCAATGCTTCCTCAAAGTCAATTTACATGAATACAATTATGTTTGCAATGTTAATCAAAGCTATATGCCCTTTCCCCAGAAAACACTGCAATGCCCAAGGCAGCTGTAAAGACACTGTCAGAGTGTATATTTCAGTTACTGCTAAGGATGGCAATAATGGCAATAGACATAACAAGAGATTATTTTACTTCTTGATATTTTATCTGTGTATCCAAGAGATAGACATGTCAATTAAACCTCATTACTTTCTCTGTCCATGAATATTTCAGCATAACTCATTGTAAACAAATACTTTAGTGGTTATATCACTCAGGTTGAAGTACCTTATATTATTGTAGATACAACACTAAGCTTCATGAAAAGCACATTTCATATGAAAACCCACATATCTGTGTTTGATCTGTAAAAAAATATTTACACTTAAACTATTTCCAACTTTTTACTCAGCTGTTTATTTCCTGCAATGTATGATGCTTTGCCCTATAGATATTGTGTGTATAGGCTATAGTCTTATTTTTTCTTTTATTTTTAATTGGCTAAATCTAAGATGTTTTAGTATAGGAAGAAGAATCTTAGAACATGTATACACCTATTTTGCAGAGATACTTGTTTTGAAAGATATGATCCATAAAACAGTGAGAAATATACTTTGCTAAATTACTGTTCTTGAATAGCTCACCTACTGAGCACTGAAAAAGGCAAGGTGTAACTCCGTAGAGATCAAGACAATGTAGAGAAGCTACTGAATTTTAAATTTTCACAGGGAAAAAAAATGGAGGCAATAAGGTCCAAAGTTAAAAAAGTAATTAATAAATTAGAAATCTCCTATTGTAGACAGTATCTGTGGAGACCACACTAACCATTTTGTTCTGCTCCCAAAGACTGTGCTGAGTCCCCAGCACACAACTCTGGCATTTCAGAGAATCTGCTCTGCTCCTTCCAACACATCTAGAGCGGTTGCCCCTTATTTTCATCCCACAAGAAAAGGAAACACAGCTGAAATATTTACATACAAGAGTGTTTTGCTAATACAATTACTTAATTCATATATTATTATAAATAATTAATATATTGGCTAGTAAACTTGTATAGCGCCATATGAACATGAGGCTGCACCTGCATGAACAACTATAGGTCAGTTTGCCAAGAGTAAACTCACTAAAACCTATTTTCTGTACACATCTATTGCAGTACATGCCTAGCAGAAAAAATAAACCAGCTTTTGGTATTAAGTATTTTTTTTGTGTTGAAAATGCTTTTTCTAGTTAGATAGTGGCTATAACATATTTCAAAGTACTAGGGACATGCCTACACACATGTGCACTAAAACCAGTGGTAAGATGTGAGTTTACTCAGCGGAAAACGTAGTAATGTTTCAGTTTCACCTTCTAATCCTTGGGTTTAGTTATGTGCTAGTTATTCTCAATGCAGTTGTTCCAGAATTGCCTTTGCCACAGTAGGGTACATGACACTGACCTTTCCTACTCAGTTGGAGGAGTTGGCTCAGCTGGACAAAATGTCAGTACTGGCTTTGTACATCTTTATTATAAAAACCTATGCTACCTCTAAAGAAGACCAAACAGCATGGATATAAGGCAGGGATTCAGCAAGAGCCGGCTTATGCTCTGGTAGACTGGGAGTTCCCAAAATATTGGCATGAGTCCTTGCAGATATGCCTGTTGAAGTTAATGATGCCAGAGAAGTTCACACAGTAGATGAGAGAGGTTACATAAATCTGGAGGCATTAAAAAGAGGAAAAGTTATCATTTTAGCATACCGCTTTTGCCTTGCAGGGCTCTAGGGAATAGGAATAGGATAATTCTACAGGCACAGAGGAACAGGTTAAGTATTTTATCATGAGTGAGGAATAAGGACACTATTCCAGAACAACAGAAGATAGGAGTGTGTGTCTCAAATCTAAACCAGAATTGGTCTTTGAGAACCTGAAGTGAGAACCTAAACCTGTGTTGGATAAGTTTAGCAACTAGAATAACATGTTGAAGGTGTAAGACCTGGAGAGGTAGTACCAACACTTAAGAGTCTACTGGGCACTGAGAAGACAGCTTTGAAATTACCCTAGTCCTTTCCTGCTTGAAAAGGTCACTGAGATGAAGGACCATGTCAGGGATGGTGTCAAAGTTTAATAGCAGAACCTTAATGGCACCAAATCTGCTATTAATCACGGCTGCAGTGAGCAGCTTCACACAGGAGAGTTCAAAGTTTCTAATTTGCAAAAGCTCTTAAAGCCATTTTACTTCTAACCTGATTAGCACCCGTTATCCTATTCATTAAGCCTGCAATTCATGTCCTAAATATAATCTGTTAAGTCTTAGGTCTACATTCTCCGCGCAATTAGACTGCAATGGCAAAGCTGCAAACTGGGGACTGCTTGTTACTTATTAATTCAGAGTTAGCGATTCTCTTTATAGCCCAGCGATAGAAAGACCAAGTATTTTGTTTGGTACACTCATTTTTTGAGGGAGTGGTATGAAATAAAGAGAGCAATAAGAGCCTGCTTGTCAATAAGTGAGAGATATTTTATAAAAGTAGTGGCAAGAATGGCAAATACAAAACAGAATTATAGAAGTACATACCTCAACAGTAGCACTCCATTTTGAAACTTCCAAGTGGCTTTAGGTGTAAAAATAAGGTCTGGCATTGTGGGCACTGTCAAATTGTCGGTACAGCCTAGAGCTTAAAACATGAATTCTTTGTGAATTAACAATGTCACTTTCTTTCCAAGAGAGGTGTGGGTGGACTTTCAATGACTTGGAAAGTGAGAACAGTCAGTTGCATGGAGTGCAGCATTTGATCTATTTCTAAACTGTTAAAAATACTCCTTTTTTTTTCCATGGACATTGCAAAATTTCTAAGTAGGTCTTTTCCTCAAAGGAACTGCAAGATCGGAACAAGGAGAGCACAAACCATTCTAGAAGGTCTACCTTCTTGGCTATGCATTTGGGCACAATATGAATAAATTAAAAGCAGAAATGTCATTTTGAAAGAGAAAATATCAATTTATGCCACCTTTAAAGACAGAATCAATTTTGGAACACTGTTTTTAAGAGTACTGATTCTTTTCTCTACTATTTTTATGTAAGTGTTCCTATTAGGTTGACCTCAGTCTATATTTTATAAGATCACTAATCCTTCAAAAATGTAATAAGTGCTTACTATGAGAATTCTTGTAAGACTTACTTAAACAAACTTGTTCTACTTTTAAACAAAGGATTGGAAACCAATTACAGTATACGGATTCTTAGTTCTAAAAGAAATCTAAAATCAGCTCAGGCAGGTGTCTTTCTGTCTGTATGGTTTATTCTAAATCTGTAACTGTCAGATTTAAAATTTGATACTGCACTTTCTCCCATGTTTCTGTTTTATAATAAAAGCAGTAGTCAAAACCAGTTGATTGTCAGTGAAGGCCCTGATGGCAGTATCAGGAATATTTGGTTGCACTTGATAACTCCAATGAGAAAGGATTGCCCAAGGGATGTTGAAATAACAGCAACATTGTATAAATTTAAGTAATAACTAGTCTTTGTTATAAACAGCAGAAGAACTACAGATTAACAAGTAACCACTAAAGAAGTTAGGAATAGTAAGTGAACTAAATGCCAAGAATAAATTCAGATGAATCCAAAGGAAAATTCAGGTTCAACTCTTCAGAAATGGAACAGAAATTATAAAAGGGCTAGAAAAAGCCAACAAGAAAACTAGTAAATGCTGCCTTAATTATGAGTGTTACATCAGCCTCTCTGTAGTGTCTGCCTCTCTCTAAGTCTCAAAGTCCAGATTCAGACATTGATATCTCACTGATTGCAGTGTATAATGCAGTCCTATACACTGATTTCTGGAAGAGGGCAAAGAGTAGGACTCCTGCAGCACCAGTTTATACTGACTTTACACCTGCCCTGTTTGCCTGCAAGTAACAGTAATCTAGTAAATAGCCTCTGCTATCAGCTTATACAAGTGAAGAGACAAGTTTGTCCTCCAAGGATTCATCATGATCATGGAGCAACATGATCAGCCCAAGGCAGTTGTAAGAGTTCATCTTACTGACGTGTCTTTTCTTATTTCTCTTCTGAAATTGAGACCATAATAGCAATAACTATACTGGGTAAGTCAGAAAACTTCAGATTTTGATAATAATACGTTCATGTGAGACCACCCACTCTGAATTTTTTTTAATCAGTATGTCTCTGTAAATAAAAGCCCAATACCCCTAAAGTTTTTGTGGGTTTGGAAGAGACGGGCTGAAATCTCAAGACAGAAGAATATTTTCAGTTTTTTAATTGAGATGTATGTTTTCTGTATTATTGATAATTATCTATCAATTTTCAGAAACATAACTTTGGTAATTAACCTACCAGTATAAAAACAATTCAGCATAAGCCTCTGTAGTCTCAAGCTAATCTGAGAGCACACCAGAAAATATGAATCTCCTTTGAAATTCCATTTTCCTTCAGTCATTCTGGAGATGGAAAAACGTGGGGACAAATGTTGCAGACCCTTGAGGGACAGTTTTACAAATTCACTTCCTAAACATGAAGTAAATACTTGTGGGTACACTGCTTCAGGAACCTGAGCCCAGAGCATAGATAACTTAATGAGAATATGTAGCTGTACATGCAAATGATTTCAATCACAAAACTCACCCTAAAATTTTGGATAAGCCTGAAGAAAGCTGTTTAACTGGCAATCTAGTTTAATTCTTGACCACTACATAAATATATAGGGATTAAAAAAAAAAAAAAAAAAAAAGGATTTTCTACCATTATGTGTGCTAAATCCCATTCTCTTGGAAAATTTAATGTTTCTATAGAGTTTGTTCAAGGACACAGCAAGACTTAACCAATTGATGGGAGTGTTCTTTCTGAATAAGGATAGACAAAAAGATAGAGGAACTGTGTTAAAATCATACTTATTTCTCAATAAAACCCTGCTCCTTGAGCAATGCAAGATGTAACAGAATCCCTCTCCTAGGCCTGATGTTACAATATGTTTACTCCTAAGAAAAAAATTGTGTTTAAACCCCCGAGGTATTTACACAATTTTTATGTGTGGAGTTGAAGTTACTGAGGAACTTCAGGCAAAAAGATTTGATTTTGAGAACCTCAATGACCCATCTATGCAGAAAGCATCAGTCTGAGCCCCTAGACTAAAACCTTACCTTGTGTCCTATCTCTGAAAGAAGTAGATGATCTCCTAAAATAGTATTAGAAACAGGAGATGCACTGAGATTCTTCCATATTTTCCATCTTCCCTCCATTATGGTAATCACACTCGACCCATCCTCCCTAGAAGGTCTGACATTTCTATTTATTCTCTTCTTTATAAGTTTGACCCATATGAACTGGGAAACTACTTACCAGAAAGCTTTCATTTCTGCATTGTATGAAAAAGTGCTGCTTTACCTTTTAAAGTTTCTACTTTTTGCCAACTCCAAGATCCTGGGCTACAAGCAGACAAATTCCCCACAGATTTTCTTCACATGGTACAAAATTATGTAAACCTGTATTGTGCTCCTTCAGCATGCATCCCCTTTGAAAGCTGTGTGTCTTAGTCAGTCCAGCTTTCCTGATGGGGACATTTTTCTCTGTTTCTGACCATCCTTCTTAAAAACCTCTGTACCTCACAGTCCTTCTGCATCTTTTTTGAGAAATGATGTACTACAATTCATTCAGCATTTAAGCTGCAAAAGCATTATGAATTCACAGCATCATACTGATAGCCTGTTTTGTATTCTGTTCTTTCCAGATAATTCCCGTGTGCTCTGTGGATGGCTGCTACACGCCAAGCTGATATCCTCAGCCATCTACCCACAGTGACTTCAAGGTCTCATTCAACCCAACCTCCTGGGCATTTGCCATTTTTAGATTTCAGCTGAAATTTCTCATTCATTCTATTGAGCCTTTGAGATTGTTTTGCAACTGCTTGTACCCTGAATAATTTTCTGTTTTCCAGAAATGATGTAATCTTAACTGAAATTATGCAGCCTATTGATAAGAAGATTATTGCATGATGCGGACCTCACCTTAGATCTGTGTGCCATTCCACAGGTAAAACCCCTCCACTGTGAAAACTGGACATTCAATCCTTGTCTTTACTTCTTGTAGCCAGAGAGAAATCAAACTCTGTTATTTCTTGAAAGTTTTAATTTCTTTGAAAGTTGTTTTTACAGTATTTGCCAAAGCTCTTTGGAAGGACTTATCAAATGGATCACCCTCAATCACATGCTTACATGCCTAGTGACTCCATTGCATTTTTTTCTTTCAATAGCTCAAGTTAGGATTGTTAATTGCCCCTTACACATGACAAAATGAGTTCCTGGCAGCCTGTGGAAGCAGTTTTTGCAGTTAGTCATACCTATACACTCTGAAAGCATACTTGTACTTTCTCTTGGTCCAAAGGAAACACTGCAGACAATGGATATTTCAGTCTTACATGTAGATGTCTCTGATACTTGTACCCAGATATCATCTTTAAAACGGAATCAATGGCCATATTAGTTTCACTTCATTACAAACCTTTTGAACTCAGCATTTACATATGAATGCTTGCATATTAACATATATCTTTTTTTTTTAATGTTTAGGAGAAGAAACAGTGGCTGCCCACCAGTATTCTACCTTTTAGAGCAAGAAATATGACTGATATATAATGTCTGTGGAAAAAAAAAGAAATTATAGAGAATTTTTAAATGAAACATTTTGCTATTTTCTATATATACAGACAATAATTTCTCAATATATCTATTTGAATTAAATTGGGTAAAACAAACAAAAAATGTTATCCAGATTGAAAATAGCACAGCTGGTGACATGGTGAAGCATTTCAAAGTATCATTATTACAGAAGGAACAGTGATACAAGGATGGAATATGCATAATAAAGAGCAAGAGAGGACAGTAAACCCTGGGTGCTTTAAAGTTAAAATTTCCTCAGATCCTGAGCTAATTATAGAAAGAAACCTTTTGAATATCTGCACCAATGGACCCTTCCTATTCGCAGACCATATCACAGTCACCTACAGCAGAGATTTTAGGCCACTGCTCAACAGTGTCTATTGATTTTCCACAGTTAACAAAAATGGAAAGGAAGAAAGAACTATTAACTCGTTCCATTCTTTCCTTTTTGTTAGTGATGGTTCATCACTTGCACTTTACATTTAGTAGGTGAGGGTTATAGGCATTTTGTTTAATGAGTGCACATGAGATATAGCCGTAGCTCCTGACAAAGCATACTAACACATAGGCTTGTCAAGACTAGAGTATATGGCCCTTCACAACAGGGAATAAAGTTTATGATACAATATAAAAAATGTTGATTGAATATGCGGAACAGTGAGCACCATCTGTTTGCCTTGTTTGTCTAACCTCATGGGTTTGTCACTACGGCTGCTAATTGCATTATGGTATTTTCATGATAGGCCACTTCTCCTTCAGAATTCATGAAGGCATATTCCAGTTTACATCTACTTAAGCTTCAGAATTACAACACACTTACATTTTTCTCTTTATGCATTTTTTTTTTGTAGTGTTCCCAAAACTGTCTTCTTTTTTTTTTTTTTGGACAGTTATTGCATGCTTAGAAACACTTTTTAACTGAAAATCTGTGGATAGCGTAATTAAAATATGTTTTGTTATGTATGCCAGAAGCACTACAGGCTTAAAGTAAAAACAGTTGTAAGTAGAGACTTGGTTCTCATTCAAATGAATAAAACTTAATCAAGTGAGTTGAAACCCTCCTTTACACACTATACCAACACAAAGAAGAGACTCATGTCACTTTCTTTTGTGAGTTGTTTTCTTATTCGTCCCCATTTTTGGCATATCACTGGTGGTGTTTGTGGGATGTAAATTGAACTATGCAAATTTTTTTCAACATGCAAATGCCTAGATGCAGATATTTAACTCAACTCCCAAAACAGCAGGCTGTCATGCCAAAGAGGCAGTGACAATTTGAACTGACCATTACTTTGCCAACTGAACCATGTAAGTGTATCATTTTAAAATGACAGAAAGACTCCAACATTCTCATGGAGGAATCTCAGACACCAGGTTAAAAGTACTACCAAAAAAAGAAATTAAAAATTACGCTAGTAAAAAGCCACTGACCGTCCTCCCATGTATAGATTCACGTAAATAGGAATGCATGTAGTTGCTTTCCAAAAAGTACACAGGCAATGATCTAAGCTGCAAGGAGCAAATAGGAGAATAAGGTTCTTTGTCATTCATAAAGGGCAAATTCAACCTCTGTTCACATGGATAACAGAAAGCCTCTCTGCATTCTTTTCCTTTATATGTGTAATTGAATATTCTATCTAATTCCACTGTGTCAGAGTGTGGAGCTAAAAAACAGCACTGCTTCTGCATAAAGAAAAGCTCCTGGGTGTATTAGTAGCTCCTCTAGATCAAGTGCTGCATATCACTGTACTTGAACTCTTTATTATGCTGAAAAAATACATTGTTTGCATCAGGCAGCAATGATTTTGGTTTTAATTTGTTTCAAATTAATATTCATTTACTCCACCAGAGATCTAGAAGAAACCAAGAGAAAATAATATTCACTTTCCTTCTAAAACTTAGTCATTTACAAATGAGTAATACATTGACCCTTCTGAAGATGTTCTTCATCTTTATAAATACACGACTCTGTTTGGTTGCCTTTGGAGTCATCCAGGAAAAAATGACTCTTAATCAGACCAGATCATTCAACTGATTCGTTCAATAAACAATTGCTTTTATTTAGTACACATCATCTTTTGCTTTGAATGAAACTTCTCTGATTTGCAGAAGCCCAGGTCACAAAGGGTCAGTGACACTTGCACATGTTCAGACCATTTTGCTCTCTTGTGCAATGAATGCCACTGCTAAAGCAAATCCTAGAAGCGATATGCTGGCAGCTGAAACAATCAGTAAATTCAAACCATCCTGAGTCTGACTCACTGGGCTTCCATAGCTTACTGACATATGCATCCAACAACTCAGATTGGTGTAGGGATGTCTGTTTTGAATAGAATACTTTTTTCACTATAAGGAATTATTAAGAATTTTGCTACATGTTCAAGGCACCATTAACACAGTTGTCTTTAGTTTCCAAGTTTGTATTTCTAATAAGCATGTACGTGAAATAAATTTTTAAGATAAGTAGTTGAATAGGCAGCAGGGACCTTAGTCATTTAGGACTTTGACACTTTTGAGTCTACCATGTCCATCTGAATGGATGTCTGCAGGAGCTTTGTATCACACTGACTTCAGTGGCTCTAGCCTATGGCTTGTTAGAGTTAGTTCTTTTCAAAGTTCCATACGTGTTTCTAGATGGAAAAGAAAAATAAAGAGTGACTATAAACATCAAATCGTGCATTGTGATAAGGGACCTCTAAATTTGTCCATCTTTTTTAAATATAAAAGAGGTTGCTGTTATTGCTCACTAATCCAAGACCAGAGGAATTGAAGCCTGAATATTTTATGAAATAACCAAAGTGCTAAAAATAAAATAAGTTACTTTAGACTTTATCAGCATGCACAGGAATATTTTCCTTTTAATTATCACTTCTGGAGAGCTTTCACCAGAGACCAGAGCTTTCACAGGAAGGTTATCAAGCTGTATACTAGAAGTGAAGCATCTGCATAAGCTCAGGAGTATATGATGTGCCTGAACTTGGTGACAGGAGGATTCTGCAAGGAACAAATATTCTTGTTTTGAGTTAAATGTACTCATACAACCAGACCTGATGTTCTGATGGTGAGGTGTGTGGGGAGTATGAGAGAGAATTCCAGGAGAAGGATTGACTTTTGCCTCACAATGCAGAGCACTAAGCCCAGAGTTTTTTCTGCAAATATTTACTTTAGGCTCAGTTATTATTTCTACAGAAATAAATTCTAAATTCAGCTACTTTTAAAGAGTGTAAGAAAAAATAGTTATTCTGAGGGAAAAAAAAATTAGATAATACTGTGTTCTTGACAATACACATAATCATTTGGGTTGGAAGGGACCTCTGGAGATCATCTGGTCCAACCACCCCACTACAGCAGGGTCCCTTAAACAGGTGACACATGCACAAGCATCTAGATGGGTTTTAAATTTCTCCAGAGAGGGAGACTCCACAACGTCCCTGGGCAACCTGTTCCAGTGCTCTGCCACTGGTGTCATAAAGATCTCCCTCATGCTGAAGTGAAACTTCTGGTGTTTTAGTTTATGGCCATTGCTCTCCATCCTGAAAAAAGAGAAAAAAACTTTGGACAGACCTGAAAAAGAATCATATTTTTAAAATGAATTGTAATTAAGGATGGGGAATTTCTATTTCTTCATATTTATTTCTGATTTTTGGAAAACAATACAATCTTGCTTCTTGCTCCTCCACCATCTAAACAGCAGAACAAATGCCTGTAGTCTCAAAACATCTGACACTCTGCCATCAATGCAGACCAGAAGCATTCATTGTTAAATCTAATAAGAAGGTATAAAAATTTCAGATGCATTAAAAAGCAAACTATCATGGACCAGCTAGAAAATAAGCATGGGAAATATCAGTGAAGAGCATTTACTGAGACATTTCAATATCATGACCTTCTCTAAGAAAACTGCCTGTTTCCCAGGACCAGAACTTTTCATAGGAAAATTCTAACATTCATCAACCTTTCATTAAGTCTGCTGGTTTCAGTAAGGAATTTCTGTTTGACTATCAAAACCAGGATGTCAATGGGAGCAGCTTTTCTCTAAAAGAAAGGTTACTTACTTCTTGGTAAGAGCCCTGGTCAGGGTAGCTCACAGGTACACTCCTTACTATTCTCACCTGATAAAGAATCAAAACATTTCACCTCAGGAGACAACGCATCCTCTAACAGGAACCGATACAATTGCAAGCCTAGAGACAAAGACAGAAAACAGCTTGTCAGGAGGTACAATTCAAATCATATTGACTGTATTCCCCTATTAAAAACTTGCCTTTAAAAGGTATTTTTGTGTAAAAATCTACTTTTAAAAATCTTTTTACGGGGGTGCCCAAACTGAATGGTGAACACAATTAATTACAGTTTGGAAATCAAGTAATATAGCTTATTTATCAAATTAGTTATTTTTCAGAACCAAAGTGAAACATGCATAACAATATTTTAAGCTAAAGGTTCTAGAGCACAAATAAGATCACATCTAAGGATGTCAGCCAAATTGTCCTCAGTGATTTCATCTCCATGACATAGTCCAGAACACCAGAGTCATAAGACGTTCAGTCTGGTACAAATTAGACTCCCTCTTGTCAACCAGCCCTTCAAATTCTGTTCCTCAGGCACTCTTTCATCATTGAGGGGAAGGGCAGAGAGGAGGCCAAGAGATTTCCAAGTTTTTCCTTTACAGTTTCGCAGAAAATCAGCCATTGTTTGTGTCAAAACAGTCTTTGATCTCTGCAGAACAGTGAATACCCTGTATGGGTCAAAGAATGTGATGTACAAGTTCTTCACTCACGTATCAGTGAAATCCCACTGACTTTAGCCAAGGTGCTGCATTCGAAGCAAAGGGATTTTTTAAGTCATTCTATAGGCACAGAGCATATGTTGATATTTCTGCTCACCTCCAGGAGGAATATTTTCCCTTTTTAGTGTAGCTGCGCAGCATGAAATAAGCTTTCTCTGGACTGCTCTGCAGAGGTGCACCACTTCCAGCTTACATAAACCAGGACTGCTTGTACTCTTGACTGTGTGTGCCCTAACAGCCTTTCATGTCTAAGGTTGAAGTACTGAAAGAGCAAGGTAGGTATGGGTGTTTGAAAATGAAAGGTTGTTCAGTTATTTAAAAATTACAGACTCTGTACTTCTGTTTAAAAAAAAAAATAAATAAAAGTTTTACGGCACTTCTGCTTGCAGTATGGGTAAAAGATTCTCAATTTTGGAGACAAAGCATCCTATATTTTCACTCATTCTTCTAGTCTTAAATGCATATGAAAGCATCTTTCCTCTTTTTCTCCTCCCATTGAAAAACAAAAGAAAAAATGTGACAGGATGAAAGACAAAGAACACTGCACCAACTATTTTGTTTCTACATTCATAAAAGTGATCCTTTTTTAAGAAATCAGCTTTGAAGTTTTCACCCTAAGAATTGATACCTGTTCTAGTTGCTACCCAGAAGTTATGTCACACAATTTTCAAAGTGACATTGGGGTGTCCTCACAGATGAAAACTTTACCTTGCCATTCCACTATTTAGAAAAGATTACAGTCCAGCATATTATATAATTATTTCACAAATAACCAAACTGTCTGGTCATTTTTGGACACTTGAAGATCAGGTGGGTTTACCCACATTCAATTTGTGATGTTTGTGTGTAGCAGCTACCACCTTTTCACAGGATTCTATAAGATACAAATATTTCCAGACCATCCAGTTCACCACAGAAAATCAGTTGGGCAAATAAGTATTTCTTCCTGTTCTCACAAGTCTTTTTGGTGTTACATTTTAAAAAAAAATGTTAAAAGCTTTAATTAACACAAAACCTAAGTTTTAATACATAAAGTACTCAATAATCTGTCATTCTGTGATTCTGTGATTCTCAATAATCTAAGAACCTCGGGTGATTATGGCAGTGGTATTATGACACCAGATAAAGTATAACTACTAATTCAATATCCATTATATTCACAAAATTATACAGTCCAACATGAAGGATTTACAAAGATGCATTAAGCTAAAATCAATCTGTCCACATTCATAAACATCCCTACCATTCTATAAAGTACTGATCCATATTCTTTGCTTATTTGAAGTTTAACAAGTCTATCAGAGGGTACAGATATTGCTTGTTTGTGTCTTTTCTACTATCTTTTTCTATCAGGAATAAAGTAAAAAGAAGAAAAAAGCACACTAAAAAACAATCAATGGGCTTGTAACATTACAGGAATAAGCAAAACCATTGGATATCATTATCGTTTATACAAAAGGATTCCTTGAGGCTTTTCAAAATTAACAAAGAATCAGTACTCTTCCAGTCAAATGACTGGATATTCATCCTGGTAACAACTGCATTCTATTACACAGAGAGCAGCATATGGTAAGTATTTATACAAGATATTCAGCCAGATGCACACCAACATTCACTAATAAAAGCTAAATTAACACAGCATCTGCTGAGAATTTAGCCCAGCATGCCAGGATTGTGCCAGGCAAAATCTGAGGTAGTATTATAGGATCCAAGGTAATTTACCATCTACTCATCAATACATTGGTCCCAGCTTTCAAAACAGCGGTAAGTTGAAACTGCAAATACAGCTGAGGATCAGAGAGCAGCTTAAAAGCTGCTGAGGTCTGATATCACAGACAAAAACATACTTAAGATGCAAATTTGCACTAGCAAAGCAGCTATAACCAGGGCATGGCCTAGCTCATTGTAAAAGTTATTTTCCTCCTAAGGCGAGGATGTTGGTAATCAGTGCTTGACTAGGTAATTCAAAATTTCTACCACAAAAACATAACAAAAATATGAAAATGTTAGAAGTTTGATTAACGTGTTTTTTTTAATGAAAGACAGGTAGAATTAGCTTTAGATACCAACAGGCTCAGAAAAAAATCACTTAATTTAAGATAATAAACATAGTGCTTTGGCCTATAATGACTTTTTACCAATAGTTTTGTGTAAAAAATTTAAACCTTAACTGATTTTTTACTTCATAAATATGTCCTACATCATCGTCTCTGCTACACAGGTAAGTGCATCCATCTCTCTGTTTTAATATTCAGGACTTGTACAAATTTGTATTTACAACTAAGAATTATGACTAAAACATTTCTTGCCCTTCACTGTTTCTCTGCTCTTCATTTTTTCTGTTCTGACTTAAAGGAAAACCATATAATCATGGGATATCATGGGATATATAGGCTGGAAGGAACCACAAGAGATCTGTAGCTCAACAATTTGCTCAAGGCAAAACCTGTGGGATTGAGTGAGGATGCTCAGGGCCTTATCTAGTTTGGTCTTGAAAATCTCCAAGAATGGAGACTGCACAAACTCTCTGGGCACCTGATTCACTAAGGGAAGATCCTAACTCCATCTTCTTGACAACATCCCCATGGGTACTCTGGGGCTGCTCTTAGGTAGCCCCACACGCATCTCCCACCTCTCAGCCTTTCTTCACTTGGCAAATGCTCTTACCCCCATCTGTTCCAGTGGCCCCTTGCTGAACTCATCCCTGTGACATCTCTTATACTGTAGAGCCCCTAACTGAACAAACTGGATGCAGTATGTTCTAAGGAGCACCGTGCACAAGGGGATAATCCCTTCCCTTAGGATGCCGGCCATGCCCCTTTGGATGCAGCCCAGGAGTTTGCTGGCTCTCTCTGCGGCCAGAGCAGGCTCAGGCTCTCATTCAGCTCCCTGCACACCAGGACCACAGTGCCTTCTTGCACACAGCAGCTCCCCAGCGTGGCAGTTCTCAAGCTGTACCACTCCAAGGGGCTTTTCCTTACCAGATATTGGACTTCTGCATCTGCCCCTGTTGAATTCCATGAGATTAATATTAGGCTGTTCTTACAGCTTGTCTAGGTCCTTCTGGATGATAGCATTGCCCACGGTTGCATCAACTACCTGCTTCAGTTCACTGCTATCAGAGAGAAGGGCTGTGAAGTTTGCAAGAGCATTCTTAGTAGATGTCACTGTTGACGTCCCAGAAACACTGGTTTGGATTTTCTGAACATAGATTAGCTTGACACTGTACAACTGCATCCATGGTAAATAAAATCTAAAAGAACAGAAGTGTATTAACCTTTCTATTTCTTGTGTTTGAACACTGCAGATCACTTTTTGAGAAGGGGTCAAGAGAAATCCAGAAAATGGCCAGTACCTATCTTGTTATCTGTCCAAGGTTATAACAACGGGTAAAGCTTGCAACTCTTTGCCAAATTCAGTTGAATAAGAAAAATAAGTAATTTAAGGCTGTTACCATGATCTTGA
This sequence comes from Platysteira castanea, assembly GCA_013397175.1. NCBI lineage: Eukaryota > Metazoa > Chordata > Aves > Passeriformes > Platysteira > Platysteira castanea. The sequence continues at coordinate 245,586 of VYXC01009943.1, forward strand.
ATATCTTGTAGTCTGAGCATCTCTTGCTGTCCCACTGCTGGCTCTTGAAAACTACTTGCTCAGGGAGGTACCCTCATGGGCTGTGCTTTTGAGGAGATATGCAAGTTTTGTTTCCATTAACTAGCCACCTACATTTCCCAAAACACCCACATTCTTCTTCCAAACACTTCTCTGTTTTTCTGCCTATTAATCCTCTATGGCTTTTGTCAAAGAGAGTAGTCACAAACTCACAAACTCACCAGCACATCTCACTAAAGTCACAGTTTGCATCTGATTTTGCAGATAGACATCATCGAGCTCGGTTCTGCACTTTTTTTTTTTTTTTTTTTTTTTTTTTTTTCGGTTTTCAGCTATTGCATTCCTGTTCACAAAATAAATAAATGACAGATATATGATGTTCAGGAACTTCAAGAAACAAAAAAATGACAGGATTTTTTTTTCAGGGAAGGAGACAACAGTCAGTATTAAAACAGGAATAATGTGAAAAATATATTAGAAGTTTTGTGTTAAGAAATTATGTAGGGGTAAGAAAAAGTGATGAAGAATGAAAGACTTGAAATTTGAATTTGAATTTCAATTGCTAACTTCTGCTGTATGCATTATAATTTTGGTTAAACAAAGAAGGCATGTGAAGCCATGAGAATACATGGGAACAGTTTGAGCAGACATGCCAGTTCAATTATTGAAACCTCATTTCATACCATAGAAGTTAAACTTTATACAACTTATCTGAATTTCAGATGTTTTACAACAGTGGTAAATGGCAGATCAAACTCATGCTGATAAATTCAATGCTTTGGGATATGATCTAATTTACAACAAGTTGGTTTATTTGACAGAAATTCCAATAGATACTCAGCTAAAAGAAACAATAACTAGGAAGTATCACAGCAATCTGTGTTGTAAAGTTTGGATTCTGCTGCTGATAAAAATACACAAAACTATACTTTGATCTGGAATGGAAATGTAGAATATTTGAATCAACAACAGAAATAATAAATTGAGAAAAACTCCCAAAATCTTCAAGGAACACTCTATTGAGATATCCCCAAAGCAGTAAAAAAAATCCATTATTGACAGTGCTTGCTGGGAATAATGTCTCTTGGCTCTACAAAATGCCTGAGAAATTCTTTGCCAGGAAGCACACAGGCTTCCATAATCTCTCTGGGGTATTGCTGCTGGAGAAACAGTACCTTAGCAGGGACCTTTCTGTCTGAAAAAGGACAGTTTTTATTAGATTCTGAAGGAAAAGATTTGGGTCATTCCTGAGAGACTTGTTGTCTGGGGAAAGCAAGTGAACTATTTAAAGATTCTCTGGTAAGAAAAAGAAAAACTTATTTCCTGAAGACTGTCTCTCTCAACTGAATAAATACCTTGTACTACTAAGCATTATACTAGTCTTTTGTGCAATTCAAAAGTGAAAAAAAATATAATCATAGTCTGAACAACGTCTGTTGGCGTTTTTTATATTAAACTTTCAGTTATTTTAATCTCATGAACAGCTTTTAGAAATTTTCTGGTTAACATTACATTTACTCTATACTCTGATGTCAATGCAAACTACTTATGTGACTTAATGCCGTACTTGTTCACACTGTACATTTTGGTGAAAAAATAAAGAAAATATCTGAATGTTCCTAAAGCAGTTACTGAAATTTTTACTTTATATTACCAAACAGAAAGTAAATCAGTCTGATGGAATTAACACAGTAAGTACAGACGCAGATCAATTATAACTTCCATCTTTATGCACTTTATATCTACCATCCAGATTACTATAGCAAAAATATGGTATTCCTTTACAATGGTTATTATCACATTAGAAGAGCCAAAACCTTTACATAAATGTATATGAAATAGTAGTAGGTGTAGCAAAATAAACAACTTCAGACTGCAGTATCCTTGACAATTGTTTCTGTGTAACAATCTCCTCACTGGAAGTTCCTGAGTTGACAAGAAACAGTGGAACACATCAGACACACGCCTGTGGCTCTCTTCAGGGTGAGAACAGTCAGACAACAGAAAGCTAATCAAGCTGCCTGGTTGATGCTGCATGGAAACAGGTGAGAACCTGCACAAACACTATGCAGTTTAGGCATGCAGGACTCTTCTCCCGTATTTTTAGCCCTTTCTGTACTAATAATCTGCCCGAAGTTTCACTCTTTTTCCAGCATAGAATTGAGAACTGAAGTTCAATATTCTACTTTCACATACAAAGAGGTAATTTAATTTCTTTTGGCCATTCATATGAGACAGACACAAAGTAAGAAAAAACACAATCTGAATGTTGAAGAAGCTCAGTTCCAAAAACCATGGCTTCTTACTTCCAGAAGCCTTTTTCTTTCATAGTGTTCAAGATCAAAAATAAACCAAGGCCCTCACCTCACAGTGAAATTAATACAAAAATATACTGTAGTGTGTCTGGCTCGGATGGAGATGATTTTCTTAAGAGTATCTTTTGTGGTTCTGTGGTTTGGGTTTGTAACTGAAAGAGTGCTGACAACACACAGGCATTTTGACTGTTGCTGAGCAGTGCTTGTGCCCATGACACATACACAAAATCCTCAGGCTCTGACAGAAGCCTTTAGGCTCATGGCCCAAAACATCTAGGGATCTCTCACAACAACTAGCATGCCTTTATAAAATACAGTGACATCTGTTACAAATATTCTGCTTCAGACACATACTGGAATCATTCAGATAGAATGCTGGTTCCACTACCAGTTCATTCCTCAGATGACAAAATCATACTGTCTTCAGATCATTAAAGCAGAAGCAAGGGAAAAGAAAACCTGAACAGATTGCATATTAATTTAGGATTTCTCTTTTTACAAAGTAGTAAAGATTAATCAGCTTATTCTTTCTGCATTTGTATTCTCATGAATAATTATTAAATATTTGATACTGTGAATCACACATAAAAAGAGGATGCAAAAATCACCAGAGTATTTTTAAACTTTTAAAGTTTATCAAGTGATTATATGTCTTTCAAAAAATTATGCAATATCAGAAGGTTTTTTTCAAGTTGTTCGAAACATCATAGCTTTACAGAAACAAGAGATTTATTTCTCTCCTTTTAAAATTACCTCATTAGGGAAATGATTTGTGAGCAGGTCAGTATTATCTGACCTAATGAATTCACAAACTTGACTAACACAATAAATTACATAGAGGGAAGGACTTCAGAAGTTATAAATAAAATTTCAATTCCCACAAGAAAATGTTCTCTTTGAATTTTCCTAAGAACTCTTAACCCTCTTTCTCCTACGCAGTTCAAATAATTACGTACTTTGCAGTGCATTATCTAGCAGATGTTTTTAGAATTTTTGGTTTCTACTGTCTAACCCATAAAATTTATCATACTGTGCATTTGTAGTATTGATTTTCTGGTCTGTGCGAGACATGAAACACAATAGAAGATGCAACTTATATCAAGAGAAATACAAGTACAAAAGTACTTCTCTTGTCAGCTACATTAAGAAAATTATCAAGAAAAAAACAGAGGGTTTAGAAAATTTATCTCTGTCACATTAATTGACTTAACTATTACAAGTTAGTCTTGATTAAATATTCCTTTCTGTGCCTAACCACTCAGGAAATACCTGAGGGAATAAAAAGTAAAGAGCAAGACTTGGTAAAAAAATACATCACCATTTATATCTATATTTCTCATTTCTCATGAACCCTGGTTAACAAGTACGTAACCTACAAACCCATGGCTTTTGAGGAGTTGCTATTGGGTAACTCATGTTCCAATTTTAGGATTCGTATGGAAAACAACATTTAGAGTTGTTTTGGAGTCTTTCTTTTTCTGCAGTACATTCTTGAGTTCATATTGCAGCAAACAGAGAGGAGAGAACATGACATGACAAGAAGGTGGCACAACCAAAGCTTGTGTGATGCTGAAGACAATAAAATTAACATACATTAAAATACATTTTTCATACTTGGATATATCACACATCAAAATCAAACTACTTAAATAAAATGAAACATTCCTCTATCAGCTGCACCTAAACCAATGATTTTGGCAGTTTTGGTACAATTACATCAGCCAACAAATCTGATGTTTAGGTCTTTTGGTGAGGTTTAGCTTAGTTTTAGGGAAACATTTTGTGGAATTGTTTAAGTTTAACTATCCATAGTTCAGTGATCTGCCTTATATGTTCACTTTAGTTTCTTGTAATTATTACACAATCTTCAGGGATTTTTTTTTCTCAAAAGAAATAACAGCACCTTTTTACTCTTGACTTTGAACCAGCTGGAGTTTTGCTTAATATGTAAATTCTAAAAATTATATAAATATATCTTAACTGCATACTGTACAGGAGCTGCTGAAATGGTGCACTATTTCTTATATAGCTAGATGAAAAATAAATTATGCAATTTTAATGGCAGCCCAGGGAGCTTTGTTACTTGCCTGAACATCCAGACATCTGCTAACTGTTGCTATCAAGCCTCTGGATGGCTCTAAGGAAGGTGTTACTGGATGAAATTTTATGACTCTTGCTCTAAAGAAAGTTAGAATCAGAGAATCAGCAAGGTCAGTTCCCAACTTAAACATTTATGAAGACAGAAACAATTCCTTAATTTCAGGCACTTTTATGTGCATCTGCTGAAGAGAGCAGATTGGATGCGCAAGCATAAGGACATCTCTACTCTGTCAGTAGAGCAGAGAAGTCATTCTTATGCACCAGTAATATCCTTTAAATTGGCATAATGATAAGTAGATAAGACCCTGTTGCAAGACAAAAAAAAATAGTCACATACAAAAAAACCCTGCCCTGGTCGTGTTTTTTCCTCCTAGATAATAATAAAAAGCCCATGATAGAGACCCTTGGGCCAACATAGGTATAATACAGCAGGTTCATGAAATGTGTAGAACCTTAAACAAGCATGAGGCAGAGTGGTGTCTATGAAATATTAAAATCATTTTCTTAGGAGAATGGTTCTACAGAGGATGATTCTACAGAACATAGGCTTCTAAGTTTGTCTAAAATTAAGTTGAAAAGTATACTTCAAACTTTTCTTGTTAGGTAACAGCTATGTCTCTGACAAATTTCTATTCTTAAAATGCAACTCAGCATACCAAACATGAGATCCGTTATTTTTATATTTCAATTAATCCCATTCAACACAATTTTCTGTCATCAAAGCAGAGTGTGTAGTGTTCACTTAGCTAATTTGCCTACAAGTCAACTTTTATTCAAAGGAAATGAAGGAGTAGAGAATGGAGGTGATAGTAAAAATACCAGTATTGTCAAGTTCAAGGTTCAAAAAGTGATGTACTTAGATCTCAGATGATGTCTCCAGCCTTCTAGAAAAATCTCTGTTCCTTTTGAAAAATGTGGTAATCTAATAAATGATCTGATGAATGATCTTATATAAGGAGCAGTACTAAAATTTCTTAGGAAACCTTCTCTTTTCATGACATTGCCACATTTTCAGAGTCATCAGAGTAATTCAGTGTTTTTCACTCAAATACATCCAGGAGTAATTAATTAAAATCCAGCTGTAATAACTAGGTACTTTATCAGTTACTCCAATGTGATTTTTTGTATCCAAATATTGTCCTTTTTTCAGAGGAAATACTGAACTGCCTTGATTTATTTTTATGAAGTAGAGGAATTCTGATCATCACATTTTAATTGCTTTCTATGTAAGATTCCTCAGTCTTCACTCCTGTTTTGATCTAAAGATAGCATTTCCAAAGTTAGCAAAGATAAACATGAATAACAGTGAATACATTAATGAAGCCATTTAATTTAATTAAAGATTTAAACAATACAAAACCAACAAGGATAATGAAAAATCCTTTTAATAATTTTAAGTGGTTATTGGAATCTTAATTAGCAAACTCAGTGAGAGATGGCTGTGAATCTGCAAGAAGACTGCTGTTCTAAAAAAACAAATTATAATGTTTTTATTTTAGAATTCTTCCAAGGTAAAACTTTTCTGAGGCACAATACTTTACCATACAAATCTGGGTGCATCTTGATTTCTGCCTCAGTTAAAATCCAGACTTTGCAAGAAGAAAATGCATGGCATTGCCCAGCACAGCCTGGGCCCGGCCAGGAGCCACGTCTGAAGCCAGCCCAGAGGGCTTCCCTGGTGGCCCAGAGTCCTGCAAGCAACCTCTGGAGCCAGCAAGAAATCTCCTGTGGCCTTTGGGGCCCCCCAGCACAGTGCAGATAGGGATGGAATCCAAGCTTCTTTGGATGAGAGAGGCAGGAGAATATTGCTCGCCGTCTTCCTTCCAGTTGCCCTCCACACTCCTGCAAATCCTGCTGGTGCGCTCAGGCTCTCCATTCCGAGCAGTTTGGAGCTCCCTTGCAAACCCACCCATCGCTGTGTCCCCCCTCAGATGCAACATCAAGGAAACGACACAGCAATGTGAATTTTGAAGAATGAAGAAAATGTGAATTTTATTCACTTAACTTCTCTCAAAACCTACAACTGGGAGTGACTAGAAGGCTACGGGGTGAGAATCTCATACCTAAAAAACTTCAACTTTTGGAACCGGAACACTAAGGGAAACTTGAACTTCTTGCAGAAAAGCTGGTGGGGAATCCTATGACTAAGAATGGGGTTTCTCTAACACCTAAGATGGAACAGGAACACTAAGGGAAACTTGAACTTCTTGCAGAAAAGCTGGTGGGGAATCCTACGACTAAGAAGGGGGTTTCTCTAACGCCTAAGATGGGGGACGTCGCAGTGCCCGGGCTGGGCACTGGTCACACGTCCCCCGCAATGCTCTGCGCGCAGAGCGCCGCGCTGGAGCTGGAGACCCAGCGCTGAGGGGAAGCTCGGAGTCTCTTCCTCTTCCAGGTGCCGCCTTTTGCTGCTCTCTTGGCTCTGCGCCTCTGCAGAGAGCAGTGGCGCAGGTAGAGCTGCAGCATGGCGCGGTTGAGCCTCAGCAGCTGCATCAGCTTCTTGGGGCAGCCGCGTCCCCGGCAGCCACAGGGCCCTGCACAGGCCGAGGGGCTCTGGCGCTTCTCCTGCAAGGCAAAGCACAGGGATCCCGATGGAAGGGGCAGAGTAAGCCGAGGCCTCTGGCGCTGCCTTTGGCTTCTGCGCGAGAGAGCCGGGCCTGGCTGGGTCTGCCCCTGGCAGAGGCTGCAGCAAGAAGGGCTCTGGCCACCTCTGCCTGGTGCTGTCCCTGGGGCTCAGCCCCCTCTGCCACGGGGCCTTGGCCAAAGGGCTGCCCAAGAGGCCCAGCAGCTTCAGGGTCTGCCCTGTCCTTCCTGCCACCCTCCCTCACCTTTCTCCAGCGTCTCCAGAGCCTTCTGCCAAGACAGCGTCCCAGGACAGCGCTCATGGTCAGCAGCTCCACCAGGAAGCACATCCAGGAAATCACCACCGTGTCCATCAGTGGGGTCGGCTCAGGGTCCACATCCTGCAGCTTCAGCTCCTGCAGCTTCAGCTCCTCAGCCAGCAGAGCTGAGGTGCCCGCGTCCCTCTCAGGATGGTTGGAAGGGTCAAGGGGACGGGCCAGACACAGCAGTACATAAAACTGTAGGAGCCAGGAGTAGCCCTGGCCGGCCATAGTGCTCTGTGTGACGAGTTGCCACCACCACACCAGCTCTGGATGTCACTCCGCACCGAGGTCTGCCTGAGCTCTGGGCACAGTGACAGCTGGAGACAGTTGCCAGCCACTGCGCTGTCCCCAGCGGCTGTGATGTCACAGAATCACCGACTGCATTGCCTTGCAAGGGGCCTGTGAGATCATCGTGTCCAACCGGTGAGCCATGCCCTCCATGGCAAGCAGGCCAGAGCCCTGAGTGCCACGCCCAGGCTTTCCTAGAATACCTCGCACAGTGGTGACTCCACCAGCGCCCCCGGGGCAGCTCATTCTGATATCTAATATCCCTTTTTTGGCAAAAGTGCTTCCTAATGTCCCACACAAACATGCCTTATAACAGCTTGAAAGCCTTGTTGGCATCTGCTCTGTCCTGTCCTTGCCCATGTCTGAGAAGGCTGGGCCTGCCTTGTCGCTCACTGGCGTGTCGGCAGGAGGAGAGGCTGTGCCAGTGAGTGCTGCTCAACACTCAGGCCATTCCAAGGGGCTGCTTTCCTTCTTCTTTGTCTACTTGCCTTAAAGAAAAAAGCATGGTCTGAGGGAAAAACTGCTTACTGGAACAGACAGTTTGTGCTGAAATAAATGTCAAGGAATAGACCAGGAAAAAGAGGGAGGCTGGAAATGAGAAGAGGATTCCTAAGTGTCTGATGTCCAGGCTTCTGGAGGAGCTTCTCAGTCAGCAGCGCCTTGAGTTTTAAGATGGAGTTGCAGCAGCACAGCAAAGGCAGTTCTGGGATGGGGCTGCTGTGGCAGCAGGAGCACCTCCAGGCCCCTGACACTGTTAGCCCTGTCATGCCCTTGTTTGGAGGGGACGCAGTGTCCTTCCTGCAGAAATCACTGTCCAGGAATTTTCCCCAGCAGGGAATAGGTGTTAGCTGGTCATGATGTGCTGGCTCCTCGTGGCAAGGAGCACGCTCAGGAGTCTCAATGTGCTAGCCCACGTCACCTGGAGGCAACGAAGCAGGAGGGGCCTCTGGTGTGGGTTCCAACAGGTTTTATTCTATGGAGGATCCAGGGACCAACGGCCACAAACAGGGGTTTGCAGGGGTTTTTATATGGGGGCAGTACAAAGGAAGGACCAATGGGGTACAGGCAAAGGGGAGGGTACAATGTAATAACAACCAATGGGGAGAGCAGAGAGGCGGGAGCTACAAATGGGAGCCAATCAGGGTTCAAGAACAGAGCACTTTCTAGACTGGGGGGGAGGCCGTTAGGCGGTTAGGACTAGGGCACCATCCAGTGGCAGGCGCACTGCCCTGGGTGGGGAAATCCACCCACTGGATGGAAAGTGCCTGCTAGGCACCTGACTGCCACAGTCCTGAGGTGGGCTGGGCCACTGCA
>VYXC01009944.1:0-31810 GCA_013397175.1 Platysteira castanea
GCCTTCCCCAAGCAGCCTAGAGACTGGGCTGTGGAGAAAAAGACCAGGGAGAACAGGGAGCCATCCTGTGTCAGCCCCAGTGAAGAGGCAGCTGTGGTATGCTGAGGGACAGAGGGGAACTGAATCTCAGAGTGCTTTGTTGGGAAATTAAATAGATGCTTAGTATTTCTGTATGTTCTGATGTGTGGGGAGGCACTGGTACCTGGGGAGGTCGTGGGAGTATAGGGCAACAAGACAGATTCATCTTTCCAGCACATATCCACTCCTGGACCCCAGGGTGCCAACAGCACAGAACCATTTCATAACAAGAATCTGAACCCAGGGAAGGTCCTGTCTCTCTCCCACTCCAGGCATTTTGCAATCATCATGTACCATGCGAGGTAAATACTGAAGCAAGTTAAAATTCAAGAAAAAAGACAGGAATTTCCTAAGTTCCACTGAATAGCCCAAAGCTTCTTTCCAACAGCCAAAACCTGCTGCCTCACTGTACATGGAGTGCAGGGCAAGGATGAAAAGCCACTGGATACACATGGGAAGCCACAAGATGTGACTTCCAGACAAGCCAGATTCTGTGCTGGAGAGGCAGACTGGCTCAGGCATTGCTTCAATCCTACATTCAATCTCATTTGGCTCTGGGGTGACAGACAGCCCGTGTCCCCAGAGGCCTGCACCAATGCAGCCTTTAGTATGGCCTGGGAGGCTGCAGCAGCTCCTCACTCCTAACAGCCAGGACAGGACACAGCTCACCCAGACAGCGTGAGCAACAGGAGCCACTGACCATGTGCCCTGTCCAGTCATCTTCCCAAAGGGAGTAATCTCCCTTTGGAAGGAACAGTCACCAGGGCAGTAGGTGACGGTCCCCAGCTGCTGGTGTGAACAGAGAAGCTGCAGCTGGTGCTGGGCAGCTGTGGGTATGCTGGGACAGCGAGGGTGAGGGCGGCAGGTCCTGTGGGGGCAGCAAAGGTGAGGTGCGTGCCAGAGTCCTGCCAGTTGCCACGCATCACCACTGGTCCTTGGCCTATAGTGCAGTGTGTCCCAGTCTTCCCCCTTTCGTTTCCTAACATTCCCTCAGTCTGAAACCCATCAACCAATGCTAAGAGAAAGCATTTCACAGATGAAGCCAAAGCAGAAGTGAGCAAAGCTGTTCCTTTGGCTGGATTCCTCCAGCTCCTTGTGTCCCACTATTTGGTTTGAGCAAGAGCCACCTCCTTCTGCCCTGTGCACCTGAGCCATGGGGAGAGGGCAGCAATCTTTAGTTGCTGTGAGGGAGAGCTCTTATTGTGGATTTGCCAAGTGTAGTGGGTTGGAGAGATCTACTTGTGAGTCAGATGGCAGACTACTTCTGCCCAAACCCCAGGGAAGGGAGTGAGAGGAGGTTGTGTGAGTGGGAAGACACGGCTATGGAGCATGGCTTGCACAAAGAGTGCTTTTAAACTTCATAAATCTACTTGTGAGTCAGATGGCAGACCCCTGCGAGAGGAGAATTGAGGACGAGAAAGTCGGTATAGTTGTGCTCAGAGGAGAAGCAGCCTGAAGCAGCTCTGGAACCAAGAAGCCCACAGCTGGTCTGCTGGAAGCAGGGGCAGGGGGGCACCTGAGGCAGTGGCAGAAAGTTCTGCTCGTGAGGAACCCAAACAGGAGCCCCTGTTCAAGCCCCTGTTCAACTCCCTGTGCAAGCCCCATCTGGGAAGCTAAGAGCTCATGTGGGCTGAGCACAGTGGGGTTTGGGCAGATGCCCCCCATCCTGTGCTGCATCATGCCTGGCAGCTGGGGTCCTACACACCCCTGCCTGTGGTGCAGGCAGCCAGGGAACCAGGCATGTGGAAAAACCCCAGAGGTGAATAATCCATCCCAGCTTTTGGTTTGACACAGCTCCCCCAGCTCTGAAAGGCTTCTTGGTCCGGTTTAATGAGATTAGTCTGTAAGTTCTGGAGATGTCAGCCTGCTGGCAGCTCCATGTTCAGTAGTTCCTCATGCGCCAGGGGATGATGTTCATTTCATTGGCCTCGACTCTGCTGGATCAGGCTGTTGCTCTGCTTCTCAATTAGTCACATCTGCGTGGCAGTAATGAGTAATGGTCCGACAGCCCAGAGAGGGGTGCCGAAAAATTCACTTGTGTGGAAGGGAGCTCTCTGTGCCCCCCATCCAGTGGATGCTGGGGCTCTGCACCCAGCTTGACCCCTGTTCTCCCTGGGAGCTCCCCGGGGCTCTAGCCCCCTCTTATCACTGCAGTGGTGACACTATGCAGCTTGTTCTGCTGCTGGAGAGCCTGTGTTTCTGAAAGCTCCAGTCTGGGTCTGTGCTGACATTATTGAAGCTACTGGTAATAAAACATGTCGCTACAGGGGCCAGGGCCACATCCGATCCTGCAAAGGGAAGGCAAAAATCCAAACAAAACCCAAACCCTTCAAAAAAGCTCTAACCAAGCACATGCTGATGGGAGGGCTGGATTTCCAGGGATGCAGACATTAGTCCTGCCACCCTGCCGTGATGAGAGGCACTTCTTGTCCCTGCTGCACTGGCCCTGCAACAGGGACAGGTGGCACATGGGAGGCACAGCTTCCTGGTGCCACATCCTCGTGCATGTGCCGAACCCTCCCAGTGCAGGGAACTACAAATAAATGCTGTTGATGTCTCTGCCATCCCGTCAGGGATTAGGACATGCTGGAACAATTTGCATTGGGATGGAACTTGGAAGCAATGGCAAAACTGAGGGAATATGATATTATTTATTATTGCCAGTTGCAAGGGAACAGCAGCAGCCTCCAACCTTGTATAACTCTGGAACGTGACTATTATTAGAATGCAAAGTTAGCAATCAATTAGCTAATTGCAGTTCACATTGTCTGTTGGCAATTATAAGGAGAGCACTTATAAACCCCAACAGATGGAACTCAAATGGGTCAGTCTCTCTTTTTTTTTTAAATTATTTTCCATCCCCAGAAAGCATTTGCTATGAGCTAAACTCAGGTTCTCACCAGAGTTCATGAAAGCAGCCAGCCTGTGAGTCAGCGCATGGCAGGGTCCTTGCACACTACTGTCCTGCACCCCAGCCTCTCACATGGAGCTTGTCCTGTCCAGACCTTCCCAAATGACACAGTTTTGAGGCTGGAGAGTTCAGCTAATAGCCCTGTGGTTTCCCTCATTTGCCCTCTGTGGTGGTATTTTTTTAGTAGCTGTGGAAAAGCGGGGAGCAGAGAAATCCAGCTGCAATATGTATTTGTTCCCATCCAGTTCTTCATGACTGTACAACTTCAGGTAACACCTTCTCTTCTCTCTCCAGCAGTGACACAAACTGATGGTGCCTCCCTGAGCATGATTTCTAAATCTTTTGAGGTTATTTGAGGGATTTTCATTCCCTGTTGAGGTTGAGTCAGAACTAGGATCTCTGCAAAGATGAGCAGGGGACGAAGCAGCGCTTTGCTTCCCCTCTCCTGTCACAAAAGGTACCAGCGGAACAGCTTCCACAGGGCAGAGATTATCTAACACCTTTGCTAGAAATGCTGGGTGATGCAGCACCAGGACATGACAGAAGAGTGGAACATAAGCCCTGGACTCAAAGGATCACTCAGTTTACATCTGTTTGAATCAAACACACATTCTCCTACCTGTGCCATTTTGCTATCCTCTGGGTGGGTTTTGTGCTCCATGAGCTCAGTGTTAAAGGGATGCTGTGACAGGTGTCTGCCGAGTGGATGAGAAATCATCATTTACCAGTAAAGCATTTCTCTGCTGAAGCATATCAAGGTCCAAGCTGTGCACACAGATCAGTGCGTTTGACACCAGAGGCATACAAGAGGCACACAAGGAAGCCCAAAGACCCCAAGTGTTGCCGCCTGGCACATGCCAGTCTGTTGCTCAGGTTTACAGTGCTTGCAGGAGTGTGATATCAAGGCTGCTCTGATACATGGAAACTCATTCTGCCTTTCAGATTCCTTTTTAGAGTGGGAACCGGTATGGACAGATTTGGCCTTAAAAGGAAGCATCACAGAAGGTATTCTGAGGAAATATTCCACTAAAGAACCTCATATCTACATTCAGATGCTTTGTGGCCATGGAAGGAGCTTTGCCCTTTATGCATCCTGAATGTTGGTGATGCCAGTGACTATGGCAAAAGAACATCCTTGTTTTGGGTCAAGCTGATACAGGCACAGAGACAGTTGGGTGATCTGAAACACATTAAGCCCAGCAATATGAATTTCATAAATAGCAATACAAACCCACTGCACACCTTCAGCTGATATTAAACAGGGGATGGGTTAGAATTCATCTCAGAGCAAATGCATTATAATGAAATGGAAACATCAGGTTTTACTTAGAACCCCCAGGTTTCCCATAGGAGGCAGTTTATGTAGTGCCCATTTATTAAAGACAAATGCTATCATTTGGAACATATCTCACGGAGAGCAGGGGACTGGATGATGCAGGGGAGCAGTAACTGGAGATGGAGCTTTGCATTTACAAGCCATTGTTTTCACCAGGCTCTGCATGTGCTGCCACATGTGATGAAAGCTGACAGGTGCCCCAGTGTGCGCCAGGAGCCCTGGCCCTGGCCTCCCACCGTGCACAGCCCCCGAAGCGCCAAGGGCCGCGAGCCAGGCGAAACCTGCTGGACTTCAGTGTATCTGTAACAGCAGATGGAAAGGTAATCCGGTTATCAGGAGTCAGGCAATCATGGGCTACAATAAGCAGGTATGGATGGGGGGCCCAGCTCTGGCCCCGAGTGCTGAGCCCTTCTCTCTGCTCCAGGAATTCCCTGAAATGAGAGCCAGCTCCTGCCAAGCATCTGCTGGGGCTGGAGGAGACCTTGGCCAAGGAGCAGCAGGGACAAAGTTCCTCACCTCTGCCCAAGGACAGAAGGCAGCCTGTACATGTCCCCTCCTCACAGGTCTCAAGGCTCTGGTGTCTCTGATTTGGGGTCCTCACTCAAAAAGCTTCAGAGGGGTGTGCCTTTTGGAGGGAGCTCCTCCCCAGTTTAGCTTGTTCCTTTTGAGGCCCACTGGTATCAGCACCCACTAGTCACTAGCCTGATGTTCCTTTCCTTTCATCAGGGAGTGGTTCTGAACTACACGGCAAATGCTAAACAGCAACAACTGCTGTTATAGTCACATCTACAGGTAACTTTGGTTTCGGTATTCACCTGGAAAGAAACAGTGTCCAGTCAATTAATTGGCACACTATATGTTGCCTTTCTGAAACCTTTCCATGTAGGTCCTGGCATTGTGACAAGATGGTGCTGTTTGTTCTTTACTTTTGAGATCAGAAGTCCAGGACAAGTCTGTCCTTCCTGGGCAGTAGCAGGCAAAACTAGATGTTTTGGGAAGAACAAATTCTACTCTTTGCATGTAGGAAAACTTCCTGGCTCAATGCAGGATGACATCTGCAACCATTAATTTGAATAAATTCCATTTTTATGCTCCATCCAGTTTTCAGTACATCAGACAAAGCATTCATATGGGACAGAACATAAGTCCTGCGTGTGTTTCCCCTCCCGTGTGATTGTCAGGGATCTGACATCTAATGCCACTGTTTCTTTTTCTTACAGAGCTCCCAGAGGTCAGCAGGTCAGTTCCTGGAGTCCTGCAAGAAGCCATGGATTCCTTTTGGGTAGAAAGCAGCTCTGGAAGAAGAGGAGTTTAGGATCTCTGCCCCTTCCTCATGCTGGGTACTGGGTGGGGAGGCAGATCCCAGTGCAGTGTGCAGCAGGGGCTGTCAGGGAGGAAATGTGGCCTGTAACTCAGGGAAGAATATTGACATTGCTGCAGATGTGATCCACCCAGTGAGCACTGCAGGTGTTGGGGAACTTCCTGTCATGATATAGGCAGAGGCAAAGGTGCTGGATTCAAGAGCCATCACTCAGCACCCCTTAATGAGAAAATAAAATCTTGCCCCACAAAACTGCCAGTTCCAGGTGGCTTGTTCCTGGGAATGTAGCTGAGGGAAGATGTCCATCTGTGCTGAGCCTGCCTGGCCCCTGCGCAGAGTGGAATAACCCCCAAAAAGGAAAATGGTATCAGACAAGTGATCTCCTAACTGCCTTATTCTGCCAGCTCACATCTGGGAGGAGAGCAAGAGAGCAGGGAAGTGCATTGCCTGCCTGCTTGTACTGTGCAGACAGGCTGGTGACAGCTCAGCAATGTAAATGATGCATAATAAGCCCTAAATAAAGTGTGAGGAACATGTTTGGGATCAGCAAATCCATTCTGACAAGAAGAAGCAAAGGAATGAAATCCCTTTTCCCAAACAGACTGCTAAGTCATGGACTAAATGTAATTTAGTCCCACTGAAAAATGGCTACTTAAGACTATAGTTGAGGTCTCCCTGCTCTGATCCATGGGGACACATGCAAGTGTGTATCAGGGAACAGGGGCAAGGAGCCCTGAGGAGGAGGAAGCTCGGGAGTGGGGGCCACATTCCCCTCCTCAAAACGCTCAGGTTCTATTGAAACCACTTTGTCCACCCACATTTACAGCCAAGTCTGTCCCATTTCCCTACATTCCGCCATCAGCCATTTATCATCTGCAAGGGATGGCTGGAGCCAAATGTTCCCCTGACCTTCAACAGCCCTGTGAGCCTTTCTTCTCTGCTTAAGTGGGAGACTTAAGATAAGGCCAGAGTCTCTTAAACATGCCTACTCTGAATAAACACAGTGGGCCGATGGGTTACAGGCTGCGTTGGCCAGCTGAAGAGAAGGGGACTCTCTTCACAATTCTGTTGGTGCTGTAGAGTTTCTTGTCCTCACAGGATGACGGGCAGGCCAGACAGCCCACTCAAGCGTTTCACAGCAGGACGAGTGGAGGCCATGATCAAAGGTAAACAGCCCCAGAGCAGCCATGGTGCAGCAGCAGTGCCGGGAGGCTGCCAGGACACCTCACCAGATGAAGATTGCCTCTTTGTTCCTCTGAAAACCACAAAAAAAGTTT
This sequence comes from Platysteira castanea, assembly GCA_013397175.1. Taxonomy (NCBI): domain Eukaryota; kingdom Metazoa; phylum Chordata; class Aves; order Passeriformes; genus Platysteira; species Platysteira castanea. Next base: position 6,924 of record VYXC01009944.1, read on the forward strand.
CTCTCTTCACAGTTCAGTGATGCCCAGACAAAGATGATGTGAAATCTGGGGGAAGACTTATTTTATTACAATATAGGAATGCCCAGAACCAGATGTTTAAGCTTAGCTGTGGCTCCTCCATGTCCTGCTGTCCCTGCTCAGGGAGCTGCCTGCAGGGTGATGTACAATACTCCGAATGTGTTCACTGCTGCGCAGGTCTCCAGGAGCTGCTTGGAGTCAGGGCCAGTGCCACAGCAGGTCCCCTGTATCCCTCTGTGCCTAAGGGCCTAAGGATGCAGAGGTGGCAAAGTCGACACAGTGGAAGAGCAGGTGCCCCTTGGTGACCCCACCACGACTTGCAGGAGCAGCCCGCAGCCCTTGCCCAGCCACTCACTGCCTGTGGCCCCTGCAGGTGCTGCTCTGTGGGGTCCCAGGGTGTGTTGCCTTTCCATGGTCTCCTGAGGCCAAACCCTGCTCCTGGTTTGCTGGTTTTCTCTGCTGCTTCTCAGCTGAGTTAAAACAATTGCAGCCAGAGATGTGTCCTGGTGGGAGCTGTGAGCCGGCAGCTGTTTTTTTGCTACAGCCTGGGATAGCCTCTCCAGCCCGCCAGCCTCTGAGTCAACCCCAGTGCCGCAGCTCCGGGTCCCCAGGCTGGAACAGGGAAGCAAGGCTCACACACATGTCCAGGCTGGCAGCCTTGTTTGTTTCTCCAGCAGCCAGAATTTCATCTTTTCCACCTCCACGCTGCCAGCAGAGCCCTTATCCACTGCCCTGACACCTCCAGGGTTTATTTCCAGCTGAACCACGCTGCCTCCATATGTGCTCCTGCTGCTGGCTGCTGGTTATTAAGTTGGTGCTGTTGTTAGTCCTCCTGCCTCCATTCAGAAATTGGCAGTCCTTAAAAGCTCATTCATCTTGGGAGCCTAGTGGCAATTATAACCTCATCCTGCAGGATGGGTTAACTCCTGCTCTCCCACCAGCCCAAGGAGCAGCAGTCACGTCTGGTTCTGATTAACGAGATGCAGAAAATCCAGCGTGTTCCCCACACTGCTCACAGGAGACATGGAGATGGAAAAGGGTAAAACAGTGAAAATTGCCTGGAGGCAGGAGATATGCTGGATTATTGTGACCCTGCCCAGAGCTGCAGGCACTGTATCCCCTTGCTGGGAAGGACAGAGTCCCCACAGAGGGACAGTAACTGCTGGAATAATGGAAGAGGACACAGGTCCAGCAGGCCTTGTGAAATTAAATTGTAAAATTGTAAATCTGATCACCACTTACTGGCTTCCCACTTGTCAAGGTATTCCTGGCTGTTGGAGGAAGAATTGGCAAATGTTTGTGGAGAATTTCAGGGACCATTACCCAGGAGGTTTAGGCTGTGAATTTCAACAATTCACTGCCTGGAAAAGTGCAAGGCTCACACTGATTCCCCCATTTCCAGTGACAGGAGGGGCTGCTCCCCCGGACATGGTCACTGTTTAACAGAAAACTCCAGCAAATCAAATGCTCTGAATTGCCCCTGGGTACAAAACTCCCAAAGCACGTGGATTATAATGACGAGGAAAGAGCGAGCCGACTGTTTGTGGCCCCTGTTTTAGACTGTTGCAAAAAAACCCTCCTGTGCCAGAGGTTCCTTCCAGTCTACAAGTCAGAGCTAATGCTAAAAAAATATTTTTTATGCAAGATCAACTCTGAAGTGAAATAGAGAAACGTACAAAGGAATCTCAATTTACCATCTGGCTCTGACGCTCCTAAAGCTTGTCGCCATTTATCTCTGTCGAAAAGTGTGCTTTAAAGACACAGTAGGAATCTTCCTTTGGGGAGAGAATGGAGTGTATTGGCTGTGAAATGTCAAATTGAACACCAAAGCTATGGGAGGCACATAAACACCAGAGAACAAACAAGCTCACTCCATACCTGAGATGAAGCTTGATTTTGGATGCAGAAATGTGTTTTCTTTCTTGGAAAGAAGGCGGCTCTGGCCGTTCAGCTGTTACAGATTTTCTCAAGGGAAAGATTTTCCTAGCAAACCTTGTTCCTTCTGTAATCCTTTGTAGGAACTCACCGAGTCATGCTGCCCTTGCTTTAAAAATACGTTTTCAAAGCCCATTAGCAAATTCACAGGTTTTTTTTATACACTGAGAATTAAAGTGAAAACATAAGACCCAGCAAATTATTTTTGCTTTATGTACAGTCTCCCCAGTAAACAAGTGTTGCAAGAGCCTGTGTGCTGCCGGCAGAGCAGAGGGATGGGAAACAGAATGTGGTCACATGTGTTTTCATTCAGCGAGTTATTTATATAATCTGAAGTATAGTAACAATGTCCTTGGATCCAGAGTCTCCCAGCTCCGCAGTCCCTGCTGATGGTGCCTCTTGGCTTTCCCACTGTGTCTACATAGACATGCCTGAGCTCCCAGTGCTTCACGTCCATGTGACACCGCTCCATTCAAGATCCTTATTCCTGGGAGTTTGGATCTGCAGGGCTTTTGGACACATTTCCAGAGCTGCATCCTGGCACTCCCAGAGTACAGCATCCCGCATCTTGGTAACTCAATTGGTACACCATCCCGCATCGTGGAGCTCTACTGGTACATCACCCTGTGTCCTGGAACTCCCCTGGTACATCATCCCATGTTCTGGTGTTCCACATGGATGTTCAGCATCACCTGTGCCTGAGGCTGGGCAGGAGAGTGTTGTGAGAGTGTCTAAAGGACCGTGTGTCTCAGGAGCCAGCATGGCCTCATCGTCCCTGGTTCTTGTCTCCCTCTGCCTTCCCAAAGGCCCAGTTTTTGCCAGTTTTTGGACATCTGACCCAGATGTCCAAACCCAGCTCTTGGGTTTCTGAACAAGAACTGGCATCATCTGACCCAGATGTCCAAAAGCACTGTGACTCTGTCTCTTCACTTTCTCTGCATCCCCTGGCATACAGCACATCTTCCTCTGCTTTCCCAAAGCCACCACATAAAGTGATGGTCCCTGTTTCCCACACACCCTCACCCTACAGGCCAGATCCAACTGCACAGTGATGGGCTCTGCTCTGCACCCTGTGTCCGCATCCTCTGGCACGAGGAGCCAGCACAGCAGCTTGCCTGGGTTCTCTGGGAGGGTACAAGATGGGCATCAAGCTCAGCTGCTCGGCCGCAGGATGGACTGCACAACATTGCAGACCAGTGGCACGGGAGGAGATCAGCTGGGGCTGGGAGGGGCCAGGCGCGGCCAGAGCAAACCTGAGGCCATCAACAAACACCTGATCCATTCCCCCTGAAGAAATGTCTTTAATCTTGCTGGCATTAGAGGTTACAGTCAGCCGTCCTCCAGGCAGGTGAATGGAATTCTTTATTGTGCCTATTTGGTTATATCTTGGATAGCAATAAGGATTATCCTCCAGATTTTTGTGTCTCACTTGGAGCCCCCAGCATGTGTTTATAATTTTCTTCTCCCTTTCAGGCAATGCCAGCAATCTCCTGAAGTTCTTAAACTGAACCTGTGAAATTTAATGGCTGGACAGTGTATTTGACATACTCCTCTAAAATTCAAGAGTGCTTCTCATGCTGATTTATGATCTTTTTTCTCCAGCAAAGTATCCACTGTATTTTATCTCTACTATTTCTCATGTGATTCTGTGTCAGAAAGGAAGGTCAGGCATGACGCTGCTCTGAATTTCCAAGGAGCAGCAGTAGGTGGCTGGCTTGGATTTCTTTAGTCTGGTTTGTGCTTATTTGTGCAGGCAAAGGCTTCCTCATGGCAGGGACAGTCAGAGCACTGGGCTGGGCAGTTCCTGCCCCTTGGCCCTGGTTCTGCAGACAGAGGGGCAGGCTGGGGTCCAGGCAGTTGTGCTTGCAGTGCCCAGGCCCTGCTGCCCTGCTGTGGTGATGCCAGGCTGATGCTGCACAGGCGTTGGTGCTGTGTCCCAGCGCACGCAGCTCAGCCATCCTGCCCCACTCTTGGCTGCTTTTCTGTTATAAGCCAGGAATTTAAAACTTGAAATAACCAAGGATAATTGCCCAAATTGAGGGGGAGGATGCTGCTTCTCTTTCTGAGCCAAAAGAAAGACAATTTATCATAAAAATTCCATAGATTTTCCTACACTCACACACACACACACACTGCTCCTGTGGAGCGGGCTGGGTGACTTGGGACACTTGAGTGTCCCCATACCAGATTTTGGGGAAGATTTGGTGTCATGCTGTCCCCCTGGGGTGCACCCAAGGTTGGTGCCTGGCCTGGCATGGGGGCAGCCAGCTTGGCTCTGGGGCCACAGAGGGGTTACAGGCAGTGCTTGGTGGCAGACGCAGTGCTGAGCTCCGTGAATCTGTAATTGCAAATGTGGAGTTGTGGTACTGAGGGAATTCAATGAATCCACAGATTTCATATCTCCGCTGACCCTCTGTGGCCCATAAATGGTCTAAATACTGGTTCCTCTTGTCTGTGGCCGAGATTTAGCTTTTGGGTTTCTGAAAAAGAACTGGCATCATCTGGCAGTGGATTTGAGGCTGTTTGGAGTCATCAGCTCTGTTTCTCAAAAGCTTTTTTCAAAAGTAATTTCTTTCACTGAACCTTTAACTGCTGCCCTCATCCCATCACAGCCCTTCCCTGCTCTTGTTGCACCCCCAGTCATCACGTCCTTGCCTGGTGTGCGCAGTGGGGCTGCTCGTCTGCCACACAGCAATGTCGGTGAGTGGTTTAAGGCAAACAGGCTTCGCTTCCCAGCCTGGGTACTGTGCATGGATCCCGACTCCTCCACTGAAGAGCTGGAAGCAGGCAGGAGGAGGTGGAAATGCCAAGACAAGGAGCTGCGCCAGGACATTGCACAAGTGGAGGGTTTGCAAGAGGGATCCAGTGGCACCACCATGCACCAGCATATGCTGGGAGGAGGCTGGCAGAGAAACTTCTTTTCAAGTGGTCATCCCACCCCTGTTTCTGCCATGGCCAAGTGTTTCCAGCTTTCAGAAGAAATGACACAAGGCAATCTGCCACTGTCCCCTCCACTGTGCCCTGGGGCGAGCTGTGGTGGACACCGGCACTGCCACCATCCCTGGTCCTGTCTGTCCTCCCATGCTACTCCCGCATATCTCTCCTACTCTGACTCCCTGTGGCCTCTCCTCCCACCCCGTGCCCATGGCAGAGAGGTGACTGCTGTCTCCTACAGGTGCCCAGCCCAGTGCTCACTGCCCAGTGCCCGGCACCGCAGCCCCAAGCATCCCGACACCGCCTTGGTAGCCATCGAGCCCGGGACCTGCATCCGGGGACAGCCAGGCTCTTTTCCAGCCCAGCAGAAATCCACGGCTTGGCTCTCTGCTTCCTCCCATCTGCCCAAGTTTATTTTCCTTGTTTTCTGTTTATGAGCTAGGGGAGTATTGAATTTCCCGAAGTCACTGCCATCCATTGCCCCAGGTCTTGCACACAAAGACTCCCTCAATGCCAGGATCCAAGTTTTGCAATTGGACCGGTTCCCTTTCCCTTCAACCATTGTGGAAACAGCCTTTGTTTTGCTTCTGGATCTTGTTCCTCAGGCCCAAATCAAGGGCCACTGTCCAAGCCTGGGTTTTTTGAAATCTGATTTCACTGCTTTAATGAAAACAGCACATTTCAGGGGATGGGGCTGAGGTCCTTGAACAGTAGGATTTTTTCTGCAGGACTTGTGTATCTGCAAATGCTGTGCTGTCCAGCCCTGCCAGTTCCATCCAAACAACAGGAACTGGAAGGACACGGCACAAATGCTCCTCAGAGACTTGTTAGAAGAGAAAGCTGGCTCAGAATCTCCACTCCAACTGCAGACTGACAGCCAAGGCTGAACATCCTGTGCCCTCAAAGGGGCTGGGGAGCTTGGCAGGTGCAGGAGCCTCCCCACCACGTGTGGGGAGCAGGCTGTGGCAGTGGCTGTGGTCAGTGGAAACCTCCGTCATGCTCTGGCTCCCCTGGGGCCTCTCTGGGCACCGGGAATGTGGCTTATTTCACTGGAGTCACGTTGCCTCCAGTGGGAGGTGTGGCAAGTGGGAGATGCCTCTGCACCATGTCCTGGCAAAGGGCAGCTGTGCTCCTCTGTTCCATGCATGGAAGTCGCACCAACCTCAGCCTTTCCTGATGAAAACTCCATTTATTCTGGGCCTGTAGGAGAGGAATCCCCTCTAACTGCCTGCTCAGGCATGTGCTGAAACTGCTCTTGTGTGTGTCAGAGCCAGGGAACAGTTCTGTAATCACCCATTTTTATTTAATTGTAACGGCCCTGTCCCACTAACTGTTCCAGATGCTCTTATGGTTCCTAGCTCTGGGCTCTAAACATGCTGTTCTCCTCACCCTGGTCCCCGCCCTTCAAGCACAAACAATGGTTTTGCTGGTTTTTGAGCCTTTTTTGTGCCAACGGGATGTGGGGAGAGAATCCCCTTCATGCCAAATTCAGTTGATAATAAAAAACAGGAAGGGAGCTGGATGCCAGCTTCAGAGGAGTTGGGCAGTCCGGGCTGCTCACTGTGGTGTGTGGGTGTCACCACTGCGCAGCAGCATCCCGGGGTGGGACAAGGGGGGCAGGTGAGGGGAAAGCAATGGAGCAGAGGAGGCTGGGGTTCCATGGAGGGATGTGAAGGGGAGGCTGCACACCCCGGCAGCGATGCTCCCAGGGGCCCAGCTGCAGTGCCCAGTGGGAGCTGGCTGCTCCCAGTGAGCACTGGGGATGCTGCAGGGGCAAGGGAACCTCCAGGTACCACATCGGTGTGGGCAGGGTGTGTGTGTGCCCTGTGCTAGGCACAACCAGTGCTGCCTTCCACTGTGCCTCAGGAAGGGGACTGAGGCCTGTGAGGATCCTGCATCTGGCAGCGCCAGGAGCACTCTGTGCCATGGCAGTGCCACCACCTGCATGTCACAGCCTGCCCTGCCAGTGCCTGGCAGGTGCTGTGCCCACACTGGTGGCACCACTGCCCTTCACAGTGGCTGTGGGCAAGTGTCCCAGAGGGACCCCTGACCAGTTGCTCCATCCTTCCCAGTGCACAGTTGCTGTGGGGAGCCCTGGTTAACCTCCCACTGTCACCTTTGCTGTTCTTAGGGGGATCATGCTGATTTGTCCCTGTGCTGAGGGGAGCATGAGGCAGAGGTGGGGAGGTGCAGCTCCAGATGCAGCTGGGAAGCTGGTGCCATCAGTGCTGGGGCCACATGGGGCCAGTGGCCAGAGGAAGGGGACCCTTGCTCCCAGGACAGACTGTGACTCTAGTCTCTACAGGTTCCTCCATCTCCTCTTTTATCCTTTCTTTATATATATTTCAGAATGATATAAATTCGCCGCTATGGACCCTGCTGGGTGAGCACAAAAGAGAACTTGCAGGCAGGCCCAAGAGAAAGGGAGGATAAAAAAAACCACAGGAGAAAATTAATAAAGCATTTGAGAAAGGGAGAGGATGCCTCACTGGGAAAGTGTGTAGCACACAGGGCTCCCCAAAGCACATCAAAGCCTGACTCTGAAATTAGCCCAACTGATGGGAATGTAATGCAGGGGATTCTCCCACTGAGCTGTGGATTGAGAGTCCCCCCACAGGCTGCAAGGCACTGACATTTGTATTTATCCAGGCTCAAAGCTCCATCATGGAGCTTTTCAAAGGGCACTGCTGGGACCCAGCAGGCGTCCTCCCCAGCGTGGCAAACATGGCACTTTTAATTACTGCTCTGTGCCGGCACATGTGCCCGACCCCCACACTAATTCTTGTTGCAATTACAGCGATCTAATTGAGTTTATTCACTCTCTGAAGCTTTTGTGTCTTTCTTCCTTGCACTCCCTGCCGGTGAGAGCTGGGGCCTCCATTGATCTGGTAGGTAGGGACGGGGCAGTGCCTGGTGCTGGCCCTGGGGCCCGCTGGCCTCATTGTGTCCATTGAGCTGCCGCTGCTGCTGGGAAATGCCAAATCCCTCCCGAGGCAGCGCCCTGGTGACCCTGGCGCCGAGCTGTGCTCGAAGCATTTCACCACACTGGCGAGTGGCCTTTCACTTGACGGCTCGTTTGGAGAAGCAATTTTACATTTTTATAGGAAAATTACTTCCAATTGACAGGGAAATGATGCTGTGAAAGTGACAAATAGGCACTCCGTGCACAGGAGGGATGAGTGTTCAACAGGGACCAGAAAGGTCTTCAGACAGGTTAGTACAAATGGGGGGAAGCCAGAGACTCTTGGCACCAGGACATCAGAGAGCTTGTGTCCCCATCTCCCCCCGCACTGTCTGGAGGTGCTCGAGGGAGGTCTGAGACTTGCCAGGTTCACAACATGAAAATGCACCTGCCCACCAGGGAGGAGACGCTTTTGGAAGGGCATTGCTGGCTGGTCCATTCCCAGCAAGCACCAGCCCCATCATCAGCAGGTGCTCAGCACCACGTGCCCAGCAAATGCCATTAGTGTCTAAATAATGACCTTGTTACAGTCCCCAGCTGTGCCTTGCACCTGTGGCAGGTGTTGAAGGTGGAGCCGGGAGCCGGCAGGGCCAGGCAGGGTCAGGGAGTCCCGGGTGAGCCATCGGGAAGAGCCCCTGGATGCTGCCCCTCCAGCTTTTTTTATACAATGGTAAATGTTGATGTCTACTGAAAACAAACAAACCAACCCATTTGCAAATTTCTATTGGAAATATTTTGCCTGGAAAACAAATCAAAATCCACTTAATATATATTTTTTAATCCCCTTAGCTTTTGCATCTCTTGGGAGTGAATTTTGCCTCTTCTTTTCCAGCACTCACCTGTTCTTTCTATTTTCCCCCTTCTTGCTGTCTCTCTGGATTACAGGGCCATGGTGGCACATGATACTCCAGCTCCAGGGGCTGCTGCCACTGCTAATCACAGTGACCTCTTGCTTTTCAAGGTTATTTGATTAACAATATGGAAAATAAAACTTGTTGGTGCTTGAAATTAAAATTTCCTCATGCAATATCAGCTGAAGAAATGCTGGACCTTCTACAGGGAAGTGAAAAAGGCTCCCACCTGAGACAGTGCCAGGGCTGAGCTGGGGCCCCAGGGGCACCTCCATTCCTGAGGGCTCCTGGAGGACAACCTCTTCTTGGAGAGCCTGGTGGGAACATCTGCCATGGCTTCCATGGATGCTCTTGAAGAGGGAGCGAAGCAGACACATGGTGACTGGCACACAGCCCAGTGAGGGAGGAGGGAGAGGAATTAACTCTCATTTAAGTCCACTTTTGTTGTAAATAAACTATAATCAGTTCAAACCTTTTGCTTAATCAGAAAAGGCTGTTGAACATTAAGTAAACCGTCGGCAGACTTGTCTTACTGCTGGCTTAGAGATATTAAATGCCAGCAATGCTTGATTTTTTTAATCTGTCCTGCAGCTGCATTATTAAAACAAACACATTTGCAGACCTGCAAAAATCCAGAAATGAAAACAAAAGATGAGATTGAAGCTTTCCCAGAGGCAAGATCTGCAATCTGGGTAATTTTAAAATCTACGTTTAGTCTTCATCTTTTGAACCAAATAATGGAGGGAAATGACACATAATAAAATTACCACTGGAATTAGCAGCACATTCTTTTAAAAAGCCAGGTTAAAACTTAGGAATCCCTCTGTGCAGAGACAACAGCTCTGGAGCCCTCAATGCCCTGCTGGCACAGAGGACTCCTCTGCAGCCCCATGTTTCTGCTGAAGAAAACAAACAGCTCTGGCTGTAATGACAATGCCACTCTTTTTCAGGACCTGGTGGGTTTTCTGAAAGCTCCAGCTTCTGGACTCCAGTAAACAAGCCCAGAGAGGCTCTTGCAGTTCATTAAGTCACCCGTATTTGAAAAAATGAAGGTTTCTGGTTACCTTGGTGTCAGAGAAAAGGTTGGAAGTGTGATGCCCAGGAGCCCATCTGGAGCCAGACTACAGCATATTTAGGACAGCTACTCAAGGTTTGAGCCCTCATGCTGGCCAGGGAGCAGCTGATGGTGCCAGGAGCTCCAGGAGGCCACAAGGAGAGTGACCCAGCATCTCCTGGGGCATGAAACTCCACTGCTCCAGAGCTGCCTCCCAAAGAGGTACTGGGGGGCCCCTGAGGATGAGGCATGGCCAGGAGCAGAGCGTGGAGTCCTGCCCTCGGCCAGGGTGTGAGCAGGCCCCTCCTTGCCTCGCCAGAGTTACGCAGCCACTGCCACCCTGCCCACAGCTCTGGCATCCTTTTGTTCCTCCCTCCAGCCCTGGGGACAATAAAACCCGATTTTAAGGGAACCAGAGGAAGATGCCAGCTTGGCAGGGCTGGGCACGCTGGGATGTGCTGCTGTCTTAGGACAGCAGAGTTACAGTGAGTGTCCGTCACTAACAGAGGTGCCAGCCAGCAATTTATTTTCCACATTAATTTTGATTATGAGTTCTTATACGGTTGCAGAGTCCAATTTTCACAAGGGAAGTTTCCCCCTCACTACACACAGGACAACAGATCAGATTGACCTAAAGTTGTTCTTTCCTAAATTTCTTGTGGAATCTTGGCTGGATACAAGTTGTCTCAAATGCAATTACACTGTCATAAATAATTTTCCACCTCTTTTTTCCGTCTCAACCATCCCGCTCCCCTGCGGTCAGTGGAAATTTCCCCCTTTTATTAGGTTAGACTCATTGGCACTGAGAAAAACTGTGCTCATGGCATCATTGTCTGTTCCGAGCCAAATCCTCGGAGATTTCCCTCCCACTAACACAAAAGCTGGGGCCAGGGCTGGATATCGGAGCCTGTAGCCAAGTGACAAGCTGCTGTCCTTCCAATAGCCTGGGGTCTCCTTGTCCTGACTCAGGAAACACGCACAGGAGTGTCACTGACCTGAGCACCCGCACAGGCCTCAGGGGGCTCAGGAGCAGCAGCTTCCCAGGGGCTCAGAGCTCGCGGTGCCTCCAAACACGCGCTAGAAACACTTTGCTGCAGTGAGATGTTGGCGAGGGGTTATCATACACAGCTCTCAAGGTTTTGGCCGAAATACACCATTTGCTCGTGCCTGCTGGGCTCCCTGTGCTTTCCTTGTGGCAGCGCCGGGCATGTGTGGCTGAGTACCCCCAGACAAAGGGCCTGGCAATGTGACTAACAGCTGCCACATGTGGACGTGTCCTTCTGCTATTCAGTACTTGTCTGTGCTTGGGTTTACTGTGCTTTTCATACGAGCTGCATCCCCAAACCACTTCACAGAGCAGGCTAATGAGAATCATGGGTGCGGAGCCATGCAGGGAGGAAAAGCTCTTTGAGCCCTGCAGAGAGAGGGCGGTCATGCTTCACACCCCGGCTGCTCTGCAGGGCGAGGGACTCATCTCGCCCCGGGCTCGGTCACACCCAGGCCACGTCTGAGCAGATGCCATTAATTCGGCCCCTTCAAGGGCTGGTAAGCAATTTTCAAGGGTCATTAAAAATATTATTGGTCCTCAGTATCCTGTGTTCCTGGGATGACCAGTGGGAGCCAGGGCAGGCACAGAGTGGGATGGCCGTGGGGGGACGGTGGAGACTGTGGTGCCCCAGGTTTACCCCTGACAATCTGCCCAGCCCCTCCTCGTTCCAAACACGAGGACACTGCCTCTCCCGCCAGATGAAGCCTGCTCCCAAGGCCTGCTGGCAATCTGCAGGGTGCAAGCAGGGCATCTCAGGCCACAGAGCCTATTTTGCAATGCTGCAGCAAGCCTCAAACTGTTGGATGTCTCTTCTGCTGCAAGAAGTTTGTTTCTTCAGTGCCTTCCCAGTGACGAGACCATCTTGCTTCAGCCTGACAGGGTTCTGGTTTCTGTCTGAATGAGGAGTGCTCATCCTTCTGCTCCCATGACTGTGTGTTTTGAATTAAATCATATCAGAGACGCTCAGGAAAGTGTGAAGGGATTTTTATTTAGAGGATGAAAAAGTTTGGGAAAAACAGAATTTGATGAAATTGCATTGTCCAATATTAGTAACTGGTTCACAGGAAAGTAGAGCAGAGTCTGCAGCCCCAAGTCATGTGAATGCTGCCAGGACTGCGAGCCACGTTACTCACTAAGTGGAAAGTCCAGGTAAAGCCCAACCCCTGGCTCCACATGTGGCAGTGATTTGGGCAGATCCTCTGTCAGAGCGGCTGACATCATGATGAGAGGTATTTACAGCCGACAAGGAGAACTCTGCACAGACCTTGGCCCCACCTCCCGTTTTTTTTGTTTTATTCTGAGCTGTTATTATAAAGTATTATTTATGAAGTGGTGAGAGCATGAGCAGCACAACCCTGCCAAACTTAAAGCACTTTTCATTTAACAGAATGAAAATTATTTTAACATGAGTATCCGAAGGAAAGATCCACAGATTCTGGACAGCTTTATGGAGGCAGGCTATAAATTCTGAGCTCACAAAACTATTTTTCTCACCAATAGGCTTCTCTTTACCTCTGAAAGTTTATTTTCAATAAACACAAATTGACTCCTCAGCAGTGTCCAGAGGAGGATGGTCACAGCTATTAATGTATCTCATCCATGTGACCTGTGGATCATTCCAGCGAGGCACCTGGGGACACGTTTCCATGTGTCCCAGCACTGCTGCTGCCTGAGGCCTGAGGCTGGGACGAGCATCGCAGCAGGCTCAGCTGTTGCAGACCTGACCCAAGGCCACCCAAGACAGCAGGGCTCATCCTGCTGACATCCCTGAACTGTTCCTTAGCTGGAACAGGACAAATCTCTCTCTGGGTCACCCACTTAAGTCTCGTAGCAGAGGTCAGGTTCCAAGCCCATGGGAATGGGCCAGACCGGGTGGTGAGGAGAACCCACGCCCGCCTCGAGCTCAGCAGCACTGGCTGCACTGCTGCACTGGCCCCGGCGAGACAGAAACCTGCTCAAAGAGGGGAGGGAGAGGCACCCATTCCCCCACTCCTGTCCCCTCCCCACGCTGCTGTCTGTCTCCCATTGCTTGGGCATGCTCTGTGATCTGTCAGCAGTCATGGGCCGCTTGCCCCTGGTCCGGGAACACCCACACCATCCCTCCCAGATGCTCGAGGTGACCTGCTGACACTGGGGGTTCTGCTTTGCTGCCTCACCTGACCAAACACAGCCAAAGGGGGGTTGTGCTTCTTTCTCACATAGCTCAGTATGCCAGTTGCCATAACATTATTTTTATTTGCATTCTCATGTCAGCTCAGAATGCTACTGAAATGTGTCCTCCCCTCAGATGAGGGCTGCAGGGAAACCACAAGCTTTTTGAAATTCAAAATTGGTAAGCAACAGAATTATGAAACCACAGGAAATGAAATGAGCAATTCCTGCAGTTCATGCTGTTCCCCTAAGCTCCTCCATTGCTCTTAGAAAAATGTGCATTAAATGGGGTGTTAGCAAACGCTTCCTGTCCTCCAGTTAGATTCCCAGCTTCCCGAGTGCAGAGCGGGTGCTGAGAAGGACGGAGGGATGAGCTGTAGAGGGTAATGCTGACTCATTGTGACAAACACCACAAATGAAAAAATACATCAGGACCACTGGGTAGAGGCTGAAAAAGGACCCCCACGATGACAATAGGCAGTGACATCTGGGGCCCACCAGCACACACACTGATGGCCTGGAAAGCCATGGCTTGCTTTCTGCTCCACGTTTATGGGGTGATACTTTGTCTCGTTGTTGGCACCCCAGCAGTGGGACAGCTCCACACCGGGCTCCCTCCACCCACGGTCTCTGCTCACACCAGGGTGCAGGACAGCTCCATGCCATGCTGCTGCCAGCCCTGGGCCTGGCACTGGGCAAGGGGCCTGTTCTCCTGCTCAGAGGGGTTTTGATCCTTTCTGACCTTGTGGGGAGAAAGCTGCCCATTTTGGGAACATTAGGCACTGTGAAGTGAGAGAATAGTTACAGCATGGCCCACAGCACATCCCCCTGCCCAGCAGGCCTTGTCCCATGCTGTGGAGCCCCGGAGTCCTTCATCCTCCATATAATCTTTGTTGCAAGTACAACTACAGAGGAAGTGCAAACCAGCTGGTGGAACACGGGCTATGGTTGACCTCACTGTCATGTGGTTTGTGTTTCACTGATGACACGTTCATGGGGTGCCGTGCCAGGGCAACAGTCGCTGAGGGTAAGTGAGAGGCATCAGGTTTTTCCCGTTTGCAGAACACACCAGTTGCATGAATGGCTAGAAGCTGGAGGTGGTCATACTCTCAAGACCAGTCTCCACAATGCTTGGAGGCATGATTCACGCTGCCCCATAAAGTCAGTGACCAGAGCAGCTTCAGCCCTTCAATCTCCTCAGCAGGTGCCGCTCTGCTGGCTCAGAGCAGCAGGCCCATGCCTCACAAGTGGGCAAACTGGCAGGGGCTGCTGGCAGTCCTTATCACACTTCATCTTGCTTTTGGACAGTCAGAAGTTAATGGTGCTCTGCAGATCACTCCAAATCCTTTATCAAGCAGGCTAGCAAGGGCAGCTGCCCTGGGGAAGGTTCTGTTCCCTTGGAAGGACTGTCACAATCCATGGAGAGTGAAACAGCAGCTCCCAAGCCCTTGGCAGCATGGCAGGAGAGCAGCTGCCTGCACATCACGCTGCTGGCTCCAGTGGGGTGTCCTGGTGCCTCCAGTGAGCTATGAGTCTCCAGGATTTCCCCAAGAAATGTCAAGAGACAGTGCAGAAAATGATGCTTTTCAATAACAAGGAAATATTCCATGAATGAAACCAGATCTGTTTATTTTGAGTTCACTGTCGCATCTCATTGCAAAGAGAAGCCAGTCCTACAGAACAGACCCAACATGGATGTGAACCACATGAGGTGCAGGTTTGATCCAGCACAGAAACTTTTTGAATTTGCTTTTTTAAAATCTAATTTCTTATTGAAACAATGTGGTTTGCATTAAGGTTTTGATGTTTTGTTTTAAAACCACACATATAATTTTAAATGTTTAAGACTTATAAATAATACAGTAATTTTGATGCAGCCAAAGAAGATCTCATGCGAGAAACAGATAAATCAGTAAATCAGTACCTCATTTACATGCTTAACATGTGCCACATTTCATTCCCCATCCTCCTTGGATAGGACTCAAAGGGACTTTCCAAAGAATTTGCCCCCACATCCCTGCTTCATCCTTAGATAGAAACAAATTCCAGTTTGGAAAAAAAACAGCTTTTATCACAGATGTCAGCAATTAAATTGTCCATTAAATAAAACATTAACTTACCTTATTTTTCCCTTTTCTCATTTGCTAAGATGAGAAATATTTCCTTCTGTAGCTGCATTCCTCTTTCAGCTTTCCAGCACATCCCTGGGCAGCGTAGGGCAGCTCCCTAGGAACTGAGCTCTTACAAGGGAGCCAGAGCTGCTCCATGGGGCCAGAACTGCAGAGCCCATCACTGTCCCATGGGGTCAGCCTGGTGCCAGCAGCAGTGTCAGAATGAGAAGACCCCTGTGAGTGGTGCTGGGGCACCCTGGGAGCCAACACCTCCTCCAGGGCCACATTCGCCCACTGTCCTAGGTTACAATATAAGATGTGCCCAAAAGTATGTATTCTATTACTGTCTTCATAAGCTGTTAAAACCGGTGGGACAGTGTTCCCCCATCTCCTTCATGACATATCTCTGGTAAACTCATGGGGATATCTTCTGTTAATGGGCCAGCTGTTGAAACCAGGTGGGGCAGAGTTCTTTATCTCTCCCATGACCCATCCTCCCTCCAGGGGGATATCTTCTGTTAATGGGCATCTAGTCTCACCGCATGACTGATAAAATTACATCATCCCGTTGTGAGATGCTCTGCCCAGAGGGAGGAACCAAGCATTCCATCCTGGATAAAGTCTGGGGTTTGGAACAGCACAGCAGCCTTACCTACTGGATTGTCAGAGGACAAGAGCTACACAACCACCACTGGACTTTCCGGGTAGGACCAGACCTTTTCTACAACATCACTGTTTTCAACAGAACCATTTCAAGGAGAACTGCAGCTATCACCTAATTGGACTGCTACCACCACCCTGCCCGGCAGAGTGTCAGGTCGTACCCTGACTCTGTCAGGTTAAACCAGTGTTTCTGTATTATTGCTTTGTTATATATATATATATATTAGTAAAAGAACTGTTATTCCTATTCCCCATATCTTTGCCTGAAAGCCCCTTAATTTCAAAATTACAATCATTCAGAGGGAATTATCTTCCATTCCAAGGGAGGCTCCTGCCTTCCTTAGCAGACACCTGTCTTTCAAACCAAGACACCCACCCAGATGCTTCCTGGATAACAGACATGGTACACACAAAACCTTCAGGGAAGTAAAGAGCAAGCTAAGGTTGCTCAGAGTGCCCACACATTCCTCTGCTTTCCATGCCTGCCCTTGCTGTCCCTCTGCTCTTCATGACTGTTACCAAGTCCCTCTGCTCTCTGTGCCTGCATCCACCTCTCCAGCAAGGCCACCCATGCCAGTGTTGCTGCCACAGCGACGTTTGTTATTACCTGTGCTTGCACCTGTCCTCAGTCAGATGATAACCGCACCAAATCAACTAATTTCTTCCTGCTTCCCCTCATGAGAGCTTCTGCCTCCTGCAGAAGGATTAATTCCAGTAATTAATTCAGCCACTCTAGCCATGAACAGAAAATGCCCCAATTACTGTTTCTCCTCCTTCGGTGTCACAGTGAAATCTCATTAGCATTTGCATACAGCCAGAACTGCACTAACAGGGGTGTTGGATGTGTTAATGGAAAACATCTTCCTTTATTCTTTGGCAAATCCAGCTGTTTCCACCAAATCAGTGTGGAATTTGATCTGGAAGAGTCTGCATGGCCAGGCTTTGGGGTCGTAAAGTGTTAAAGCGAACAGAGCTCAGTCAGTGCCCTGATCTGGGCCCACCCAGCACCCCAGCACCTCTGCACTCCTCATTGGTGCTGTCAGATTTGTTCAAGGTGCAAGGACCTAAATCTTGAGCCATTTTATTGGCTGATGTAAATCAGTGTGCAGCTTTCATACTTACTTGAAGAGCACCCTGCATGCTGAAAGGGCTGACTGCCAGGGGAAGGTGTGGCAGGGGCTCCAGGGGCCATGGGACACGGCTCCCAGTCAGGGCCTGTCACAGTGCCAGTGGCTGTCCTGGCGGTGCCGCGGTGGTGGAGAGCCTAGGCAGTCTCCTCCTGCCCATCCTGCTTCTGGGCATGCCTCTACCAGGCCTGCTGGAAAGATTAAAAGCATTCTTGATCTGACCCCAGTGCATGTCTGAATTAGAAATAAATGAAAAAGGAGAGAAGACAAAACTATCGTTTGACTTTTATTAAAGTTTCAGGAGGGATACAGGCCAATAATTCCTTTTTATTGATAAAAGTACCATTAAATAATGCATTCCCCCATCCCTTTCCACTTTTGGCTGTAAGGTGCCTGGAAGAGGAAGGCACTTTCCCTCTGGGAGCAGAGACATTTTGAGCCAGGGTTCCCCACACCTGCCAAGGGCTGCTGACAAATGGGTATGGCGTGGAGGGTGTTGGGAGAGCAGGGAATCACGTCAGCACAATGCTCCTTGGCACCGGTTTCACAGGAATGCTCTAGCCCTGACCAAAAAGATACTGTTTGTTTGGTTTGGCAGTGAAAACTGCTTCTCTTCCGCTGTTTATTGACATATGAATCAGAGCTGGCACCGGGAGCGAGGACTCCACAGTTGTGTACAAGCACGAGAGCGTGTGTCAGGCAGCGCAGTGAAAGCTGCAGTAATGAGCCCATTAATCATGTCATTCCCAGCCAGGGAAACCCCACAGTCCCCGGTGCGTGGGACACTCGCTGCTCGGCAAGGGGAGCCTGTCATGCGGCTGCCGCTGCTGCCTGCGGGCTCCCAGTCAGCTCAAGACATGCAGATGTGAGTTCATGCCACTGCTCCCCCCACGGCCGTGGGGGTCCCAACAGACACCCCAGCCTGGCATGAGAGCATCCTCAGCCCCTGGTGTGTGGGTGCCTGGCTCGGTGTGCTGCATCCTGCAGTGCTCCTCCGACCTTCCCTGAGGGCTGAGCTGAGGGTACCCCTGACCTCCCAGGTGAAACACTGGCAGGATCCTGGTGCTCCTTCTGGCCCTCTATCCCTAGCTTCATCTCACCCAACTCACTTGGGTCCACATCCCTGTGGTCCACATCCACAGCTCTGCCCATGCCGGTGACCCTTTCTGCTTCCACACGACCACACGTGCTCCTCGCCTCTGACTCCACCCCTGCTCTGCCTGTTCAGAACTAGCAGCACAGCTAGTAAAAAACCCAGTAATTTTTATTCAGGATTAATAGACACTTTTAGTCATTATTTTTCACAACTTGAGAGGATTTATTTTGTTTGATCCTGGGATATAAAACCTTCCCCTTCAGGGAAATTCCCACTGAAAGCACTAACCTAAATTAGAAGTTTCTTGTAAAATCTCAGAAGGAATTTTCTTTTGAAAATGATGACACTTCAGAGAGAGTTTGCAATGAGTTTTACTTTGAGTGAAACACAGCCTGACCTCAATTATGGAGCTGTCCCTGCTGCTTCGTTAAACAGATAAATAACAATAAGAAGCAGATTTGCTTAATGTCACTGCAGATTTTGTGGACCAAGTTCAGTACATTAAGTGCTACATCAGTGTCTGCACTGACATTTCAAGCAGGATAAATAACAATAGACATGGAATGTGGAGGACGTGGTGCTGGTGGAGCATCCTTCCTCCATGAGGTCTCCAGGAGCTGGTGCAGGTGGCTCTGCGTCAGGAGGTGGGTACACATTTTGCTGCATTTCTACAAGCTGGTCTGTAACCCAAACCAGGCCACATGCAGCACAGGAAAGCTGAGCTCCTCGTGACACAGGAAAACCTCCTTTTGTGTCTGCCGTGTGCCAGCAGCAAGATTGACCTCTCCTCTGGGCTGCAGCTGCTCTGGTGCTGCTTGGTATCAATAACTACTGGAGGAGGTTGGTGAAATCAGGAAGACACTAGATCATGAGCACTGCACTGGGTCACCCATCAGCAGCCTCCTGGCAAACGGAGCAGCCAGCACAGCGTGTATTCCATTTGTGAAAGCAGAGTGCTGGCATGACTGCTCGTAATTTGGTCAGAGTGAATGAAGTGAGATCCTGCTCTGCTGAACTGCAGTCACACAAGGACAGCTCTGTGCTGAGTGCTGTGCCCGCGGCCTGGCTGGGATTAGGGCTCAGCCCTGCCTCAGCAGCCTCGCACAACCCTGGCTCATCACACATGGCCCGTCTTGTCTGCCCCTGTTGGGGCTCTTGGTGCACATCTCCCTCCCTGGCTGCAGAGCTGCATCCTGGGGAGGGAGCGTATGGACCAAGGAAGAATGAGGGGGTTGGCATCTGCAACACTGCATTGGCCCAGCACCTGCCCTTCCGTACCCAGAACCAGTTCCAAGAGACAAACACCGCGCTGTTCTAGATATTCTGAGTAGAACAATGAAGCTGATTAATGCAAACCAGAAATGAAATTCAGAGAGAAGAGGGGGAGGATGGAAACTGCCCATTACCCCAAGCTTTCTGGAATTCTGGGGAGCTGGCTACAATAACCAGCTCCTGCTGGGCACTCCTGCCCTAGGTCCCAGGTGTGACACACCATGAGGGCAGCCCTGGTGCTGGGGAAGCTTTGAACACAGACCATGCACTGGGCTCCTGGCTGGCAACAACATTGTGTGTTTGGTTTTACTACAGCAAGTACTTCCATGAGGTCTGTGCTCCAAGGGAGTGCAGAATACGGCAGAGATGCGGCCAAGAGCATAAAGCAAAGAAGACGTGAGAAGGGGAAAACCACCCATTCCTGATCTCATTCTTTTGGAGCCAGTGCAAAATCTCTCCAGTGCTAAGGCATGTGAATTAACTGATAAATTAAACATGAATTTTAAGTTGATGACATCCCTTTAAATAAACAACAACAATATTGGTATCTTGCTTGCAATCAGCTCCTGATCAATTATCTCTGTTTCCACCAACATGCTGTTGCGTAGTGTCTGCAGTTCCTTCCTGCACTGCAGCATCCTGAATCAAAGAAACCTTTCACATGAACACCATGGGCTGAAAACAATGGAACTGAACACCACTTCTTCAACTTAAATTGCTAACAGACCACAAAATTAAATAGATTTTTTCCATCAGAGAACTCTTGGCAACAGAGTCAATCATGAGGGACCCAGTAACATCTCTAAGTGCTCAGGTAGTGGATCTTACCCGGAAGCTCTTGCTCAGGTACTGGGGAGCTGCAGCAAACAAACCCCAGAGCTGCCATGTGTCCAGTGCTCTGACATCTGAGTGGCACATGTGGTGGGTGCTCCTTCGAGTTCCCTCAGGGGTATTGCACCTCAAAACAGCCCTGCTGAAGGCTGGGACAGCCGCCCCCGCCTCCTGTGGGGCTGGAGGTGTCGACACTGTTACCCCGGGTCACATGGATGGATGGACAGAGGCCACGGGAAGGTGTCGGGCTGTGGTGAAGTATGGAACAGGCTGGGAGGTGACATCACTGCCGTCCTGCCCTGTGCCCAGAAGTCCCAGGGGACCCTGCAGTGGTGGCAGCATCCACAGCTGGCCCAGTGCCTGGGTGTGGCTGGATCCTGAGGACTGGGGGCTTTTTTGTTAATTTTTGATCCTAAATCTCAAAATAAAAAAGAAGTTGAGTTAAAATTTATCTTTCCTGTCTGAATTACTTTCTTGGCAAAAGTATGAGCTGTGTGACAGCTGCTACTTCAGATACTAAAAATGCTCATTCATCACAGAAAATAAAACCCCTCGTTGCTGTTCAGCCGAGAGCCCATGTAATCACCATGTAACTGCATTAGAAATGGGTGACTTTGCTCAGCTTCAGTTTCACACGATCCAGACAAGACCTGCTTGGTTGGCTCCTCTGGGAACTGCACTTCATTACAGCTTCAAAAATTCAATTATGTTCAGAAAAAAAGCTAACTTTTTTGACCTCAGCCAGTGCCCACCATGCCTTGTGCCACGTAATGTTTATATTCTGAATTTCCAACATCAGCATGAGGCTCTTTGAACTCAGGCTTTGCTGGTTTTCTCATTGCTGGGATTGGCTTTCTCCTGCTTAACTGGAGGTGCAGTGTCCAGGATCTGGTGTACAGTGCCCAAGAGCTGTAAGAGCAGTGCCTAAGCCTGGGGGTACAACGCCCCGGGTCCAGAGGTGCGCTGACCAGGGTCTGGGGTGCAACACCAGCAGTAGGGGCTGCGGTGCCCAGGATCCGGGGGTTCCAGGCTGCGGCCTCGCCAGCGCTGCGGGGCCGAACCGATTGACACCAGCTGTGGCGGCTCCGGCTCCGCGTGGCCGTGGTGGCTCCGCGCCCCGCAGGGAGCTTTGCGCAAGGCGATCTGCTGTCAGGATTTGCACATAAGTCACAGGGTTTAACCGAAATCCAATTTGCCGGAGAGGAGTGTTGGTTTAGATTATGGAAGAACAATTCACTTGTGGGTGTGCTGGGAGGGGAGCAGGGAGGGCAGGGGACTGGGGGGGCCCTTCCCTTCCTTGCCATCGCCAGGTTTGTTGGAGACTCACTGAGTCTGAATGAAAACAAATGTAAAACTGATAGGTACATTTGTAACCCATTACCAGGCTGACTTTATGAAACTCTAAACTTGCTGGCAAGCGGAGGGAGGTGGTGGCTTCCAAAATATTTTTTCTTAAATGAGAAAGTTGCTTCAGAGTGTGCTGGTTCTTCTGCGGGCGCCTGGCCGAGGCTGAGGCCGAGCCCCCACACCTGGACCCTAGCTGCACCTCACTCTAATCACCTGAGGCAGCACTTCCAAGGCCCTGGTGCATGTGTGGGTGTCACGTCCATGTGCCCCAGCCCCTGATCCCCACCATAAGGAAAAGCTGATCCATTGCCACGGGTGGGAATTAGCCAACAGGCCCCAGGGAAGTTTTAGGCAGGCAAGCTGGAGGCCATGGATCCCTGCCCACTCTTCCTTTGTGGGAGGGGCACCACGGCCTTCTGGCGTGGCAGCAGTGTGCGAGCAGCAGTATCCCATTACAGACATCTGTGATAGCCCAAGCACTCCCCAGGCCTCACCACACCACCAGCTTGAGAGCTGCTGGGGAATGGAGACATCAAAGGTGTCTCCTTTGTTTATGAGTCATGTTCTGGTGACTCATTTTGCTCAAAGCACTTGTAGGTGATGCTTTAGCTATTCCGATAATGTATTTGTATAAAGCCAGTACCCAGCTGTTACATAACACAGCACGTTCCCTGCTCTCCCAGGGACAGGGATGGTGTCACTGCAAAGGCACCACAGCCCAATGCTCTCTGCAGGGCAGGCATCCATGGTGAGGTGTTGGCAGGGGGTCAGTGTGTGCCAGTGTGTGTCCCATGAAAATCCCATAGTATCATTTCCACCTTTTCCCATCAGGGTGATGATGTGACAGTGGCTGCTGAATCTCAGGGCTTGAAAGCACCGGCAGCTGTGTCCAGACCAGAGGATCACCGTGGGTCCCTGAGCACAGCCAAAGAGACCCAACTGTGGACTCAGTTTCTGTTCTGTTTTCATGTTTACAGCTCTCAGTGCAGATTCTGAAATCCTTTACACCTGTCTTTTCCTTGGTGAGATCACAGTGAGGAATCACGAGGGGAGCAGGAGTGAATTTTCCCTGGAGCACCAGGCCTCCTGCACGGTGGCATCTCCCTGCACTAGTGAGCACCAGTGCAGGGTCTCGTATCGGGTTCCCACGTGCAAAGGAAGTTACCTGCCCAGGCAGGAGCTTTCATGGATGTGCTCACACTTGAAAATCTGACCCTCATATCTTGTGCAACCCACATGAATTCTAAAAGAAGAAATACTGTGTTTTATTTCTTAAAGGAAAATAAATGTGATTTCAGAATAAATCAATAAAACACAACTTTGCTCAGTGGAATAAGCCAAGTAGAAGCATGGAAAAATAAACTCTTTCTGATGACTCTTGCTGAAAGATTCTCATCTCTGTAGGTCATGGGATCAGTGCTGGAATGGCAGCACTTGAACCCTGGCAGGCAGCCCGCAAGCTCTGACAGATGTTCCTGGCACTGAGGCGTGAGGATGCTTTGCCGATTGCTCCTGGGCTGGACAAGGCTGGCTCCTGGGCAGCCACAGAGCCCCATGTGCCACGCTGGGGGTCAGCCTGAGCGCCCCTGCATCCCACCCTGGCATGGAGGTGGTGGGCTGCAGCAGCACTGGTGGCTCAGGGGGTAAGGCAGGTGACAGGGGCAAGAGTTGAAGAGCTGGGGCCCCACCAGCAGCCTCTGGAGATGCTGAAGCACCAGGAAAGGCTCCAGAGGCACCAGGGGTGCATCTGCCTCTGTCTGTCCTGTTCATGGATGTGGGTCGCAGTGTCCTGGGAGACAGCAGCTGCCCACCCCTGTGCAGGAGCACCTGGTTCCTTCTCATTCAGCCAGGGCAGGGTTTGGGTGCCCTTCGGGGCCCCACACCCCCTGGGGTGGCCCCACTTCTCCATGCTCTTATGGGAGGTGACATGGTACGAGACCATGGAAGAGTGATTCGAGAAGGCTGGCAGGCCAGAGCCCTGCTGCCAGCTCAGAAGGTGATACCTGGAGTCCCAGCAAAGTCACTAAAACGGGGAGAAATTCTCATTTAATTTGGTTCATTTGTTATAATGATTCTTCACCATGGTCCATATTAAACACTTCAGTGATTTTTGCCTCTAAAACCCTCTTGCAGGGATTGTGATGAAAGGTATATTTATTGTACTTCAGCTTGGAAAGTTGTTTCAGATGTTTCCAATTCATCAACCAGTTCAGACATGTGTTCCTGGTTGGGGCAGAAAAGCTTAACTCACACACACACAAAACCTGCTCATTTTGGAGGGTTTTATGATGAGCTTTCTAATCCTGACAAGTTGTCCAATAGTGCTAATAGCCACATCACCTGTGGCTCCATCACCGCTGGCCCCAGGCAGGAGCCTGTGGTGCCTGCTGGGCTCAGGGGGCTCGGTGGCATCCCCAACCCAGGGCTGCCCCTGGTGAGACCCCCTAGTCCCACTGTGAGGGGCTGGTCCCAGCAGGACGTGACCAGGACTGCACAGCCAGACTGACTGGCCCTACCTGGGACTGCAAAATCTGGCTCTGAGTTGGAACAAAACTATAATATTTAGAATACTCTGGTCCAGCAAATCAAACCTCGAAGAAGATTTGGGGGAGGGGGTGGAGACGTTTCAGTGAGGCAAAAATCAGTAACTTTGTTTGGTTACAACTTGTCAATAAATGCAATCCATTTCTGTACCAAAAAAGGCAGAAAGGTCATTCCAAACAAAAAGTCAAAGTGATTCATTCAGAAAATGTCAAAACAGGATGTTTTGATCCTGTCAGAATCTATTTCCAGATTTCTTTCGAAAGATATTTTGGTTCAATGGACCAGGTTGCAGGAAGTGCTGGGATTTCGGAAGAAGAACCACATGCTCTGACAGGACAGGGCAGACACATCACCCTCCCTGTCACTGCTCGAAGATTTTCTCCCAGCCTGCGTTAATCCCGGCTGCTCGGTGGGCTGGGATGGCCGAGTCCCACAGCTCTGGCTCAATGGCTGAGCCCTGAGGCCAAGGTGACGGCAGCACTGCTGGGCCAGTGCAAAAACCAACCCCTCGAGGCCAGGTAAGGTACACACACATGGGTGCACACGCTCACACACACATACACACCTGTGCACACACATGGACACACACAGACACAAATACACACATATGCCCTCACATGGACACACACAGACACAAATACACACCTATGCACCCACATGGACACACACAGACACAAATACACACATATGCACCCACATGGACACACATACACACACAGACACACACGGACACATATGGACACGCACGGACACACACGAACACACGCTGACACACACGTGTGCACACACACACATACACACACATACACACATGGACACATGTATGCACACACACATACACACATGGACACATGTATGCACACACACATACACACATGGACACACATGAACACACATGGACACACACGGATGCACACACATACACACATGGACACACACACAC
>VYXC01009944.1:31877-47255 GCA_013397175.1 Platysteira castanea
ACACACACACACGGACACACATGTATGCACACACACACACACACGGACACACATGTATGCACACACACACACACGGACACACATGTATGCACACACGGACATACACGGACACACATACACATACACGGACACACATGTGCACACACACATGGACACACATGGACACACACATAGACACACGGACACGGACACACACATAGACACACATGTATGCACACACAGGCATACACGGACACACATACACATACACGGACACACATGTGCACACACACATGGACACACATGGACACACACACGGGTACACAGGCACACACAGGGACACACAACTGCACCCTCATGGGCACACACAGACACAGATACACATGCACACAGATGCACACGCACACACATGGACAGACATGGACACACATACACACATGGACACACATGAACGCACACACATGCACACAGACATGCCTGGGCACACATGGGCACACACGTATGCACACACACACGGACACACGGACACATGCACATGCACACAGTGACACACACGTATGCGTGCACACAAACACAGAGATGCAAACACACACATGGACACATGGGCGCACACACACATATGAACACATATATACACAGACACACACACAGACACTCATGATTTCTCCAGCCATGACAAGGGATTTGGTGGTGGATGTGACTTTCCAATGTGGCAACAGAGAGTGAGGAGTGAGATGTCACCTGCAGCCCCCGCAAGGCAGGAAGGGGAGGCTGGGGACACTCTGGGTACCCTTCTGGCTGCCCTGGCAGCTCTGTAAACCAATGGATTCCAGCACCAGGATGCTTTCCCAGGAGAGTGAGGTTCTGGGAGTGTCAGCTCCTTAATTAATCCTGAGCCTTGTCACCTTCCCGGGGTGTGAACCCCCGGACACACTCTGCATCTGGCCCAAAGGGAGAGTGAGAAAAGTTAATTGAACTACGTTCTTCAGATTCACACAGCAGTTGCCCTGTTTCCTTGTGCCAAGGAACCGGAGAGATTCTCACAGCCTAATCTCTGGAGAGAGACAGACTGTCTCGTGACTCGGCAAGTGCCAGAGATCCCGGACGGGTGAAGCTGCCCTCCGGTGCCATGCAGAGATTCTTTAATTAAAGCCAGTGTTGCCATGGTGGGATCCAGAGAGCTCCTGACAGATTCAGGCTGGGGAACAACAGCCAACACACAATCTCATTAGCACCTGCAGCTCCAGCTGATTATTGGATTGGGCTGATTTGAATTTTTATTGTGTGGCCTCCCGGTTCTCACCCCTCTGGCAGCATGAGGAGCAGGTTTGGGGCAGATTGCAATCAGCCCTGCTCTGCCCGGCACTGGCATATCCCAGTGTGACAGGACCCTCTCTGCGGGTGTTGGAGGAGCAGCAGCTTCTGCTTGGGCCTTGGAAATAAGGCAGGTTCTGGTGAGCTTGTGCCAGGCATGGACATCTGTTACTACAGCAGCTCTGCGGGTGGAGTAAGGAGCAGATTCTGCCCTCAGCCCACGGAAGAGCTGCTGACAGACAGCAGAGCAGCTTGCACTCACCTCTGGAATGGGAAGGGCAGTTCTCTCCTAGCTCCCAGCACTGCTGCCTATGCTCCAGGCAGTGGCTGCCCTCAAGGTGACCATCCCACACGGGACCAGTGACACCTGGGGAGTCGGAGCAGGTCACACTGGTGCACAGGCACAGAGGGGCTGCAGGTCAGCACGTGCTGTAAGCAAAGCGACAGGATGCAGAGGTGCCACCCATCCCATCCCATCCCATCCCATCCCATCCCNGGATGGTCATGCTGGTGTTTTCCCTGTCCACCAGCACACAGCCCATCTGCTGAAGCACTGATGAGGTCTCCAGGTCTGCTTCTTCCCCAGATTCCTGGCAGACAGAATTCACCTTTTTGCAGTAATTCCCGTATTTTCCAGCTTTATTTCTGAACTGAATGAAAATCAGAATGATCCAACCTCAAAGCCAAGCCAAGATGCCAGGAGCATTGGGGCACCACCCTGGATGAGTAGAAATTCAGTACTCACTGAAGGGCAGAGATTCACTGTTCCGCATCCTGCACGCCGCTCTGCTATATTGTCCCACTCCCAGGCTCCCTCCACGGCCAGGGCAATTTCCAAACAGGGTGTGCTGAAGCCTTGCAGGCACCCTGGGCCTTGAGGAGCTGGGCAGCACTTGCTGTCACTGCTGTTGTGCTTCCAGTTAGCTCACATCTGCTCCTGCTCTCCTTGCGCCCACCCCACCTCGAGCGCCTGCAAGTGATTTTGTGCAGCAATAACAGAAATCACGAAACCTGAAATGAATCTAAACAAAAGGAACCATTCAAATTATTCTTAACCCATTGAAGGCCAGGCCCTGTGTGCAACCAAAGGCTGCGGTTTTAATGTGCTCTGTGACACAGAACCAGCTTCTTGAGCCAAGGCTTGATGACCTGCAGGAGCACCTAACAGCACAGCTGGCCCAGACTCCCAGCAGGGTGGGTGATTTATGTTGGGTGTGTTTGACACAGATGTGTGGGGCAGTCCCCCATAGCATCCAGCCTCTGCTGTGAAAAGTGAGGGTCCCACAGTGACATTTGATTGCAGGTTCTAGAGTTTTCCAGCTGGAATACATTTGCACTGGGAAAGTTGCTGGGGCATCCTGTTCTGCCCTTCCACCCATGTTATGTGATGTAAGATTTAACGCCTCCTTAGCTTATGTATGCTGCTCCAGGCTCCACCTTTCAGGCCAGGCTCCTCCTGGGATGGCAAGATAGTTTTCACGCTGGCTTCTTTGGTCCTCAGAGGATCATCTGGATGCATGCAACTGACAGGACTGAGCATCAGAGAAGCAGCAGAGAGCAGCAACCCTGACCTCAGCCCATGAATGGAGCTGTCCTATTCCACGGCCACTCTGGGGTTCCTGCCCTGGAAGGCTCCAGATGTCCACAGCAGTTTTATTACTCTAGTCCAGAATTCTCAAAGGCCCAAATACATAAATAATAAAGCGCCTTTTTAAAAAAAATTATTTCAGAAACACACCAGCTTCTTTCAATATAGCCCAATTCTGAGGCATTTCTGTGGGCTGTTGCAAATGACCGCCAAGCAGGAGGTTAATGCTGGTGGTTGTGGTTAGCAGTCACCCAGGAGCTGGAGGCTCCTGACACTGCTAACAAGGCACATGTGTGGAAACAGAGGATACAGCATGTGGCAGCACCAGGATTTCCTGTGTTTGGGGCTGACTGAAGCTCTCTGGCAGCATGAGATGCCAGGGCTCGGGCTTCCCTGACCTGCTGTAGCAGGCTCTGGGTATATGGCACTGGGCTGGCAGCAGGAGGGGGCTGCCACAGCAGCCCAGTGCCGACTCGGGGACTGGGGCAATGAGTCCTGGTGTGGAGGAGCCTCATGCAACCATGAGCCTTTGAAAGGGAAGCACATGGGTGGGCAATACCTTTCTCCCTCTGCCCCACCAGTGGGTCAGCACACGTCCTCTCCTTTCTGATGACCTCCATCACTAAGGGTCAGGAGGCTCAGATTTGGGCTAAAGATCCACCTTCACCTAAGGCTGGTTGTGATCTAACATTGATTATTTCATTACAGACTCCTGTGTCCGGGGACCTGCCCTTGCAGCTGACATCTTTGCAGCCTTTCTGTTCCAGCAGCAGAGGTGCTCTGCACACAGCAACCCACCCTCTCCTGTTCCCTGCTCCCCTCATTCCCAGGCTCCAAAATTCCCAAATAAGCTCAACCCCAGCCTGCGTGGCCGACCGGGGACAGAGCTGCAGAGCAGAGAACCAAGCACCAATTCCTAGCTGCTGGCATGGGGACCACAACCAGCGGTGACTCATACTTCTGTATCCCTTGTATGAGTATGGGTGCCATGTGCACACTTGATAATTTGAGAAGCAAAAAGGAGTATTAGAGATGATTTATGCAATAAATTAATGCCCACCATTCCAGAGAGGTATCAGAGGAGGAAAAGGTGGAGAAGGATGAAGGCCAGGAAGAAGGTAAGTTCCCCCACAGAAAGGTGGCTTGTCACCACAGATCTACATATTTGTGAAGCCCATTCTTATCTGTCTCAGATAAATCACTTCAAGCCCAGAATTTTCAGGAATTCTCCTTACAAGCTGGGCACTGCTTTGACAAACTGCACTGCCAAAGCAATGCCATTTTTACAGCAGCAGTGTCATTTTACTATCATGCTGTAACAGCTTCTTTTGCAGAGGGGGATCTACACTCCTCTTCCTCAGCAGTCACAGTAAATGTGTTTTTCACTTTCTTACCATGCTTAAAAATAGCATTAAGTTTTTGCTGATCACATGATTTAAAAAAAAAAAGACAAACTGAATGATGCAGGGAGTAAAACCATGTGGCATAGTAAAAACAAATTAGGCTCACATATGTTTTGTGTAACCCTCAAGACTTGTCTGTATTAGATATCGGTAATGAAAAGAATATTAAACTCTAACAGCACAGAATGCCATATGCTGAGGAATTCAAAGAGGAACAATGCATTTGCACAGGATGCTCCTGAATGGAAAATGCCCACAAATGAGCATTTTTTCCCTTAGCTGTGGAAAAAACTCTATCACTCCTCTACTTTTCCATAACTTTTTAGCAAGCTTTTAGGCATTGTTCTCACATCACTGGAAGATGATCTGCAGTCATCCCATGATGCACGGGAGGTTGGGACCCAGGTCAGGACTGGCCATATGCACAGCAGTGGGAGCAATGTGGAGCAGGGGCACTGGCAGGGGCCAGGCTCTCCTCTGACCCCCGGCTCAGTGATGACCACCAGGGAACAGCCTTGGTTTTGCCCTGCATACTAGGGAGAGGCATGGCCAGTGGTCCATCCCCGTCCCTGTCCCTGTTCCCATCCCTATCCCCATCCCCACCCCTATGTCTCCATTCCTCTCCCTGCACCATCCCCATCCCACCCCACTGCGAGGCCCCAGGGCACAGCCCCGGGCAGGAACGCGTGTTTCTCCCTTCTGTTTATGAGCTGTGAGTGGGGATCCTCGCCGTGACTCACTGCCCACAGCCAGGGCTCAACCACAACTGTAACTTTCCAGTTTGCCTCAGAAACAGGGGGGAGTGCAGCACGGAGGGGGAAGAGCTGGAAAATGTTAGGAAAAGGCAGCAATGTCTCTAAAGAGACCAGAGGCAGCTGAGAAAAACAACAAACGGTCTTAGTAGGATACTAACATTTTAACAAGAATTCCTTTAATTTAATCACAATAAGATTCACCAAGAGGAGGAAGAAACAGAAAGCTTCATCTGAGCATTTAATGAAAAAATCTTCACACTACGGGCCAGTGGTCCTGCAATTAATTCCCCTTCCTGGAGAGTTTCCATGTGCACCTCTGGAGTCCGAGCTTTCACGCCTTGGCATTTGCAGAGGAACCAAAGGGTTGGCGGCAATTAATTCACTTTAATCTTCTGCATCTTCCTCTGATGTTTGTGGCATTGCAGACATTGCCACAGCCACTCCCTAGGCTGTCCCAAGCGTAAGCTCAAGAGGTAGCAGGAGGCTCTGTTGGTGAGAGCAGCATCCATGAGGGCTCTGTGTCCCTGTCCCATGAGACCCCCAGGGTGCTCGCAAGGGAACTTGCAATGCTATGTCCACAGTGGGCAGGGTAACTCTGCCCTGAGCAGTGGGGTGTCACAGCTGGTAAGTGCTTCTCTTGCTCTGCCCTGCAAATAAAATAAACTCATTTGGGTTTTACGCGGAGAGCAGTTTTTACTGCCGCTGAGCTCAGCCATGGTGCAGAGCAGCCCGAGTCAGACAATACAAATGACACATCCTAAACGGCATTTTTAAAGGCTCAAAGCAAGCTTGTAAAGATTTTATTTGTATATGAGGCTGTAATGAATAAAGGAGTTGGCATTGCCGCCTCCACCACCCTCCAGGAGCCCTGTCTGCCTTCCTGAAGGGAACGCGCCAGGGAGCAGCGACCGTGACGCCAGGCCCTTGGTGCCTGGGCAGCCATGGCACAGGGCTCAGGGTGTGGGGCTCAGGGTGTGGGGCTCGGGGCTCGGGGTCGGGGCTCCGGGCGCAGGCAGACATGGCTCTGAAGGGATCTCTTGCTCCCCGTGCTCGGGAAGCAGGGCACCTCTCCCCGTCACACTGCTGGTGACAAGGTGCCCTGCTTTCAGGCTTGCTGCTTTGGGAAGTATCTTAACAGAAACCTACTTTGCCTTTAACCATTTTCCTTGGGAAAAAAGCAGGACACAGGGATGGTGAGAGGCCAGGGAGGGCTGTCGGGAAGCCCTTGCCCAGGACAAGCTGGAGCAGCTGTGCATTGACCTGCTCTGAGCCTCTCTCCCCCTGTCATGCCACCCCCGGCTTCCCAGGCAGCTCCTGACCCCCCCAGCCTCCCCAGCACAAAATCCAATGCTGCCCTTTCCCAGACACCCTTCCCAGGCTGCACACGGTGATTTCACCAGCTAATCCCAGGCAAGTGCTGAACCATTGTCTGCCCAGCGCTGAGCTAGGATATTATGGCTGGGAAAACTTCCTTCCGATCTGCAAGCTGTGTGAACAGAACTTGTTTAAAATAGCTGCTTTGACAAACAAACAGAGCCAGCTCCATTTCCATCAGCATCTCCCCTCCTCAAATATCAACATTTGCGTTTCGGTAACAGGAGACGGCACTTGGAGCAACCACAGCTGAGGCCATGCGGATCCTCGCCAGCATTGCTGGAAAAGGGCAGGAGCGAGGAAGATGCTGAACGGCCAGTTTGGGCAGTGACAGAATCCCTGACGTTCCAGCAAGGCCCTGCCAGCAGCCACTCTCCCTGCCCAGATCGTGGCCCTACAGGGTGCCTGAGTGGCGAGAGGCACCTCAGGCACCTCAGGAAGGGGCTGGTGTTCCTGGTTGCGTTCCCTGGGATGGAAAGGAGCATCACTGTCAGAAAGCCCATGAACCACAAAGCATCCCCAGGACAGACTTTGAACCCCACGTTGTTTTCATTTGGATGTTATTATTAAAAAAGTCACTTGCATGTTTTCTGGTAAAAGTTTGCTGCAATGTTTCCTCTTCTCCTCCTGCTTCAAGAAGAACCTGATGGGAGTGCACTTGGGGCCTGACCATGTGGATGGGATGGGATGGGATGGGATGGGATGGGATGGGATGGGATGCAGGTAGTTGTCTCATCAAGAACCTCTGCAAGTGACCAGGGTGGAGGTGGGGACAGCATCCTGGGCACCATGATCTTATCAGGCCTAGTTGATGCTGAGTGCCCAACCTGCCATCTCCCAGAGCGGGGCTGAAGCTGAAAATGGGCAGGAACTCTCTGGGTTTCCAGTAGTCTTGTTGCAGGCAGTGCAGAAGCAAAGGGAAGAAGTTCTGTGGAAGAAGGAGAGTGGCTGGATTGATCTGCAGCCACTGCCACTGCTCAGGGGGCTGTGGGGCTGGGCCACCCACCTGGCAGCACAGCCCTGCATGGCTGCTCCTGTGGGCAGGGCCACGCTGCAGAGCCATGTGCCATGGTGATGCAGAGAATCGGGTTCTATCTAAAGGTGTTTGATAAAGCCAAAGAGTTAGGCTTGTCCAAAAATGAAGCAGCATGGCATTGGGACAGGAAGGAACCTAGGAGTGCTGCTGCTGCCTCTCCAAGCCAGTTCTTGAGAGGAAAGGGTGTCCTGTGCTTTGGAAATCACTTTCTCTGACTTTTAAACCCAGAGGATCCCTGCTTAGCTGGAAACTACCCCTCCAACAGAGAAAATTAATTATGTCCCAAAGACAGTGCGAGAAGCAGCAAGGAGGCCAGCTGGAATCAGCCTGAGTCCTCTTGCACCCAGGGCCAAGTTCCATTTCGCGTGACATCAGTGGGTGCTTTGACTGCGATGCCAAAGTAACCAAGGTCTGTCCCGGGTGCAGACTGCTGCCCTCATGGAGAGGAGAAAATCCAGGCCTCTGGATGGTGCTCCCAGTGTAAGCGGTTCCCTCCCTGCTCCTTGTTTGTAGGGATTTGGAGAGTATTGTCCCAAGCCACAGTGCAGGCTGGTCTGTCCCCAAGCTGTCCTGGGGAGAGCAGGACCCACCAGGCCTGTGCAGTCCCATCGCCCAGAGAGCCCGAGCAAAGAGGAGCTGTTTTGGGACTGGGCATCCTCCTGCCTCTTCTGTTGCTGGCCACAGGTGGCAGCCCCAAGGGGTTAGGGAAAACAAGGGGGCTGCCTTGGGGGTGGTGGGTGACTGTGTGCCAAGTCCCTTTGCCCTTGGGTGAGGGCGCGTGTGGCCACGGGAGATGCTTTCAGCCCTGGGGACTGGGCAGGGACTGGCAGAGAGCTGTCCCCAGGGCCTCTCATCCACCCAGACAGGTGACAGGACATGACCCTCACGGAGGGAGGTCATTTGAGTAAGAGGTCATTGAGTAAGAGCCCTTGGGGACAGCTCCTGTTCGGGTCAGTGCCTTGTTGGGTGACACTGTGTGCAGCCCATGCGACGCACAGCTGCCCAGGATGGATGTGTGCAGCCTGCTCCTTCCCACACTGAGATGGCAGCCCCATCCCTGCAGCCACTGTGAAGAAGGTGTGAAGTGATACAGCAGAGTGAAGACAGGCCGGGGACAGCCAGGGGGACACCACCATCCTCAGCTGCAGTTGTGTGTCAGGAATGGTCCCTGCTCAGCTTGGGTATCTCAGCTCCCTGCACCCCTCCTCACTGCAGTACCAGTTCGCCCTGTGGTACAGGGCCTTTCCTCCTGGGACTGTGCAGGACAGAATGGGTCACTGGCAGAGGTTCAGCACAGCTCCTCTGAGTCCCTCCCTGCTCAGCTCTCAGGCTCCAGCACAACCAGGCAGCCTTGGGAGCTGGGGAGGCCTCGTACCATGCACTGCCTCCCCTGCCAGCAGCGCTCAGGTTACACTTGACATAGTGAAGTGGCAGCAAAATGGATTTAATTTATTTACTTTTTAAATGCAATGGTGGAAAACAAAACATGTTGCAAAAGTTGTTTGTTTCGTACCAGCTCTGCACAGACCCGCTGCAGAAGGAGTGGCTCCTGGCTGCTCAGCTCTTTGGAGACCAGCGATTGCTGGGCTGACACGCCGTGCCAAGGACCAGACGGCTGCTGGAGACACCCTCCCTCCCTAGGGGCTGCGCTAGGCACGGCCAGGCCTTGGACCAGGCCAGCTCCCCGGCCAGGGTGCCTGTGACCACACGGGCTCCTGGGACCACTGCGCTGCAGACCCCGTGCCAGGCAGAGCCCGAGCAAACGATGGGGCAGAGGTGCTGTCAGTGGGGGGCAAGCTCCTGCCCACCCTCCAGCAGTGCCCTTGAGCTGCTCTGCCCCGTGCCTGCTTCCAGACCAGGCACGGGGCAGGGACAAAGAGGGAGTGCGCCCGTCCAGTACCTCTGGGGAGAAGGGGCACCCACCAATGCAGCTGGCACCTCCTCAGGCGGGACAGAGCACGTGGACAAGATGGGAGCCATTGGCAGGGCTCACCCATCCCACCAGCAGTGGGGCAGCCACTCTGGCTGGGCAGCAGCGGGGCTGGGGCTGGTGTGTCCAGAGAGCCTGGCCCCGTGATGCACCCTCAGGCACCACCCTCCTTGGTCCAAACTTTCCCATGGCACCATCAGCACTCAAAATTTATGAGGGACCACCAAGCCTGGGCATTGTCAAGCACCTAATTGAAAACACTGTAAAGGCAACACGGCAGCATGGCCTGAGAGCCGATGCTGATGGCCACCCAGGTGCCTCGTGGCACCAGCGTCCCAGCACAGCACGGCTGACATGCAGTGGCGCTGCCAGGCCAGGATCCCACTTGGTGGGCACTGCTTGGGTCCGGCTCCATCCCTGTCAGGCATCTGTGGAAAGGGGAGAGGCCCCGGGGAAACCTCCCACAGATGTGCTGTCTCCCACGCAGGAGGGTGCTCTTTCCCAGAACTTTGGTTAGGAGATACTCATGAGTTAATTAATCCTTGAGTTTTTAAGCAGAGACATATTTATGAGCCCTGTAAGAGGCTGAGGCCCAGAGAGACATTTCTTTATTCTTCCTCCAGCTCAGCTGAAGGAAACCATAAGGGGAAAGAGCGACTGAGCAACGAAAGCGTGGAAGATGGACTTCAGGCTGGTGGTGGGGAAACAAACCCCAACTTGCCTGGGTGGGAACCGTGGCCAAATGATTGCTCCCTTCCCTCTCCTTTGTCTCCTCACCCTTTGTCTACACTCGGTCAGTGGGTGCTGGGGTATCTCCAGTTTGAAGTGCAGATGTGAAGCCCGCATGGGGTTTGAGTGTCCACCATTAACCCCTCCATCTCCTTCAGCTGAAAGGAAGATGTCATGGTCTCATTTGTCCCCTTCCCTGACACCTGTGGGGAGCACTGGCCCCCGAATTCCAGCTCCCCATGCCAAGGGGATCTGGCAGGCTTTTGTGTCAGGAGATGTAGGACATGGCTGTAAGCAAGTGGAAGTTGCCGTTGGTGCCAGCAGCCCAGGGAGCAGAGTGCAGCAGTGCTGAGACCATCAGCCAAGGCACCAATGTAAAACCAAGAGTGGAAGACACATCCACTGTGCTTTTGTTGGGCTCTTCTGCATCCCAAGCAGCCAAGAAAATGTGTGATGGAGACAACCAGATGCCTTCCTGGACAGGGCACATTTTTCCAGGCTAAAAGCTTGGAATGGAAGCTATTTTGCTTTACCCCTTTCCTCAGAGTGAGCCGCTTATGGCATTCCCTGTCTCTCTGCAATCACCAGTTTATCTATCCACCTCAGATGATGCTTCCTCAGCTTTGCTGCACATCTTGGCCAATAGCAGTGGAGAAATGTGGCCGCCACATGTTGGCAGCAATTGAATCCTGGGCACATTTTTTCTCTGCGCAGTCTTTAAGCTGTGGGAACCATTTCAAAGGAAACCATTCCCCCTATAACATGCTTGTGATCTGAAGATGTCTATTTAGATGGCAGCCCGGCATTAATTTAGCAATTCACTACAGAGTTTGGCGTGATGTTTAAAGCACTAAAATAAATTGTGGTGAAGTAGTTTCCCTCAAACCAGATTGTGTGGTTTACATTATTTGTCAACCTTAAGTACAACTGGCATGTTTGTATCACTCATGCAAAGCCCCATTGTGCCTCTCTAGAAGGGGGAAGAATCCGCACAGAAATGCATCCAAGTTCCTGCCCCGGCAGTTTCATGTCCCTGGGAGATCTGCCCCGGAGGCACGCAGCCCAGCGGGCTGGAAGAGAGCCTGGGCTTTCCTCAGGATGATGGGTGTTAAGTGCAGGCTCACATAGGTTATATTACAAAGGGCCGAGTTAATCAGAGGCAGATTTGTGCTCTCTGCCTGCAGCTCCTAAACTCCGCTGAGCCACGATGGCTTCGACACACACGCGAGTGCACACACGCACGTCGCCGTGAGAACCGGGCTGTGGGGTGACCTGGGCGGCTGCTTGCCCACCCAGGAGGGTTCTCACGGCCAGCACCGGTGACAGCCTGCCCTGCTGCCTAACCGCTTGTGGCATCTTGCCCTGCCCGATGTGCCCAGGGTATGATCGTGGCCAGGAACAGGAGGGAGGGAAGGAACAGGTGAGGGAAGGCTGTCGCGAGCTTCTCGGGAGCCCGACGGGGATCTGGGTCTGCCTTCTGGTAGCTCTCCTCTCTCCGAGGGGCTGGTCTGATGATATCCCAGGCACGCAGACAGCCAAGGGGAGCCGGGACGGGCTGCAGGCTGCCGGCCTCACGCAGGGGACACCTGGAGAAGTGTTCGCCTCTGTCCAGGCTGAGATGTTGCCCGAGCCTGGCTGGAGCACCAGGCACCACTGCGAGGTCCCCTGTCGCGCCGACCATGCCTGGCTGCCCCTGCTGCCCTTGGCTGCCGGTGATCCGTGCTCCGTGGGGACGGGTGCGGGGTCAGGCGGGGACAGCACGGCGGCACTTTCGCCAGCGCCGCCGGGAGCAGGTTGGCGGGGCGTGCTGGGGTGTTGCGCCTGCCTCTGCTTTATCCCTTCCTTCCCTTCTCTCAGTCGCTGCAGCCAGAGAAATCCCCGGATGGCTGTCACAGCTCTCCGCACACAAGCTGGCTGGCAGCGCCGAGGATGTTTCATTCCTCCACCTCCCAGCGACTCCCCGATGCCAGAAGAGCCGTCCTGCGGGAAGCGGCCGAGGCTCTGCACTGACACAATTGCACTTGCACATCTCTTCCAGCCCCTGGCAGCTGTCGCAGGCTCCCAACTGAGGGTTCTCCCTACCCCGCTGAGCCTGCATCCCGGGACGCCGGGACCACGGGGCGGGTTTGCTCTGCCCTGTGAGAGAGAGAAGAAGCTCCCTCCCCTCCTCCTGGACTGTGTCATCACAAGCCCTTGGGATCACTGTCCAGTGATCAAGGTTCTGCTGTTCTCCTCTTCCCGCCCGCCGCCCAACCCCTCTAAGTCTCCCTCCCTCCACCTGCCCCCTCCTCTGCAGGTCTCTGGGCCCCGCTTGGAGCATGTTCCCCACCGTGCCCCCCGAGCAGCTTGGTACGCGTGTGACCTCCATGTTCTCGCAGCAACTCCTCAGCTGCATTTCTTCTGCAGTATTTCTGAATTGTAAGAGACACCCAGTTTTCTGGAAATTAATTCTGTTTAATTCTGTTTAATTAATTCTGAAAATAATTAAATTCTGTTTGAGACAACAAAAAGCTCTGTCGCTCCCCAGAGCGGCCTGTGCTCTGGCCATGGACATGTTTGTGCTTTCACTGGGTGGTGGTAGAAACCCCTTCACTCGAATGGCAATTCCAAGGGACGAGCAGAAGCCGAGCCAGGCTGCGCAGACGTGTAGCAGCACCGGCTGCAGCCCGCGGACGCAGACGCCCGTCCCCTCTTGTCCCAGGTACCCGGGCAGAGCCTGTCCTCGGCAGCGCCTGTCGATGAGACGCTGCCCAGAAGGGCTGCACAAAAGCTCCCAGCCACGGCATTAAGTAATTGTCACATTTTTCTTCTGTAAGGATTAACGTTCCTGCTAACCTTGCAATCCTTCATTGAGCCATTGTCACCCCCCGAAACGCGGCACAATCGCCAAGGGATTAGGGTGTCTGCGGAGCAGCCTGTCCCCGCTATTGTGCGCTCCCGGCGGGGGGAGGAAATCCTGCGACATCAGCCGATGAGTCCCTGCGGTGGGGACGCCAAATTCCCTGCGGGCCGGGCACACGGCAGCCCCCGGGGAGCCGGGGGCCGAACGCCTGCGGTGGCACCTGGGAGCTGTCCCTGCAGCGGGTGGGTGGCCGGGAACCCGGCTGGGCTGATGGCACCCGCGCTCGGGGCTGCCCTCCCAGCACGGGCAGCCCCTGCCCTGGGCGCCAGGGAGCCAGGCAGTCCCCAGCCCTGTCCCCTCCGGGCAGCAGGTCTTCCCACTCAGCTTTGCCAGTGACTGGGCTCTTGGGTGCTGAGGAAATCCCATAAAAATTTAACAGGAAATACAGAGCCATAAAGGGAAGTTCCTGGCATCTTTGCCAGCTGTCGGCAATGCCCGCTGTGTGCGCTGTGCTCAGGCACCTGGCAGCCACAGTGGGACTGTGGCCAGGCCAAGCTGGATTAGCAGCTCATTCCCGAGGCCCTCCCTTTGGAGCAAGAGCAGATGAGCATGGCAGCAGCACAGACCGACGTTCTTGGGAACAGGACTCCAGATTCTGCAAAGCTCAGGCTTGCAGACAGGCAGGACAGGCAGAAGCTGTGTTGCAAGGATGCAAGAGAAAGAAGGAATGCTAAAGCAAACCCAAGATTTATGCACGTAGATCCCAGGAGGGTCCTACAGAGCTTATAAATGACAATACATATTGTCGTTCCAACCCCCATGCTCAGTAGCAAAGGAAAAGGAGTGGGAAGTGTCTCCAGCGCTGGGGCCATTGCACAACAACAAAGAATGGAAAACAACCTCATCTGCTTCTCCCAGCATCTGGGCGCTGCAGCAGCATCCCTACTCCCATGGTGCTCTCCCAAGAGACAGAACCATCCTTTCTAGAGAGCCATGGGGAGGATGGGGACAGGAGAGTCCCAAGTGTGGTGCTCAGACAGTAGAGCCTGGCATCTTTCTGTTGTGCCCAGTTTGGACTGCTCAACCAGCAAAAACCAAGCTCCAGCCCTCTGTCCCACGCAAATAAGGACTCTTCCAACCAAGACAGAGTGAAGTCTCCATTACAGATGTCTCTGAGTCCTGCAGGTGTTCATTTCTGGAAAAGAGTTGGAACAGGCTTATGGGGAAGCTGGGCTGGGGCTGGTCTCCTGCAGACCTGCACCGAGAGGATCTGTCTGTGATGGCAGATGTGGCATCTGGATGCCTCTGCCCAGCAGGATCTGGACTTGCCAGCCCTTTGGCAGGGCACTCAGTGTTTGGGAGCCAGGATTGTTACTGCTGTGCAGTGGGATTTCATGGCAGTTTTTCATAAGCTTTGCGTGTGTTTGATAGTACAAATAGGAACTGAATCTCCCCACAAGTG
Organism: Platysteira castanea; assembly: GCA_013397175.1. Taxonomy (NCBI): domain Eukaryota; kingdom Metazoa; phylum Chordata; class Aves; order Passeriformes; genus Platysteira; species Platysteira castanea. The sequence goes on from VYXC01009944.1 coordinate 46,290, forward strand.
ACAGCAGCCTGGCTGCCTGGGGCCTGCTGGGGCTTGAGAGGAAAGATGTCCATTCATATTCAGAAACTCTCTGTATCCACGGGGCACATGGGGACAATTTGGCTTCTCTTCTCTGGCGTCATGGCAGGTGATCGTACATGGAAAAAGGGCACTCCTAAAACCAGACAGCAACCTGGAGCTCCTCTGCTAAATCCTGCAGTGGGAGCTTTCCCTAGACACCTCCGATGAAGGCAATAAATGGTTTTTTCATTTTGATCTCTTTTCCTTCATCTGGAGTAACTTTGAGAAACAGGTCCTGCAGTCAGGCTGGTTCTTCTTGGTCTCATCTCCTGAGGCTGAAATGAGCCCCCATGGAAAAGAGAAGACTGTTGAAGACACTCAGAGTCTCCCTGTGCCTCTCTGGGGCTTCCTCTTGTTGAATCCTCCTCAGACAACACCTTCTGTTCCATCTGTCCATTTCCAAAAAGCAGGTGGTGACTATGGTGACCAGGATCCATCCCAAGAGATGTGGAGGGAGGCTGATCTTCAGAAGGCAGCAGCAGATGGGCTTAGTGCCTGTTGAAATTTAGGCTCTGACTGTATACACTGTCCTTAAAACACAAGCAGCTGCAAAATTCTCGGTCTTCCCAAGGTAGGAGGTGGTGATGCCTCCACTTCGCTGGCCCAGCTTGTTCTGTGTGGGGCAGATTGTGGCCGTGCATATGCAATGGCTGGAGTGAAACCAGGGAAGTTTCACTGGATTAATTTTTCACGAGAAAAGTTCGTGAGGTCCAGGATGGGTGTACCACCTTGGGAGCAAAAGTTGGCTGATGCCAGCGCAGCCACCATCACGGCAGTCCAAGCCACCACAGTCTCCTCTTCAGTAGCTCAGCGTGACCCATGGCTATTGGCTATTCCGGAGATGGTTTCCATGAGGACTTTTTTTTTGGTAAAAATGTTGAACAATTCTGGTTTCACTCCCCCCCC
>VYXC01009944.1:47276-89441 GCA_013397175.1 Platysteira castanea
GGAGCGGGAAAAATTTTGAAATCTTGAACATTTTTGAGGGCTTAAAAACAATTTCCCACCCAGTTATAGCCACCAGTCTCATCAGGATGTGTTTGAAAACCCTCCAGCAGGAGCTGAGCAGAGCTGGTCTCAGCTGGATACCACTCTCAACGAGAAATGCCGTGGCAAAGGGTCATGTTTCTTCAGAAAAAAAGTATCTTCAATAGCTCAGGAAGTTATTAGTGTCTGCTAACAATAAGAGCTTTGGATTGATTCAATAGATGCTCATTTTAATTGTAAAATGCCAGTAATGAGAAATGTGCCATCCAATGACTCATTTTTCCCTTGTAAAAATTATTGGACATTTTTATTAGTTTTACAAATGACAGGACCTCGTATTTCTGAGAACACTTTATACAAGCCTTGCACAAGCCCACTCTCATAAAAGCGTGTCTGTGGTGACATCCAGAGCCACAAGAAGGGGAGCGGTAGAAAGGCCCAAAGTGGTGAGGACAGCCCACAAGTGGAACTGGCAGGACTGAACCCCAAGAGGGTGGGAAGGGGTGGATACAGCACCGGAGACATGAGCCCCGGCACTCCTTCCCAGCAGTGCCTTTCTGGAGAGGCACGGGGCAGGCAGGGGGATGGGTGCCAGTCGGCGCCCGGAGGTCTGCCCGGCGCGGAGCCCCGGCGCGGGGCAGCCGCCGCGGCGCTGAGCGGCCCCTGGGCGGGCGATGTGCGGGGCGCAGGGAGGGCAGGAGCCAGCCCCGGCCGAGCAGAGCTGAGCCAGGTAAGCGCCGTCCCACGGCACCGGGCGGAGCGGGACCACGGAACCTCCTCCTGCGCTCCCACGGAGACGCTGCTTCGCGCCGCTAACCCAGCGCCCGGCGCGATCCATCCTGGCGTTATCTGCGCTGCAGGCAGCCGGGCCCCGGTGCGCGGTGAGCGCAGAGCTCGCCTGCCCTTGGTTGGAGAGAAACACGATAAGGGGTCAAGCGCGGCCAGGGAGAGGGGCAGGGACACTGGGACGTCCCGGAGCAGCCCGGCTGCAGGAGCAGCGCTGCTGGACTGCGGCTGGACGGGCTGGAGGGGAGCGCCGGCAGCTGCTCCTCCTGCTCCAGAGAACAGCAGAGCTGCTTTGTCCAGACTGTGCTCTTTTAAAAAACCCAAGCGATTTCCCATGGAGAATTAATTTGCACAAGGGGAAAAAAAAGTAGTTTTAGAGAATTTGTCATTTCAGCATTTCATTTCTCCTCCTTTGCTGACATTATGTGTATTTTTGTTTACATCTGCTCATGAGAAGTCATTTGTGACTCTGCAGAGCGTACCCGTGAGCTGGCATGATATGACATAATGCAAGAGCTGAAATAGCCCAACACTTCTATTTTAGTTTGGAGGATATTTTAAACTTTATGTTATCCAGGAAATTTCTGAAATATTTGTCTTCATTCCAAGCCAGAATGAAAACAATTTCTGAAATGTCAGAAGTTCCCGTGAAACAAGTAGTGAGAGCTTCCAGCTCCGCCACCACGCGTGACAGGGCAGCTGGTGGAGAGGCCCCAGCCTTTTGCAGGAGAGTGGCAGTGGGCATCGGAGAGCGGGGAAAGGGTTTCTGTGTGCTAGGATATCCCAGGAGGGACCTGTGGTCACTTTACAAACCCTCTCTGGTTTGTGGGGCACCAGTCTAGAGAGGGAGAGGCTCAGCGGGGCTGCAGGCAGGAGCCTGCTCCGAGCCACCAGCCCCAAAGCTGCATTTGCCAAGGCTGAGCTGCTGTGGGATAGGCAGGGCTCTGTGGGGGCCACAAGAAGCCAGGGTCCACATGTCTCTGTGTCTGGGTGGAAACTGCTATCAGGTTCCCAAAGTCTTTGCCTTTGCCTCTGTGCTGAGACACTCAATCCTCAGAGCTTTGTTTTGTGTACTCTGGGAACCGACAATTTGTAAAGACATGCTGCTGGGCTAATCCTCCATCAGCTCCTGGAGCAGAGGCCAGCTGGATCTGGCAGCTCCCTCCCTTCTCCCACTTCAGCCTGCTAAAGCAGCGAGTGTCTGTAACCAGTAGCTCACAGGTTTTGACTTATACGCAAAGCAGAGCAGCAGCTTTCCCAGCCGGCAGCCGGGACCGTACAGGCACCTTGTCCTCTGCCAGCACGGTGACCGCGGGGTCACCGGCAGTGCCGGCCATGCCAGCGAGGTGTGTGCACCATGCGAGTCCTGGCAGTGATGCCAGCCTTGGTGCCGAACTCATCTTGGCTCTCCGCTGGCCTCAGCCCTTGCTATGCCCTGGAGTTGCTCTCAGGGAAGGGAGCTCTTTCCACAGCATGGTTTGCTGTTGCTGCACTCCACAAGCTGATGCATCAGGGAAGTGATAAAATTAGCTCTAAAAAAGACACCTTCCTCTTTGCGTGCAGGAAATCTCACAAAGGGCAAAGGGCCAAGGGCCCCTCGCCTGTCACCCCATGCACAGAGCTTGCCCACAGTGCAGTTGGGTCTCCTTTGTTTGGGGGGGGGCCCTGGGAAACTGTGGGAGCTGGCTGTCCATTGGACTAGTCCCTGGAAAATGGGATCACCCTGCAGCCCTCGGTGGGAAGGTACCAGTGCCATTGCTTGGCATGTACAAGGGCTCAGATTTCAGGAAAACTCATTTTTAAGCTAATTGGGGTCTGTCAGAGCAAATGAGTTGCACTTTCAGCAGCCACTTGGTCCTGGTTTAACGCTGGGAAAGCAACTGTGTTACAAATATTTACCTGATGAGGTAAACCATCAATATCCTTGAAACTTACATTTAAAAATACTGGACTAGAGCATCTTGTGGGTTTCGCTTTTTTCCCCTGCTGATTTGTTTCACAATATGCCAGAAGCACGGCTTGAGTTAGGGCTTTGGCAGGGGCTTTTATCATGATTGATATAGTGGAGGATAGAAAAGAAATTTGGTTATCAGAGGATGCCAGAACTCAACTTCCTAGCACATACATTCAATAATGCAAAAGTTCTCCCTTAAAGGTTTCCTTAGAACAAATCCCAGTCATCACAAAACTCACGGAGATCTATTAAACTACATTTTAATAGTGGAGAACTCATTCCTGGGCCAGGTGCAGCAGTGAAAGTATGTTCTCTCTTAGGCGAAAGTAGCCTCATCTCCCATCAAATTTCTGAATGTTACCATGTGAAAAACTTTCTTGGAAATGAAACCCCCAAGGTCCCAGGGTACAGGCACCATGAGAGACCACCCCACCACCTGCTCCACTGCCCCACTGCTTCTTTGGCTGTCTTCTTGCTTTTCCTGCCCTGTGCTGGGATCAGTGTGCCTCCTGAAAAAGCCAGGCTCAACCCATCTCTTCCTCATGCCATCGTCCTGTAGATATTGAAAATACATACAAATGCAGGCACGGGTATCTAAAGTGCCTGGTGGGTGCACTTAGTGCCACGGTGTGGGGTTACTGGGGGTGGTGATGCAGGGGCATGGGGGATGACGGGCAGTAAGGAGGGTCAGTGATACAGGGTGATGTGGGGTGATTCAGGGTGCTGATGTGGGGTGCAGGCTGGGCCAGCCTCACCTTGAGGTCCCACATAATGAACGCATCCAAAAACTGAAAGGGGGCAAAAGGCAGAAAGAGAGAGGGCAGAGCTGCTGTACTGGTCCCTCTCACCGAGGGAGCCTTTCACTCCTCATCCTCCCCACCATGGCCTCCCCTTGCCCTGGCTCCAGGAGCCTGAACCTTGAACTTGAACCCAGTTCCTCCATGCTGGCCTCATCCTGCTTAGCCGGGATGGGCCTCACTCTTCTCTGTGTCTCTACAATGACCAAAACCCCCAGGCAGAATGAGCTCGTTGCTCAGCACTGCATCCAATTAGTTATATAGTTTAAGACACAGTTTGTAGACATTTCGCATCCACACCAGCAAAGCTCTTGGCTTTGCTGGAAACCTCTGCAGAACTGCTGCGTGGCAGAAGGTGGCTGGGCACGAGACGAGACATTTGCCCTCGGCACGGGCACAGGAGAATCCCAAGCTGTAATTAAAGTAATTACAGGTGTTCTGCAAGTGGCTCAGATTATAGCAGAGCGAGCACATCACTACAGCTTTTGCTGCACAAGGTTCCCCTCCACGTGTTTTCTGCTGGTCTATTCAGCTGCTTTCAGTGCAGTGATGCTCCTGGGCCAAGGTGAAAGGGTCCCTGCCCAAGGGACACAAGTCTGCTGTTAGTGAGGACACACAGACAGGCACTTCCCACCCACTGGTATTGTGTTGGTACAACCCGGAGCACCAGCATCCATTCTGTGGGTAAGCAGGAACCTCCAGCTCATGCCTGGGGCATTTCCAAACTACCCCAGCATCCCAAAATCACCCCAGGGTCCCAAAACTGCCACAAGTCCCTTCTGCTGCAGCCTGTTCTCTGTGGGCACAGCTGGGCCAGTGAGGAGCTCTGTGTCACTCCAGTGCCAGCCCAGGATCCAGGGCTCAGCTCTTGCTGTTGCAGGTGACCCACGGGGTGCTCGGGACTCCCAAGGTTACCAGCCTGTCCCCTCACAGTGATGGGAGCCCACATCAATTACAGGCTTCCTGCATGTCCTGCCTGTGAGGTTTTGTCACACATGATGTCCCACATCTGGAACTCACCAGCTGGAGATGGCAGTGCTATTTCCATGTTGTACTGTAGCTTTTTTACCCCCAGCCGTTCCAGGGCTTACAACTATTGTGTTGGGTTTTTAATGTTGCAAGAATTTATATTGGGAAAAAAGTGCTTTTTTCCCTCTATGCCTTGGGAAATGTCATCCAGCAGGAATGTTCCCAAGAGCCGATCATGACTGAGAGAAGGATGGGCTTGAGCAGGGGCTGCATGCCCAGCTACCATCCCTGTCCCAGTCTCCCAGGACTGGCTCACAGGGCTGTGGCTCCCTTGGGTGCCCTGTCCGTGCTCCTCAAACTCTGCCCTGTGGTCCTGGGGGACATCAGCAGCAGCAGCAGAGGCAGGAGGGAGGGAGCAGATGCCTGCAGAGGAACAAGCTGCTCACAAAGCCACTCCTGCTGCAGAGGATCTTGGTTTCATGTCCTCTTGGCTGTGCCAGTGGCCTCTTCCACTTCCAGCTCTGGATGGAGTTTACAAGAAACGCTGGAAGTCCCAGCCCTGTGGTGTGTCATCATTCAAGCTTCTCTTTAATAGCATCCCAAAGTAATTTATTTTTCCCAAACATCAAAGCCCCCCGAGTGATGCTGGGAGAGGCAGGACTTCCCCCCAAACTCTGGTGGCTCCTGCACCCCTCTGCCCTGCTTGCGGGGGCTGGACACCCTCCTTGGCTGTGCTGGGGAGAGCGATGGTTTCAGGTGGGGCCGTGGAGCCGGGGAGGCAGAGCTGTGACACTGCACACAAGATGAGAAGGCAGATCTTCCCCCTGAAAACACAAGTGAGATGTAGATGGATTGCCCTGCTGTGAGGGTGCTGATGCCTTTTCCAGGCTCAGCATCACATCACAGACCACTTTCAGGAGCAGGTACCGAGGGAAAAAGAATAATAATGAGAAAGAAATAGCAAGGAGATGCAAGTCTGTATCTCCTTCTCTTCTGCCAGGATTCAGAGCCACCCTGCACTCTCTGGCATGCCAGGGGCACTGTGGATGCAGGCGGAGCATCTCCTCAGCTGGCCCTCTGTGCTCAGGGTATCCCCCCTGTTCCCCCGTGCTGCTGTCCTCCCCAGCTGCATGAGTTTTGTAGAGGGAATTTAACAGAAGAATTGCAGCAGCTCCTGCCTCTACAAACACAGCGTGCTGCTGTCCCTGCCAGCACTCCATGCTGGTTTGACTCAAGGAATCTGTGACATCTGTCCTGCTGTGATCTGTAACAATATTGGGATTAAATTAGCTTCCCTGAGCTGCAGAGAGGTCAGTGTGTAAGGCCCCTGGTTAATCCAGCAGGCCAGAGAGAACAGAAGCCTCCCTGCATTGGGAAAGGAAAACAACGGGGTCTGTTTGCAATCCATGGAGCTAATTCAAACAGCATTCCTCAAACAACAGGGGAAAAGGGCCTTCGGAGCAAATGGGAAAAGAGCATTTCCCAACATGCGCATAATGTTGCTCCTTGGGGAGAGGGGAAGTGTCCAGACTGCACGGACGAGGTGCCAGAAAACCTGGCAGGCACAAGAAAGGGGTTCGAATAGCCAGGCAGCTGGTGGGGCACACAGAAACTACCCCCTGCCCTGGGCATTGCAAGCCTAGAGCAGGTCAGTCCTGCTGGACCACTCCTGACCGGTCCATGGGAAGCAGGGTGCAGGAAGGCACCTGGCTGCTGCCTGCACCACATCTGGGGCAGGATGGGGCATCTCATCCCACCCACCTCTGGGATGACAGGATCTTGCTCTCCTGTCACCTAGAGAGTTTTACACTGAAGCAATCCATACGGCTCTGCAGCTTGTGGCTCTCAGCACCAATCTGGATGACGATCCAGGGACAATCCCAGATGGAGACACTTCCAGCATGAGCTGCTGCCAGGCTGCCAGCGCCGCTGCCTCTGAGTGCAGCTCGCGAGCAGCACTGACTGGATGAAAGCCTGGGCTTGCTTGGGAAGCAGAGGCATGCCTGGGTGATCCTATCAAGCAGTCAGCTCCACATCCTCTGGCTCTCACATCTCCCATAGAAGGTGTGATCCCGGTGCCCCCATGCCTGACCCCCAGCGCAGGCTGTGCAGCTCCTGCCAGGAATGCAGTCCTTGTCTTGCAGCCAGAGCAAGTGTTGATGCAGTGAGCAGGCACTGGCAGAACCGTGTTCCTGGAACATCGGGCTGCAGAGGTTCAGGTGTTACAAACAATTGCCTGGGCTATCAGTCATCCTGCAGCAGAGAACCCTCAGAGCAGCACCAGAAAAGACCTCATGTCCAGTCTGGGAGTGTCACAGACACTTCAGGACGTACTCGCTTTCCTTCTGCTTTCTCTGTGAGTGTCTTTTCTGCTTTTTGCTTATGCTGAGATATTATCAAAGGTTGATGAGGCACCAGGGATGAGTAATGCACCCTCTGTGCCAGCTGGGAATTTGTAGGCACTGGTAGAGTTAATGTGGGTCTGAAAGAAGCTGCGGTGCTTAGTGCTGGATCTGCTTGGTGCAGACCTGGGTACTCCCACAGCTCCCATGTCCTCAGCTGTGCCGGGGCAAGGGACACGGCTCCTTGTTGTCCTGCAGTCCCTGGGCAGTGTCAGACTTCACTGGAGATGCCTTCCTCCTCGAGAGAGAGGCAGAGGGTTTTGCAAGGCAGGAACTACAGAGGGATGAAATTGGACCAAAATATGGCAGGTTTTAATGTAGAGGAGAATGATGTACTTTGAGGGTGGGCTAGGGGATGTGGGGGAATTGGCACTTCCTGTTCAGAAACAGAGTGAGGTTCTCCCCTCAGCTTTGTGCAGAGCCACTGTGCCCATGTCCCAGCCGGAGGAGCCCGGGGAACCCCCTGCGGGTGTCAAGGAGCCCTCTGAGAGTCAGGCCTCTGCTTTCAATCTGGAGCGGCTTGGCATGTTATCCTGCTAAAGTGGGGAACTTCATGTCCTTTTGTACAGGAGAGAAACAACCTGTTCAAGATTAATTTAGGATCAACCTCAGCAGCCGTTAGCTAAAGAAAACCAAGCCTGTAAATGAGCTCCTGTCAGAGGGGGAAGAAATGTAGGACTTGATGCTGGATTTATTGTGCAGGGCATTAAGGCAGGATTTGGTGTGATTTACCTTCCTCTGCAATGACACCTCTGGCACCAGGGAGCTGTGAGCATGTCCCTTTGCCTTCAGCCAGACCCACTGCTCTGCTGGCTAATTACCACTGTGCTGGTAGCCCTGCTGCTGCATCTGGGTCTGTCAGCATTGCCAGTACAGAGCTCTGACTTTGGAGTTTATTGCTCACCTAAAACCGTTTGCTCCACACTGAAACTTGATCTACAGCTGTCAACTGAGGCTGCAGCACTCCGGTATCGGAAAGGAGGTTTGGCTGTTCAGTGTGCATGAAATACAGATCTTGGGTTCATCAGATTTTTTACTCATACAGTCAATGGAGTGATGTTGTCCCTGACAACATTTGATGGTACTTGAGAATTTCCTAGAATAGAAAGTAAAAAAGCTCTAAATATAAATAGAAGAAGGTCTTTGATATGGAGACTTGTAGCAGTGACTGCTCAGCATCTGCCAACAAGCAGAACACATTCACAGCACTCCTGTGAGATAGCAAGGATCTCAATGACATCACTTGCAAATAGGAAACGAGGGACATTTAACGAGATGCCAAGGAAAATTCAGGATGAATAAAAGTTCCATGTACATGAGCACTAACACACAGCACAAAGGAAAAGCTGCAGAAAGGATGAGTTTTCCCTCTTGCCTGTGTTTGGGTTATTTTGCACCTTTCTGTTCACAGCTGACCCCACACAAGTGCTGTGTACAGCAGAGAAGATGGCAGGTGTGTGAAGAATTCATGAGGCTCTCCGAATCTCTGTGTCTGGGAGGCTGCTTGATGCCATGTTCTGTATCCCTACCCTTGCCATCCTCTTCGTCAGGGCTGTTGGGTCCATACCGAGTCCCACTGAGCACTCCAGGGTTCATGCCAGCAGCTGTCAGGGATGCTCAGGGACCTATCTTCAGTGGGGGCTCGTGGGCAGCAGAATGTTAAAGCAGAACTGTCCTGGCCCCAGCAGGAGATCCAGGGGAGATTCAGGAGCCACCATAGGGCTCATCACATCCTTTGAAAGAGCCTGTGCCCTACGGCTTCCAGCTCAGAGCCCTGCAAGCTTGGGGAATCTCCCCCAGGAGACTGCCAGGGTCCATGGCCACGTCATGCCAAGGGGCTGCCTGGCAGCTTGCCACACTCCCCTGGGACAACTTGCCAGGGCACCAGGGCTCTCAGCAGAGCCCCAAGGCCTTGAGCATCACATTAGCCCTGCAAGAACTGGGGATGAGGGTCAGTCATGGCTGGGCACCCGCTGCTGCCAGCCACGCAGCAATGCTGGCCCTCAGGAGGCTGGTGGACACCAGTTCCTCTGTATGGCTTGTACAGGGACAATGGGCCAGGGTCCAGCACGGCTCCTGCCAACACCAGCTGCCACCTGAGCCCTGGTGCAGGGTCTGCTCATCCCACCAGGCATGGTGGGGCTCAGGGAAGGTGCCTGAGCACCGATGTTCACCTGCATGGAGTGGGGTCTGTCATGTGTCCGTCCTGGAGTGCAGGTGGAGGAAGGAAAGGGAGCTGACAGCACAAGGGGAAGAGCTCCCAGGCTGCCCAGATGTGCTGGAGGGCAGGTGTCCCAGGCAGTCCCACTGCAGCCACACTGTTCTCCTGAGCAGGAGTGTTTCCTCCTGCTGCACAGCCAGCAATGGAAAGACAACCAGGCTCTGAGCTCTTTGCCTTCATGCCTTCCCCCCTCCAGAGGATAATAAGCTGCTTTTAATATCTGACATGTTTATTAACAGATGCAGTTGTGACAGCTGATGACTTCATATGCCACTTACCACTAAAATGTTAGTAATAACTCGGAATTAACTGTCATAAATAAAAAAGGCTACAAAGACAACTCGATGGTGTGTCACTCTGCAGTAATTTACTGAGACCCTGTTGGCTCTGGATGCGAGGCTGGAAGGTCCTTTGTGGAGCTCCAGTCCGGGTTTTGCAACAGTCACAATATTTTGGCTGGATATTGTCTTAGGAGGTGGTACTAGTGGGGTGGAATTCCCTCATGCAGGAGTTTGCACTGGATGCCTTTACAAAGCTGGATACTCTGGTAATAATAATAATAAAAAGCCCCTACCCAGTGGATGGGGACGGAGTCTACAGACTGAGACCAGGATTTATTAATGTGCAAATTGCTCTGATATGATCACATATTTTCTGCTTTGCATATGCAGGGAGCAGCGTGGGCTGATGGAGTAGGAACTAGCCTGAGCGATCTTTACAAGCTGAGATCCTGCACATCGCAGAAGGGTTTGTTTCTCCGTGCAAAACCTGGGACCCTGTTAGAAACCTGCTTTAAAAAATGAGTGACCAAAATATCCAAATGCACTAGACTTCTCCCTGAACTCGCCATGAATATATTTTTCTTTCTTTTTTTTCTTTTTTTTNTTTTTTTTTTTTTTTTTGACAGAAACGTGTGTGTAACTTTCTCTGGAGGAACTGAGGAATTTTGTAGTTGGTCTTATAGTTTTTTAAACCTGAGAACCCCGTAGAGTCTTTTCTGCAGTGATGAGGGAGTGACAAGTTGGAGGTAAGGGCTTCAGCATGCATGTTTGTGTCGATGGAGCTTTTGCAATGCGGGCTGCTAATGAGGAACGCGAGCCGTGTCAGCATCTGACTGCGGGTTTGCCTTGTGCAACGTGGATAATGAGTTCAGACAATGAGAGCTGTGCGAAATCACAGCACGATCCGTGGGATCCCCTTTCTCCCCCCTCCCCCAAGGTGTGTGGGGCTTGCAGGGAAGCTGGGCTGCTGCGCGTGTCCCCTGCCACTGCGTTACCTTCCTGTTCTGGGGAAGGGGACATGGAGAGCTGGTCGGGATATTGATCAGCTTGCTGGAGCTTGTAACCAATTCTGGACCAGCTGCGGCGTCCTGCCGGCCACGGTGCAGCGGGTGGCCGTGCCCTACTGGCCTCCCACTGATCCCGGGGACAGGGGCGATGGGAGGATGGGACAGTTAAGCTGCTGCTGTCTCAGTACTGCTGTGGCTGCACCTAACCCAGCCTCCTGCCACACACCCATGGGGGCACGGCAGGCACTTGGAGAGCGTGGGGTAAGTACGGGCTCTGTGGCATTTTGAATGGGGGATCAGTGAAGAAATAGTTAATAGTGATTATGGCAATAATTTGACGTGGTGTGAGCAGCTGTTGCTGATGTGCAGGGAAAGTGCTGCTGGATCCAGTGCTGGCTGCCGTGGGTCAGTGAGGGCTCCCGCAGCTGGGTTGGGACACAGCTCCCCAGCAAGGGTGTGGGTGAAGGTGACGCCTCAGCCTTGGTCCTCTGTGCTGATGGAGCCAGGTGCTTCGAGACGTGGGTGTGGGTGACTGGGCATTGGTCACCCCTGGACTGCTGGAGTATTTTATAGGCTCAGGCATGTGTGTTCTCTTGAACGGCCCTGGGTACGGAGGAGGGGTGTTCAGGTGGTGCAGTTTGGGTTTAAAGAGGCACCTTACAGTAAAAGGCACTAAAATAGAGTAATACTGGCAGCAGAAAATGCTGCATGACAAGGCACACATGGAGCCTCCATCCTGCTTCACAGGGGTCAGCAGGTACCCACGCAAAAAATCCTGTCACCTCGAGGTCTGTGAACTTGAGGCCGTGCTTACAATGCTGTTTGGGGTGGCCAGGTGTATGCTGAGATCCCGTAGGGACCTGGCACTTGCAGTGAAACATCTACCTGGAGGGTTCTCCATTTGGAATGATTTTGTCTGAAGTGCACTGGTGACTCTGGAGTGCGTGAACTCCTGACTCCATCCTCTCACCCCGCTGTGGGGCCAGGACAGTGAAGGCTGGCTGGGAGGGTGGCAGCAGCACTGCAGGCCTGGGAATGCCAGTGCTGCAACACGCCCGGAAACCCCCCTGGAAAAAGGCTCGTTTGAGCTGGATCAGCTCCCGGCCCCGCGCAGCCGCCGCCAGAGCAGCAGCACCACCGTGAGGGACGCGGCGGGGAGCGGGCGGGGAGCGGCCCCGCTCGCAGAGACAGCGGCAGCCATCCCCCGAGCACGGCCGAAACCAGCCGGCCCTGCCAGGGTGTGCGGGCAGCGGCTGAGCCGAGCGTACACCCCACGTCTCCATCAGCCGGGCTAGATGTGAGCTGGCAGAGCTCTGCTGTACTGTGAGGCTGGGACTGCGGCGAGCAACAGAGCCGAGGGCCAGGTCAGCCCTCCCGGCCTGCGAGGACAGCCCCGAGTGGGACAGAGCGGACCGTGCAGCTGAGAGAGGTGGCACTGGCCGCAGAGCTCCTTCCCCTGTGTGAGGGTGACCTGTCCTCTTGCCAAGGATGGAAGTGGCTGTCTTTGCCTAAGACCTGGCAAATACCGACAGGCTTCCTGTCATACCCACCACCAACCCGCCTCCAGGAAGATCCTCTGGGATTGCAACTTCCCCGCATGCTCATGGGCAGCGGGGCAGCAGGGGCTGGCTGCAGGATGTCCTTGATTGCAAACCACCCTGAGCACTGCCAGGCCTGCAGAGCTCCGAACTTGGTCCCCCTGTCCTAGTGGTGCAGGGTGCTGTCATCCCACAAAACAGTGGAATTTGGATGGGCTCAGTCCAGGCTGGCAGCATCAACTGGTCTGGAGGCACCCTGGCTGCCTGCTCACTCCCTCCTGCTGGCCAGGGGCTCCGTCCTGCCACACCCCCAGAGCTGAGGCTGCAGGTTATTCTTCCCAGTTAGTTTTCCTCTGCTGCTGGAGTTGGTGCTACTCCTGGCTCTACAGGGCTCAAATTTCCCAGACAGTGATGTCTCTGTGGGAGAGCAGAGCACCGGGAATCCCTTCAGGAAGCTCTACTTGGCAGGTGGTTCCTGTGCACATGGCCAAGCGGAAAGCCCCAGGTGCTGCTCAGAGCTTTGCTGTGGGCTTCAGGCTTTGGCTCTTTCTTTGCAGATCAGCACGGCAGCTCATGGCTCACCAGGCTCCTGTGAGCCTGGAAATGTGTGTTTACAAAGCTGGCAGGCAAGGTCTGTGGTGGAAGGAGCTGTAAGCCCTTGTTTGCATGCATTTACATAGAAGTAAGAGGGGAATTGTGTATTGAGCTGAATGTGCACACTTGTTGTAGGATGAGCCTCAGCACCCCTGACTGTGCTTCCCGGTTGGCGTCAGACGCTCTGCTCCCCACACCCAGAGCTGTAGCTGACATGGTGTGTGTCCGACCCGCACCTCCTGGGGCACCTGCTGAGCATATTGCTGCTCTGCAATGAGCTTTAGGGAGCCAGCCCTTTTGGGGGAAGAGCCAGATTTTCAGTGCCCTGGTCTGTGCTACCCCAAATTGGGCTGTTCTGTTTCCTGGTCTGAAATTTGGTTCTGCTGTTCTTGTGAGTTACTGATCTGTAGGAGGCTCAAACCCACCTGAGTTGTACCTGACAGACACAGGTTTGCTGTTCCCAGGACTGCAGTCAGATCCCCAGGCAGCATCCTGGTCTCAGCCTGCCATAATGATTCCAGTGCAATTCCAGATGCTGCTCTGGTTCTGTGGAGAAGTGGCAGGCATGGACCCTGCAGCCTACTTCAGGGCTCTGCCTCCTCCTCCTCCTCCAGAGCAGCATGCTGCCTCTGCACTGGCATGAGGGCCATGGAAATCCCCCTGTAAAACATTTCCTGATGTTTTACAGCACTGAAGCACAAGCACTCCTGGAGGGAGGCCTGTGGCACTATGCATCACAGCATTACTTGGAGCAGCTACTGTGCCAGGCACTGCGCAAGGCGGGCAAGGAGCCGGTGCCGAGTGGAGCCAGGGCAGGAGCTGTGGGCTGGAGCTGCAGGGGCTGAGGTGCTGCTGACCCCTAGAGCAGCTCCCACTGCCAGGCCAGGGAAGAGGGGTGGGGAGCAGCAGCTTTTCCTCAGCGTATTCCCCATCAGTGGGCCACAGCACAGCTCTGCAGATCTGGGGAATGCAGTGCAGGAGTTAGTGGAAGAAGTCAGACCTCAACAATGCTGTGGATAGCACTGCTGCCAGATTGGGCTTTATTATTTTATTTTTTCAGTGAAGTTTATGGGTTGGGGGTTTTGCAGAACTTGGCGCTGGGATCTAATATCAAATGAAGACCTTCTGGTTTGGAAATTTGACTTAATGCAGCCGTCTTTTATTGCTTCAAGGATTAAGCAGAACAAAGTGGCTCTGCCTGTGCATGTGCAGAGATGTTTGCCGGAGGCACATGAGACACCCTGTGGCAGCTGTGATGGTCAAGCCAAGCCTGGTGGGACCTTCCACTGCAGAGAGTTTCACAGTGCTGCTCCCGGAGCATTAGCCCTGCCGACAGGAAAACAGCCCTTGGGAACGCAGCAGAAGAGAAGAGTTCCCAAAGAGAATGAGGGCCCCAACCCACTCCCTCAGCCCTAGCTGCTTCCCTCCCACGGTGGGGCTGGCGGAGCAGGCAGGGAGTTCTGCCATGGGGCCGCCAGCGCAGGCAGTAGGGCGCAGACAGAGCAGACACTGGGCTCAGGGAGCACCAGCAGCGTGGGCACATCCCTGTGTGCCCGTGGAACAGGGCCAGAGGATACCTAAGTGCCATCACTGGTATTTGAGCGGCCTGTCGAAAGCTCCACAAAGGCAGGCTGGGGAATGAGCCGGCAGCTCAGAGCTGCTGCTGCTACCCACAACCTGCCAGAGCCAGACTCTGCCCTGGGGCTGGGAGGGCTCGGGATGGTCTGTCCCGGGTGCTGTCCCCTGGTGCAGGGCTGGAAGATGTGGGAGCAAACTAACTCAAGTGAGGCCCTGCAGAACCATGACTCCTCCTGCAGGAAGCCAGTTTCTGCATATTCACACCCCTCACTGACTACCAAGAGGAAATTCAAATTCCCTATCCAGCTCCAGGACCTGGAAACCCAAATTCCCCACCTCACAGCTGGTGCCCAGCCGGATGTTGGTACTGACCTGGCTGTTCCCAGGGGTTCATTCCTAGTGCTGCTGTAACTAGATTTGTCCTGCCTCCAGCATCTGGTCCTTCTCTCCGAGGCTCAGTAAACCTTTGGAGAGCCCGTTTACATTTCGGATCCCTGGTACACTCAGCAAGAGGCAATATATCAGCAGTTTAGTTATTGTGGATTAGGTCTCAAATATCCTGGGGATATAATGTTGGTCTTTCTCACCTTGTGTGTAGGAGGACTAATGGCAAATTATCTGGATGGTTTACATTTTCTGGTTTGTATTGGAGCTCCCAAGGACCAATTTATCCTGATTGAATTGCAAACAAGACTTAATGCCATCTCAGATTCAGGGGCTGGGTCTCTCATAAATGTATTCAGAGCAATTCAGGTTACCCCAAATTCTTCCTGTAGATGGGATAATGGCATAAATCCTGCTGATGTTTAGACTGGAAATTGTTTGTAGCAACCTGAGCTTGACTGATGGCTGCAGTAACAGAAAGAATCATAATTCGTGTCCTGCAGTGAGGGTGGGAAGAGCTGGCAGTCCAGCCAGACAGCTCACCACAGACCCCCAAGTGCTCATGATGGGGATTTAGAGGCCTGTGGGTCGTGTGTGACCTGCCAAGACACTGACCGTGCAGCATCTAGAATGCCAGTGGCCTTTCTGTGCTGAAGGAGCAGCTGTGGCCAAGCCCAGGCTCTCTTTGGGCTACAAACCAAGGAAACAAGGAGGGAGAAGTGTGTGCTTGCTTGGTTCGTGCTGCGGCCTCAAGGTTTCCCATGGCGCTTCCCTGCCCTGACTGCCCAAGCCCTCGGAGATGGGCTGTGTGGTGGTGGCACAAACTTCACGCTGGCTCTTGGCGCGCTGGGTCTGTGTTTACTCCCTCCGGACATCCATCCCTGCTGCTGTCCCCACGCTGGGGGACTGTGCCCAAACTGTGAGTGTTGTGTAAACACGGCGTGTGCTTCCTGTGAACGCGCTTCACCCGCAAAGCCGCCGTAATTAAAGACCGGGGGCCGCGGGAGCAGGCGGCGGCACCGCGGTCCCTCCGGAGCCGCTGGCACTCGGCACTCATTTGGGGAGAGTTTGGGCTGTGCTGCACTGACGTGCCTGCTCACAGCCGCTCGCATCCCCAGGGTCCTGTGGCCGTGCTGTGCATGGCCGGACTACCCCACACCACCTGTCCGGAGGGCCCTGCTGACCCGCTGCCCCCGCCTCGCAGGGAAGCCCGGCGCCGTGCCCAGGTCCCTGCACAAGGCGCAGAGGACATCCCCGCTCTGCACAGCTGCCTGCTCCGTAAATACACTCGCAGCCCGGCTTGAGCACTTGACAGTGTTTATAAAGCAGCTTGCAGCAAACAGGCTTGGAAGTGCAGAACAAGTTGGTGTTTACACAAGTGACTAATTATTTATTTGAAAATCCTGTGGACGAGCCGTGGGCTGTAACGACAAGCACATGGGGAGCGCTGGGCTCCTGCCCCGGCAGTCGCAGCGGGGGCACGATGGAAAGTTCAGAACCACCAAGGCGGGGGGAGAAGCGGCTGTGGCCCCACGGCGCCCGACGGCCGCCAGCTCAGCCGGCACAGGTGAGCCAGCGCTGCCGGGAGGTGCTCACAGCGGGCACAGCTCGGTGTCACGGCATGTCCTGCCACAAGGCTCAGCGGTACCCGGGTCACATCTCCCTGCAGCAGCTGCCAGCCCACACCTGCTGTTGGGGCGGCCCCCTCCCTCCAGGTATTCTGCTGTGTAGCCATAACCCTTAGGTGGACTGGAGCAGGGGGGCTGCTCGGGCCAGTGGCCTCTCAGCAGGGCCCCCACCCAGGGTGGGCCAGGGAGGGGACCGGCCCCCTGGGGACCGAGTCCGTCCCAGGCTGAGGCCGGGCTCACTTCCAGCACTGTCGCCACCAGTCGTTTGGGGCATTGGTGATTGTGCAGTTATTATAAAGGGATTAAAACAATTTTCTGTTTCATTTGACTTCACAGAGCAAATGTTGTCGCCTTTATTCCCACACAATGTCTGCCGTTGGCAGGGCTTTGCTCTGCCAGCTGCAGAGAGTGGGGCCCGGCTTGTCAGTGCCAGAGCTCTTGGTGCAGCATGGAACTTGCCCTTCCTTCACACCAGGCACAGGGAAAACCACTTGAAAACTACAGGGAAAATGCCCTTTCAGCAGCCAGCTGGAGCAAGGGCTTGGGCACTCTCAGGAAAGGATGGTACATGTGGAGTCCATCAGGCAACTGGGCTTCCCTTCTCTCTTCCAGAAGTTCACACAGAGCCATTGGTTTGCTGCCCAGCCTGTCCTGCCGGAGTTGCCATCCCATCACTCTGTCCTGCTATGCACGCTGGGCCGAGCGCCGTGGCTCGGTGAGGGCAGTGCCGCGCTCGCTGCCCCATGCCGGGCTGTCTCGGCCGGGGGCTGTGGGAGCTGCTGAGCCTGGGGCAGAGCAGCTCCCGCACTCGGCCCTGTGCAGGCAGCGCTGACTCTGCCCTGTGCTTCAGGGAACGGGAGATGGGACGTTTGGAAATTCTCTTAGAGCAGAAACAGCATTTTGGGCAGCTCGTGGAGGATCCCACCCCGTCCCCAGACAGTCCCAGCCCTGGCTGGGGACTGCAGGCTCACTCTCTGCTAGGCTTGACTACCAGCCCCAGAGGTGCCCACTTGATGGGAAACATCTTGTGTGCCTGGCACCCACAGCAGCCATCTGCTGCTTGGGGAGGGCGGCCCACGGGTCTGGCTCTTTTTGAAACAAGTTCTAGCTATAACTGTTTGCAGCACTGGCAGATGGCAAAGCTGCGCTGAGCATTTCAACGGGTGCTGATTATTAGCAACAGGGACTTATGGATGAGGCTGGAGCACAGTTCTCCCCACACCGCTCCGGATGCCGCTGTCTGCCAGCACCCCCAGTTCACCCCACAACCCCCGTGCTCGCCCCCAGCCACTGTGGGAGCGATGCTGTCTGTCAAGTTAACCTGTTCTCCTCTTCTTTTGCAGTTCCTGCCAGCGTACCTGAAAACTGCGAGCAGCTAACACCTGCTGCTGAGCCCCTGATGGGACTAGGGCCAAGCTCCTGCACTCTTGACGGGGATGAAGGTAGAGCCATGTTACCTGCTACCTAAGCTCACTGGTGCTGATGTAGCTTGTGGATATGGTCCCAGACCCGGCTGTGTGCACAGACTCTCAGCTCTGATCCCACCTGAGACGATTTAGCGGCAGCAGAGACCCCAGCTGTGGAGCACGCTCCCCCAACCACCCCACGACGGAGGGGCTGCAGCACTGGAGAGTTACTATGCAGCTTGGACTGCTTTTGGTGGTGGTTTTTCTAAGCTCGATGGATCTAACAGGCAGCAGCAAAGTGGTGAAGGGCAAGAGGCAAAGACGAAGTATGTATGAAATGCTTTTCTTCTCTACTTCCTCTCATGATGCCATGAGGGTCATGCTGGTGTGAATGTGTTTACAACACAGGGAGCTGGACAGGGCCTGTGGTGCCCCAAGAGCCCACAGAGCTCCCCCAGTCCTGCTCCCAGGCAGACACGCACTGCCATGTCCCTGACCTGCCACAGCTCCGAGCTGCAGTGTGCCCTGAGGTCACATGGGGGTCAGTTGTGCCTCCAGCCCAGAGGGTCCCTGGGGGGGCTCGTGCAGGACAGCCAGGCAGAGCTGGCACAAGAGCAGCCATGGGCATTTGCCCTCCTTTATGTAAGCTCATGTTAGAACTGTTTTACATTAAAACTGTTTTAAATTAAATTATATAAAATTGATTTTATATTAAAATTGGGACTGCTGAGCCCTGGGAGAACAAAGAAAATCTGACATCATGGCTTATGCTATAAAGGGCAATTTCCAGCGAGGGCCCAGTTTATACCTTTACCACGGATGCTGAGCTTGGCACCAGGGCCCAGTGCTGCAGGAGGTATGGGGCTGGATCCCTGGGGGTCCCTGTGCAGAGGGGCCAGGGCCCACAGTGCCAAGGTGGGTCCCAGTCCAGACCGGTGAACCCTCCTGACAGCTGGGGGCTGAGGACCCCTCTGCCTTGGGTGTCTCTTCCCAAAGCTGCAGCAGCCCCCACACGCACAGGCCCGGCGATGGGGCTGGGGCAGGCAGTGGGGCTGCCAGGCTCTTGGGTCATGGCAGGAGAATAGGGCAGCTGTCTTACCTCTAGTCCTGGCATGTGAACACTGTGCTGCTCTGCGCTTGCTTTTGAAGTGTAGTAAACATGGTATTTAGAAGAATACATCTTTTAAATACACAGCTTTTCTATAAACAAGGACATGGCTTGCATAATAAACTAATAAAAATAACCTGCATTCTAGCCTGCAAAGAATGCGATTGGTTTCAAAACAAGCAGTATTTTAAATGATAATTAAAAGCAGAAAACTCTCAAGACATGGGATAGAGTATTTTTCTTGGACCAAATGTAGGAGCTGAGAACACATCTCTATTTTGGGGGCAGTGACACCTCCCGACTGCCAGAGAGAGTTTAACATAGGCAGGGTCAGAGTGAGATCCAGCCTGGGATGCAGCATGGACGGAATTAGTCAAACTTGTGCTCCAGGGCCGTGCGCTCTGGTCCCTGCTGGTCCTCAGCATGGAGGCACCGCCAGCTCCAAGCAGGGAGGCAGCAGGAGGTGCTGGACCCCTGGGCACTTGCCCATCATGAGTGTCTGCCCCATGTGGCATCAGGGCTGATGGGCAGGGCTGGGAGGCAGTGGGCTGGGGTGGACAGTGCTGGGGCTCTGGGCACAGTTGGTGGCTGCTTCTGGGTCCTGCTCCTCAGTGTGGCCACTGTTGTGGCTCTCACGCTCGTGCTCAGCACAGCGCTGGCACCGGTGGGCATCAGGGACGGGGCCACGGTGTCTGGCCGGAGCAGTGCTGGGAGTGCCTCAGTGCTGCAGCACCCTGGCCCTTGCTCTGTCCCAGCTCCTGCCCTTCCTGCCAGTGGTGCCAGTGGTTTGGGGTCACAGCTGGTGCCTGCAGAGCCCGGCACTAACCACTGCCTCTCTCCTGCTCTTCCAGTCAGCACCGAGCTGAGTCAGGGCTGTGCCAGAGGTTGTGACCTGTGCTCTGAGTTCAATGGGTGCCTGAGGTGTTCCCCCAAACTCTTCATCCTTCTGGAGCGGAATGATATCCGACAAATTGGGATTTGCCTGCCTTCTTGTCCACTGGGATACTTTGGCCTTCGCAATACGGACATGAACAAGTGCATCAGTGAGTGTGGGGCTGGGAGGGAATGGGCGTGGGCAGGTGGCAGTGCTCTGCAGGGCGGCATGTGCCTGTGCTCAGATGCAGGAGGTGCTGTGGCTGTAGGGAAGGGCAGAAGCAGGGCTGAGCATGGCAGCCATCTGCCTGACAGGAACCCTGCCCAGCACTGCATGGACGTGCTGTGGACCTGGGATCTTGCAGGACCTCTGAGCAGTTTTGTTATATGGGCTGCCAGACTGGCACTGGTTTCCTTTGGGAGGAGGGAGATCCCTTCAGGCATTTAGTGCCTCTTTTCCTTCTCTACTGCTCACCAGACTCAGGCAGCTCTGAGTGAAATCCTTGGCTTGTGTCCTTGTAGTCGGAGCACCAGAAAGAGCTGGACATGGAAACATGCGATCACACCCCTGGCAGGTCCATGCACAGCACCCTCATGGCCAGGTTTCCATCTAACTCCCTTTCCATGCAGCCTGTCCTGTAGCTGCAGCTGGAGCCGGGACTGTATCCTTTTCACCGTCCCCTTTGGCTGACTGATACTCAGCTGAACAGCAGCCCAAAACTTTCCCACCCTGATTCTGTCCTGGCAGAGGCTGCTGCTGGCTGTGAGAGCTGCAGCACAGGGCTGTCCTGCACAGGAATGGTGCAAAGAAAACTCACTTCTGAGTGGCACAGCCAGGCTTGGCAGGACACTCAGAGACATGCCCTGGCTGCTGCAAGACCCCTGGGAGCCAGGATTGGGCTCTGGTTGGCAATGTGGAGCTTCATGAGTCTTTTGTTCACATCGGACTGCATGATGGCTTAGGTGTTTGGTGTTTTTTTCCCCAGAATGCAAAATTGAGAACTGTGAGTCCTGTTTCAGTCGAAACTTTTGCACAAAATGTAAGGAAGGTTTGTATTTGCACAAAGGGAGATGTTACGTCACATGCCCTGAAGGCTATGCTGCTGCCAACGGCACCATGGAGTGCAGCAGTCCTGGTAAGCGGGTCCAGCCCTGCGCTCGGCGTGTCTGGTCGTGGGTAGTGCTGCAGGGGGGTTTAGATGACGAATCGAACTCCTCATCGTACACGTGTCAAGGGGGTGACAGCACAGCCCTTCATGGGGCAGAGCCCTCTGGATGGGGAGCAGCCCCTGGTGTTTGTGAACTGTGACCCAGAGTTGGTGTGGTGTGGCAAGGAGGGGGGTGCTCGGGGACTTAGGAAGCTGCTGGGGAAACACACACTCCCTTGCAGCCTACGGTGGGGGAGAGATGCAGTGGTGGGCTCTGGGATGGCCTGAGTCAGCAACCCAGGAATGGGAGTTACAGCTGGGCTCTCTTGTTATCTGGCAGCACAATGTGAAATGAGTGAGTGGGGGCCATGGGGGCCCTGCTCCAAGAAAAGGAAGCTCTGTGGCTTCAAGAAGGGCAATGAAGACCGAACACGGCGGATTCTGCAGGCTCCTTCTGGGGACGTGTCTCTGTGTCCTGCAACCACAGAGGTGCGGCGATGCACTGTGCAGAAGAACCAGTGCCCCGAAGGTGAGCAGAGGTGGAATGTCTCACCATCTGTCCCCACACCCTATATAGGTCAGGCACAAGCAGTCAGCCAACTGTCCAGTGTCACAGCTGTGCTGTGCAGCTCCCGACCCCTCTGGAGTGCAGGGGATACAGATGTGACAGCAGTTGGAAGAGCTGCAGGTGGAAGCGGCACAGCCCCCAGGGGGTGATCCTTGGCACAGCTTGCCATGTGTGCCACAGGTTTCAGCTGTTTTAGCTTCTTCCCTGGCCAGAAAGCAGACAAGGGTGCATGCCTGCGTGCTGCTGTGATGGGAGTTGTCTTCTCTACGAGAACGCTTAGGTCTGTTTTTCCCAGGAATTAGAGTGTCTTCAGGATGGATGGTGGTTTGGTTATCTTGTTACAGAATGGACAAGGATTGCAGCTGTGTTGAGTGTTCTGAGAGGAAACGGTTCTGAGCAGTGACTAAATGCCCAGAAATTAACCAGAGGGGCAGGGGGAGGTGGACATGGCCAATCTGTTCCCTGCTGCCTCGCCCCACTTCACACTGCCCCTTTGCTTTACTGCAGGGAAAAGGAAGAGAAAGGAAGAGCAAGGAAAGCAAGATAATGGGAATAGAAATCGGAAAGACACCAAAGACACTAAGTCTGGCACCAAGAAGAGGAAGAACAAACAGAGAGGGGCCACGGTGCCCGCGACACCCACTAGCCCTGCCCAGTAGCTGGCCCTATGCGTCACCTGATGGCAAGACTCTATTGCTGCTATGTATATGAAAGCTTTACTGAACAGAGCACTGCTACACCACGTACACATGTCCAGAGACAGACATATACTCCAGACCCACAGACCGACAGAGGCCACACACACGATACTTGAGGAGGCTGCACACACACCCCACCCAGGACTGTGGAAGAATGCCGCTGAGGAGTGGGAGCACACACGGAGGCAAACCCCACAGCCCCAGGGCTCTGTGGGGACACTGCAGGGAGGAGAAGTGGCGCATGAGCCAGTGAAGGACCCAGATATGGCATTGATTTCATGATCAAAGGCCTCAGCTGGAGCCCAAGCACGCGGCCCCAGCGCAGCCCCACTCAGCCAGGAGATGAGACTGAACCCATATGGCCACTCTCTCTGACCAGGGACCCAGACACACACAGCAGTGGCCTCTTTCTCTTCCCCCACCCCTTAGTTTGTGTTTTAAGCTGTATGACTATAATTGCGAATACATGTTAAAAGTTTTTGGTAAGAGGTCAGTGGTATCTGCCCTGAACCTGCTTCAAAGAAATATTTCAAATTAAAAACAAAACAAAATCAAAATGACAACCAGCTTCCTGAGTGTGTGGTTCATACCTTGGCCCCTATGGAGGCTGGTGTCCCACAGGACAGAGACTCAGTTGTGGATGGGAAACTCAGCAAAGCTTTAAGAAAATCCCAGAAAATGCTGCCAGCTGCACTGCAGCCACAAATCAGCCGCCCTGCGCGAGGGACCCCAGCTGCACCCCGCTGAGCCCTGAGGAATTCCCCACTGAAGGATGCAGTTAACACACAGCAGATTGAGAAAATGAGAGGTTACAACAAACTGCAGGTTGCTGAAGCATTGTGACTCTGCTCAGACAGTCACAGCTGTGGGACAATCCTGGGGTAGAGACAGCCGGTCTGGCTGCCGGACACTGCCCCGGCACGTGGCAGGAGGGAGGCAGGTGGGAGAGGGAAGGCACAGCTCAGATCCTGCAGAAGAGAAACAAAATTTTGAGTTGGGTAGAAACTACTTGTCTGCATCCCACTGGCTGGAATTCCCTGGATTCTCCTGCTCTGCAAGAGCTGACACCTGAGCAGAGGAACCGGGACAAGGACTGTGTAAGACAGATCTAGTGAGCCCTGCATGGGATGCATGGGAACACTGCCTGCTCTGCTCAGGGAGTTCTTCCTTTGGCTGTCTCGCCACTCACTGCCCTGGTATTTCAAAATGTGCTTTCTCTGTGTAAATATGTAGAGACACATTTAATTTCTCGAGAGTTCAGCAAAAGCTCTCTGGTCCCAAGGGATGGTGCTGTGGCTCACAGAGATGTGCCCAAGGTGGATCAGGGACATGCTGCTCAAGCTCCAACTCCCCTGGTAGGGCAAAGGGCAGGGGAAACCTCACCCCAAACTAACCCTGGTAAATCTAATCTTCACTGTACTCACTTCCAATCCACCCTCTGCTCGGTGGTTTTGGAGGACAGAGTGAGCCAGCGGGTGTGCAGGGTAGGCTGCAAAAGAGCTCCCTGTCCCTCCCAGGGGTCATCTGCCCACATCCACAGCCCTGGTTCTCTCCTCTGGCTCGTGACGCCCACTGAGGACTCAGCTCTGGCACAGGACACCCCAACTCCCTTCACCCAGCCGCTCCAGGGCTGGCTTGGCTCAGTGCAGGATGTGGAGGCTGCACAGTTGTTTCGGCTCCAGAGCTGTACCAAGCTCTCTGTGACTGCTCTGCTGGCAGAAAAACCTTTCAGCCCATCGTCCACTTTGTGTTTAAGTAAACAAGAAGCTGTTACATCTTTGAAAGGGGATTCCATTTCAGCTCAATGATAAACGACCAGCATACCAAGCAGGGGGAGAAAGAGGTTCTTAAAAGTCATCCTTTGAGTTGTTTACGGATCATGTTAATATGACTTCTGAAAGCTTCTCAGCTGAATGATCCAATCTTATTCTATTTTCTAGCCTGTGAGAGAAGTATTTTGTTGTGCCATGGCACTGCATGTAGGCAGAAACATTTTCCCTTCCACTTTTATCAGCACCCACCAGTCACCCGTTGGTGAACCTCAGCTCACACACTCGCTCTGCCTCCCTCCTGCTGCCATGTCCCCATCTAGTTCTCAGCAAGGATTAAGGAAAAGAGAGTGCATTAGGAAAGTTTTCTGTATGAGGCTCTGGTAATGACTTGATTCCCTACAGTAACTCCTGGCACTATTAGCACAGCTATTTCAAAACTAAACTGCATATAATAAATCAACAGAACCTATTTTAGAGAACTCTAGGGATTATTAGAAAAACTGACAAACTTCTTTCTGTTGTAGCCTTTCCCCTACTTCCTTCCTTTTTTCATAGCAAAATGAGAAGAAAAAGGGACAAAGGCAACAGGAAGTTTAAGATGCATATTAAGACTATCCAGGATTTTTCAGTAGGGGTGATTTTAAAATTAAATTGTTTTCGAACCATTAGGGGAAAAATATTAAAAAATCCAGTTTCTTTTGTCTTTTTGAATTAGATCAAGAATTGTGCTTATTCCCACTCCCAGAGAGCTAGTTCAGTTATGAATTTAGGAACATTTTGCCTTTGACCAATGTGAACCGCATGCTGAGCTCCCCAGTCCAAGCTGAGATGTCCTTAGCTGGGTGATGTCACCTCAAGTCACACACATGTGAACGCTCTCTTTCCATGCACTAAATAACCCTGTTGTGGTGTTCTCTCCATGTCATCACTGTAAAATACACATCTTTTAAACAAATAAATCAATAAATGGGTTTGCTGAACCAGCTTCATTTGTTTATTCACCAAAACTCGAGTCAAATCCCAACTAATCAAAAATGTCCACAGACAGAGTGAGCCTGTCCTGAGAGCCTTCTGACATCTGACAGCCAAAGGAACTGACACTGACCATGGATAGGAACGTCGCTGCTCCGACTCCTGCATGTATTCCCTCCCTGTGCTTTGATCAGCTTGATGCTGAACGGGAGAAGCAGCTGCTGGATGGACAGACAGACAGAGAGATCCTTTGTCAGGAGCTCTACTGCATGGAAAACAGCTTCATTTTCCCTGCTGAACAACCTGATGTTATTCACTGGACAGAATTCCATTAACTCAAAATCGGCAGGATGGTTTCTAGTCAGTTTCCTCAGCTTTTAAGCAATCCATCCCATGCCATGGAGGAACAAAGGACCAGGAATAATGGACAGCTTGCAGTTGTGGTTTTGTAACTGTTTAATTTCTCTCTCATTTGTTGGGATTTGGAAGCTAAAGCAGATGAATGTCACCAAACACAGGCTGGTTCTATCACATTCTTAACCCTCTCTGGCTAATATAAATCTGTATTTTTCATCATCTACAGTCAATGAACTGTGTGCTTACACACTCCTCACACAGTAATTCACTGACTTTCCACCCCCAGTGAGGTGGAGGCAATGTATATATTCCTTAGCCCATGTTTATGTTAAAAGGATTTCTCACTCAGGAGAAATCTTAGCTTTGATTAAAGGAAACAGAGTTGGATAGTGAAACAGGTTATCTCCAAAACTATTGTTTGGGTTACACTGTCTGAGAACACTAAAACGGATAGTTCAGATGTATTTTTGCAGATTTTATGAAGTCAACAGACTTCTCAGAGAGAGTTGATAGGCATCACGCTTAAAAAAATCCTTATTAAAATTACAGAAATACCAGTGTATTTAATCAGTCACCATAAATCAACCACCCTGATGGCATTTACGTACACAGTAATACATCACACCCAACTGAATGCCAAACCATAGTTTGGATGGAGCTGCTTGCTGGAATCTCATGATTTTTGAAGAACAGGAAAAGAGGCAGCCAGGTAGGTAGCATATTGTTGTTTACAGCCTGAGGTAAAGCGCCGCTTTAGAGGTGCTGACAGGGCCTCAGCGGCCACAGCCCCTCCTGTGCCACAGAGGAGCCCAGCCTGTCAGGGCAGAAGTTACTTTTCATGACTGTTCAAATCAAACCACAGGAAAACATTCATATTTAACTGCTTTAGCTTCCACAGTGCTGCTGAATGCCAGATCCGTGGCGCTGGCAGATGTTCCCAGAGTGAAGCCGAGGGCTCTGCAGCCTGCCCAGCTCTGAGCCCGCTGCACACTCCGAGGGCTCGATCCCACTGGCACAGCTCCTCCTGGGCTCTCAAAGTCCTCTTACACCTTTTTGCCTTTTTTCTTGACTTCAGTTTTCTCCTCCCTCCCTACTTCCCCTATTGCTTTCAGGCACCATTTTGGGAACTCAGGATCCAAGGCAACAATCCAGGATAATTTTGTTTTTCCTGTTCAAGAGCTGTCCCACCTGGAGCCTTTTGCCAGAGAGCCCTGCCTCCTGCTCCTGCCAGCTGTATCCCTGGGAAGCCATGCCTGAGGAACTGAGCTGGGAAAGCTACTGTGTTGATAAACTGCCTACAATATCTTCTGCTGTGATTTTGAAGATGAGCTACAAAATCCATGCGCATCCTTGTGTTCTGCAGAGAACTGCTGCAATAGAGGGAGATGGCTGATGCTGCTTTATCCTGTTAAATAAAACAGAGGAGCTCAATACCACACTGAAAAGGGACTCAGAGTGCAAGTCCAGTCTTGTTCTGAACTCTTGGAAATCTACTTTTCCTTCATTTAATTGACAAAGTCTGTAGATCATACAGGGAAGACAGTCCCTGCCAAAAATCCAACATCACTAGTTTTTAATAATACAATGGGAATAACCCCTCAGAACATATGTAATTATGGGAATGAATCACTCCAATGGCATCACGTAGCCACATTCACTGGGATCTGACAAAGATGAGGCCACATAAAACTCAAAATTATTTCATTTCAGCCCTGGTTGGGGCGGTGGTGCTGAGGAGCTGAGGCCACGTAGCAGAGGCGATGGACAATCTGTGACTCCATTGTCCTGGCTGGCTGTGGCACAGACAGTGTTCTGCAAGTAACAGAACAAGAAAAAGCTAAAGACTGAAATGGGGGGATGCATCAATAGCAAAGGGAAAGCTGTGAGTCATAGAGCAAAAAAACATCAGTTGAGTGGAGCAAAATATCTGACTCGCACGTTATCAGATACACAATAAACAGCCGCAGCCTCAGGGATGCTGAAAGTTAAACACCAACTGTTGGCCTCAGTGATGGAATTTGGGTAAGGGAATATGTGAGAGTGAGTAAAGTGCAGCAGGAAGGTGCTGGTTTGAATGCAGGTCCCACACATTATCAGTAGGATCTTTTCTTATGACAGAAAATCCAGGCTCGTAGCCCACCCCAATGGGGGTGTGAGGCATGCCATGAGCATGGTTGGGTAAAGTATTTCACCAACGCTTCCAGCCTAGGAATTCAGCACCCAACTCTGGGGCATCCCCAAGACAAGTTCTCCCTGCCACAACCTCCTGCCCAAAGCTGGCTGGGTCTGTTCTCTTCCAGAAAGAGACTGTGACTTTCTGGCTGCACCCCAAAATCTCTTGCTAACAATAAAGAGGGAGTTTTCTTAAGGGAAAGGAAGAAAGAGTGGGGGAGAGCAGAGCAAGTATTACTCAACTATTTAGTCTAAAATTTTGAAAATCAAAAGGCTCTTCTGACAGATTGATATCGACTCTAATAGAAAACACACTTGTCCTGGGAAAACTCTTCTACATGAGCCTCAAGTCTGATAGCTTAGACAATTATCTACAATTTGGAATTGATTTCTTATGCCCACATCAATGTGTACTTTTTCAATGCCCAAGGCACAGATAATTCTATTAAGAGAAAAACCAGAATGTGTAGGCTTAAGCCAAACAGCCTCCAACTCCAGACTCTGTCTTACAAAACATGTCCCAAGGCCTGACTCACCATGGCTCCCTTGTACAGCAGGGACTCTACACCTCACAGCAAAACGCTGAAAATCATTAAAAGAACAAAATCCCAGCAGCTCTATTATTGTTCTGGGTTTAAAGGAGCATTAGCAGCACCAGAAGGACATTGCACTGGCTGGGAACGCTCTGCTGCTAATAAGTGTTTAGGAAGGATGGGCCAGAGCTGTGTTTTGGGGAAGTATTCCCCAAGGTGCTGAGCTTGGCCCTAGCCCAAGCTCTGGTATCAATTAACACTGTTTCAGTTCAGCTTTGTTCATTTCCCCTAGGTGAGGAGCTTTCAAATTGCTATTAAAATCTGGCAGTAACATGAATGTGGGCTTAGGCTTTGGACACAGAACTTGCACAGATTTGATTTGTTAGTGCACTGTCCATGCAATTCTTTACACGCACATAAAAACACCAGTGTTGTTATTGCTAATTTTTAAAATTCTTTGCCAGTAACCCAGAAAGAACAGCCCCGTGCGCCTGTAAACACCCACCAGCACTGCCTTGTGCTTGAGTTCGAGCAGCCCAGTGCCCCCCAGCAGCCCAGTGCCCCTCCAGCTGCTCGTGTCCCACCAGCAGCCCTCATTTATCAGCAAGTGGCGGGGAGCGTTACTGCCGCTCTCCCGGACTATTCCCATTATGTGTCTGTGAACAAACACCAATTCCCAAACAATGGGGGCTCCCGTGCCAGCGCCCCCGCTGGGCCTTCGAACCACCCCGCGGCCCCGGGCAGGACCCGGCCAGACCGCAGGGCTCCGGGGCAGGCACCGCCGCGTCCCGCCGCCCCCCGGAGACGGGGAGTGACACGGAGCACATGGGGACACAGGGGAGTGTGGGGAACGCGGGGGGACACCAGGGGACCCGGGGGGCCCGGGGCCGAGCGGGGGCAGGGCGCGGCCCGAGCCCACGCGTTGCCCTGGCAACCGGGGCCGCACGTGGTTGCCCGGAGACGTCGCTGCGCCTGCGCCGCCACGCGGCGGCTTCCGGAAGTGCGTCAAACGCTGCCGCGCGCCGGAAGTGCCGCGCGCGTGTGCCCGGCCTGTCCTGAGGACTTCGGGCTCGTCCCGCCACCGGCATCGCCACGATGGTGAAGCCGCGGTACAAGGGCCGCTGCTCCATCAACCCCTCCCGCGCCAGCACCAACCCCGGTACGGTCGAGACCGCGGGCAGAACCGGACCGGACCGGACCCGACCTGGGCTGATATTCTCTTGTCTCCGCAGATCGCGTGGGTGGCGAGGGCGGGAACAACATGCGGGACCGGGCGACCATCCGGCGCCTCAACATGTACCGGCAGAAGGAGCGCAGGTGAGTGCGGCTCGGCCCGTGGGGGCGATGGGTCGTGGCCTGGCCGCCTTCCCGGTACCGTCCGGGCAGGGCTGCGCCAGGGACAGGCGACAAAACGCCTCGTTACTGGCACGGTGTCACTCCATCGTGTGCTCTGTAACCCCGTGAGCTGGGGACCCTGATCCCGAGCTCTTAGCAGCTCAGCGATGTACCAGGAATACAGCTGGGAAACACTTGATGCATCTGCCTGGAATGTCATGAGACCCAAAACACCCAGAATTCCCGAATTTCCCACGGCGGCATAGCTCAAAGCCTCCCCCCCAGAATGCCTGAAGAACCTCAGCTCCCCTCAGCGTCTTCACAGAGGGTCCCCCTGTGCCCCAAGGAGGGACCCTCTGCAGGACCCTCTGTGCCGCGCTCAGGGATTGCTGGCAGGGGAGCAGCACCCACCGTGTCTGTGCCATGGCAGTTCTGAGAGTCCTGTTTCACACTAGCACTTTTGGTTTCTTTTGCCAAATTTCGCACTGTTTGGAGAGCAAATGGGGAGGAGGGATTTTGAAATATTGCTGAATTTAAACCAGGTCTCATCTTGCGAATCCTGTGTTGATGAGTTCTGCAGAGCTGGTGGGCAGAACTGGTTAAAAGGCTCCATGAGAGAACACAGTGGGATTTGCTACAAAATGGTACTTGATGCCTTTTGTAGCCCCATGAGCCCTTCCTGGGCTGACACAACCAGCTGCAGGGAGGATCTGGCCAGGCTGGACCACGGGCTGTGACTGCCATTGCTGCTGCTCAGGGTTGGATTAACTAACCCACACGGAACACATGGGAGAGCTGGCTGGAGGTGAAGGGTCTCTCTGCATTTCGTGGCTCTGCTTCTGGCCTGGTATGCACAAAGAGTGGAGGGATCAGTGCTGCCCTTGTGCATTGACATGTCTTCATTTGTCCCTTAGGAACAAACATGGCAAAGTGATCAAACCTCTGCAGTATCAGTCAACAGTGGCACCGGGCACAGTTGCAAGAGTGGAACCAAATATCAAGTGGTTTGGTGAGTTTTGTCCAACTTCCAGACTCAACAAAGCTTAAAAACTGTTGAACTTTGTGTGTTGAAAGGTGTTTGTTTGGAAATGGTGGTCTGAGAGCTGTGTGGGACAGGTGAAGGGAAGGTGAGGGACCCCTGCTGTTGTCAGTCCTTGCCCGTACCTGTGCTTTGGGGGTTTGCTTTCCACACGCTCCCCTAAGAGTGGTTATTTTGGCTCCTGTGGCCATTCCCTGGGGTTTGCCCACGTGTATGGCTGTTAAGTGTCCTAGAGATACTTCTAAAATTTCCTTTAAATGGTGGAAAAGAAAGGGATTGGCTGCCTGTTTGTGCTATTTGGCCTTGGTCTCAAGTAAAACCCTCTGGGTTTGTCACTGGTATTTTTGATCCTAGATGGAAAGTTCATGTTTTATTAGTGTCCCCAGGGTCTTCGGAGCAGTTAAGATTGGGAATGGCCAGGTGTAATGTTTGTTTTTCACATGCAGGAAATACTCGTGTGATCAAGCAATCATCCCTACAGAAATTCCAGGAGGAGATGGAGACTGTGGTAAAAGATCCTTACAGAGTGATCATGAAGCAGAAGAAGCTGCCCATGTCCCTGTTCTATGATCGGATCAAACCACATGTGGGTATCACTTGCTGTGCAGGTGTGTGCACAGGGCTGCCAGGACGGTGATTTACCTGTGAACAGCTGTGCTGTCTCTGCTCAGTCTGGGGAAATATTGGAAGCCTTAGGAGGGGCAGCTGTAGTGGATTCCTTGGGGAAGGATGGTTCTGGTTCCCTGTCACTTTGGGCATTGAGTGTGATGGAGAAGAAAGATCCATTATTTAATAAAAATTCTCATTTTCCAGTAGGAAATTACCCCAAAAATTCTTTACGGTGAGGGTGGTGAGGGCCTGGCACAGGTTGCCCAGAGAAGCTGTGGCTGCCCCCTCCCTGGAAGTGTCCAAGGCCAGGCTGGACGAGGCTTGGAGCAATTTGGGATAGTGGAAGGTGTTCTTGCCCAGGGCAGGGGGTGGAACTGGATGGGCTTTAAAGGCCTTTCCCAGCCCAAAGCCTTCTGTGATTCTATGATAGGTTATGATATTATCATATTATGATGTAATTTATGATAGGTTAGTGTGCCAGCTGATGTTCTAATGCCTCTAACAGCTCCTGGCCCTTTTTTGGTGTCGCACTGCAGACACTCACGTGATGAATTTGAACTCAAATACGTGTGTTTTATCCTGTATCAGAAATTCTTGTTCATTCAGCCTTTGTTTCTAGTACATCAAGTTTTAGTTACTGCCATATTTTTTCACGGTGTCTAAACCATTATTTTGGACTCTCTGTAGCTATTTTGTCATATGGAAACTTTCTAAGTCATGTCATAAAAACATTATTTAAATTAGGGAAAAAGTTGTGTTAAAATGTGCATTACAAAAACAAATTGCTGCTTTCAGCGATGGATTGTTTGCTGTTCCAAGAAAAGCTGGCTTTCACTGCAAGCTTTAAAATC
The DNA here is from genome assembly GCA_013397175.1 of Platysteira castanea. Taxonomy (NCBI): domain Eukaryota; kingdom Metazoa; phylum Chordata; class Aves; order Passeriformes; genus Platysteira; species Platysteira castanea. The sequence continues at coordinate 78,896 of VYXC01009944.1, forward strand.
TACAATTTTGATTGTAATTATCCCTGACAAAAATCTGAGAATTTGGCGAGATTTGTGCTCTTGTTAGAAAAATAAGAAATAATCAAAGATAGCAGCTGAATTTTCATCACAGTGGTTGTAATTGCATTTGACACCATTTATGGTGGAAGAACTGAAGCATGGTTTGTTGGCAAGTGCAGAATGTTTTGTTGCTTATTAAATATCCACTCTTGTGTTTCTCAAAGCTTGAGCTGGAAAACTCAAACTTTGTTAGGAAAGTGCCTGTCACTTGTTACAGGCTGCCAGGGCTGTGCTGAACTCGGGGCTCCTTCACTGTGTGTCGCAAGAGATGGAAAAAATGGTGCTTGGGGTTAATTTTTTTACCAACCTGTTTTTCCTCAGACCTCCAGAGTTCACATTCTTGACACGGAAACATTTGAAACAACGTTTGGCCCCAAATCACAAAGGAAAAGACCAACTCTGTCTTCAAGTGACATGCAATCTCTGGTGGAGAATGCTGAGGCCTCGTCAGAGTCTTATGACCGGGGCAAGGACCGAGACCTGGTGACAGAGGACACTGGTGTAAGGTGACTGGAAAGGAAAAATGATTCATTGTTTACATGTAAGAAAAGCCACCCTTTTTTTTAAAGACATATCTGGTACCTCTGTGCAGGCTGTTACTGTGTGAGGAGTAAGGAAAAGGAGATTAGCTGAATATGGGATTTTGGCTAAATACCAACTATTACTTGGGCGTCATCCCCTCTTTTGTCTGTAAATGGCTTTAGAGAAGAGAAGAAGACCCTGACCCTGTATCTGTGGTTGCTGATGTTTCTGGTGATGTCTTCTAGGGATGAAGCACAAGAGGAAGTCTTTAAGAAAGGACAGTCCAAAAGAATCTGGGGTGAGCTCTACAAGGTAAGTGGCTCTTGGAATTCACAGCAGTCACATCTGTCAACCTTTACACAGTTAGGGGCTTCAACACAGCATTGCAGTCCTGTACAGCAACAATGAGAAAAACTCAGACAGTAGATTTTCATTTCCAAATCTCTGCCTGCCTGAGCTTGGTTTGTGAGCTCTAGTCCTATAGGAACAAACATTCTTAAAATACATGGTCTAGAAGAGGACTGGCAGAGTGAAGGTGTTCTACATCCAATTTCTTGGATTCCTAAGTCTTCACCACAAGTAAAAGAGTCATGTTCCCTTAAGTTTCTTTAGGCTAAAAACATCTGGCATATTGATGGGGTCATCTTGGGAGAACTCTGACCTCAGTTCTCCATGAGCCACCAAGGCTGCCATAGAATTGGGGACTGAATGAATTGGGGTGGTGAGAGCAGTTTGTGTGCTCTCAGTGACTCTTAGGTGTGAAATTGCTTGGCTTTTTGCTCTGAATTTCTGAATGTAGCTTAAAACCTTTTCATTTGGATCTAAAAGCACTGGGAATGATTAAGCAAAACAAATTTCAGTAAGAGGCTGCCAAAACTGCAGGAAAAAAGCTGTGAAACAAATTCACTTGGCTTGAAACAAGTTGTAAAATGACAGCTCCCTGCTGTAGTTACTTAGTGGACTAACAGCAGGTTCCTGCTTGGTTGTGTGTTTCATATTGATCCAGAAAACTCTGATCCATTATGAAATGGTCAAAGGGAACTGCTGCTGAATGGATGACAAACACTGGAGGTTTGTGTGCTGCAGCACTTTAGTTTTCCCATTTGGGTGTAGTATTTTCTTTCCCTTGAGCTTAAGAACAGGTAAAAGTCATTCAACTGTCTGGGCTGAGTTTGGAGAAGATTTAGGAGAGGAGAGAGTGGAGCATCAGTGGATGTTAGTCTGAATTTCACTAGTCTGTGGGAAGTAGCAGTTTGGGAAGGATACAAGGTTTTTAAATTAATGATGTAGTTTCAAATATGACTAGCTTTCATTTGGGAGGTACAGATATTTTGCTTTCTGCAAAATCCTTTACTTCTGTGTGAATTTTTTATTTTTCAGGTGATTGATTCATCAGATGTTGTTGTTCAAGTTCTTGATGCCCGGGATCCCATAGGCACTCGCTCCCCTCATGTGGAATCCTACCTTAAAAAGGAGAAGCACTGGAAACATCTCATTTTTGTCCTGAACAAATGTGATCTCGTTCCTACTTGGGCCACTGTAAGCACAGTCCTGCCTGTTATTCCATGGACCTTCTTTGTTCCTGTTGTAGCTGTGCTGTAGCTCCATGCCAGTCCCCATGCTGGTCTGGAAGGGCGTACTGCAGCTGGGGCACTGGGAGTTCTCTGCTTGCCTGCAGTAAAAGTAACAATTACCATGTAAATCTGTCCAAGTTTGGCCAAGTTGAGCAACACACACCAGCCACAAATTCCCTACTTCCTCTGTCTGGATTTAACAGTTCAGCTGTTGTCTCCAGAGTATGCTAAATGTTAGTCTGCCTAGGATCCATATCGACCCCAGCTGGTTTGCTTTATGTCATTAAACTAATGAGTTTTAGCTAGCAGGGAAGGCGTTTTTGGGAAATTGTTTGTCTTTTATACAAACAATACTCAGTGCTTTTAGCTGTTGGGTTGGGGAAGTGTTTTAAAGGTTCTTCCCTAGCAATGCTCATGGCCAGTTGCAGTTGTGAGCCCAGTGCAGATGCTGTGTCCTCCTCTCTGAGCACGTAGTGTCACTCTCCAGCCTAGGGTCTCTAACCCAGTCCCCTTTGCCTCTTCAGAAGCGCTGGGTTGCTGTCCTTTCCCAGGAGTATCCAACACTTGCTTTCCATGCCAGCCTCACAAACCCATTTGGCAAAGGTGCTTTCATACAGCTCCTAAGGCAGTTTGGAAAGGTACAAAACAATTTTGGGGATCCGTGGTTGGTTGGGGGAGTTACTGTGTGGTCTTTTGTTTTGTTAGCATTTGGGGTTCAGGACTGCAGTGGTAATTCTGTCCCTCACTCTGAGATGTAAAAGGACGTGTTATTTCTCACCAGTTACACTCTGACAAGAAGCAGATCAGTGTGGGATTCATTGGTTACCCCAATGTTGGCAAGAGCTCAGTGATCAATACCCTACGGTCCAAGAAGGTCTGCAGCGTTGCCCCCATTGCAGGGGAAACAAAGGTACGAACATCCCTGTGTTAGAGGTACAAATGTGGTCAAAGGCAGAATTCATGTGGAATCAGCCTAATGACCTTGTCAAGGTGTGCACTGACCTGCACAGGTTGTGTGAGGCTGGGGCTAATGGACAGGCCCTGCTCTGAGGCACTGCTCTGGCAGCGTTCCCAAATTCCCACTCTGCTGTACTGCAGTTCTGTGATGGGAATGCTCAGCTGCCCTTACTCCCTGTCTGTGCTCTCCTGATCCAAACACTGGGTCAGGCTCTGTTTCTCTGGCTCTGGTCTTCAAAAATTAGACAAGGACTGTGTTGAAGGCGCTGGTGGGGAACTGCTGATCTCTTTCAGGTGTGGCAATACATCACCTTGATGCGGCGGATTTTTCTCATTGACTGCCCGGGGGTGGTTTATCCATCAGGGGACTCAGAGACAGACATTGTGCTGAAGGGAGTGGTATGTATCTGCACTGGATGCTGGAAAGCTGTCCTGTTGTCACTGTGATCGTCTCAGAGGAATGACTGCACACTTGAAAGGGTTGATCCTCTACCATTCTTTTTCAGGTTCAAGTTGAAAAGATCAAGAGCCCCGAAGACCATATTGGTGCTGTGCTGGAAAGAGCCAAAGCAGAGTACATCAGGAAGACATACAAAATTGATTCCTGGACAGATACAGAAGACTTCCTTGAGAAACTTGCTGCTAGGACTGGAAAACTGCTAAAGGTGCGACAGCTTCCTGCATTTGCAGCCTGGAAGAGCGTGTGGCCTGTTCTGAACCTGGGAAATGGGAATTTTTCTATTGCTTACAGGGCATAGGAGGGCTGTGTGCCCTGCAAACACGGACATAAATTGTTCCTGTGTTTTCTCAGGGTGGTGAGCCTGACTTGCAGACTGTGAGCAAGATGGTTCTCAATGACTGGCAGAGGGGCAGAATCCCTTTCTTTGTGAAGCCACCAAATGCAGAACCAGGTCCCCAGGTGAGAACGTGATGCTTGTGCCTCCTCTTCCCACGTATTTGGTTTCCCTAATGGCATTCACTGCTGCTTTTCCCAGAGTGCCATGAGATTTGGGCAGTGCATGTTCTGGGTGGGCTCTGCCCAAGCCTGGTCCTTCAGGTGACACTTGAATTTGGTGAGGACCAGGTAGCAGTGCTCTTTACAGAGATGTCTGAGCCATTACTGACTACCAGAAATGTCAGTAATCATGTTGTCATCATAGGCTTTTTCCAAAGAGAGAAAATGGAAATTGTTCCTGAAGACGGTGGGACAGACTTAGGGGATAATACATCCATGATGCTCTTCCTTGCAGCCTCCTGCGTTGGAAGCATCTGTGACATCCTGCCAAGATAATACTGAGGAAAATGTCTCTGAGTTGGTGGCATCAGGTGTGGAGCCAGAAGAGGGGAACAACACAAACACCGAGATCAGGCAGCTCATGTCCCACGTTCGGCAGAACTTCGGCAGGATTAATGTGGCACCTCAGTTCTCAGAAGAAGACCTGGTTCCTGTGGATGTGCCAGGTTTTGATGACACAGATGATGATTCGTCTGGAGAGGAGAACCAGGAGGAGGAGGAGAAAGAGGAGAATGAGCAACATCAGGATCTGGGAGAGGAGTTGCAGCTGGCTCCACCAAGTGCCCAGGAGAACTCTAAAGCAGTTCTTAAGGCTTTGGAGGACAAGATTGCAAAATACAAAAAATTTCTGGATAAAGCCAAGGCCAAGAGATTCTCAGCAATAAGGTATCTGAATCTCTCCAGTACATCGAAGGGGGAAAAAGGGTTGATGAGGCTCTGCTGTAGTTTGACTCCATTCCTGACTTGCTTAAGTTCCCCTGTGCTACCGCACACAAGTTGCCGCAGCTTATCTGGCTTACCTATAAGGGCTGGAAATTTGGCCAAGTAGCAGGGTTTTTTTGAAAGATTATTCCAAGAAATGCTATTTACCAGCAAATTAAAAATGTTCTCACTTTTGGAAAGCTGCCTCTTAAACTACAGATTAGAATTACCATTATCTTGGTATTCTGGGCAGCAATACTGCATCCTTGGATTTCTCCTTGATGTTGGGTAGTACCAGGGCTGGATATGCCTGGGTCTTTGTGCATGTGTAGAGAATCCTGGCCCATACAGCAGGCCCAGTTTTAGCAAAGCTCACTCACCAGCCTTATGAGGACTGAGATTTCAAGGTTTAAGTGCTACATTTTCTCTCTCATATAGTGCATGAGCACAGTAACTCCAGTGACAAGGGTACTGCGATATTTTGGTACAAAGACTGTGGCTTTGATGCTGACGGGGGACTGGGATCTGCTGGAGTCTGATGGCTTCTCAGAGGTGGTCACAGGTTGTGTAACAACAATATTTTATGGCTGGTTTTATCTTCTGTAGAATCCCTAAGGGACTGAGTGACAAAGTGTTTGCAAAATCCATGCAGAAGGCTGAAGAACCCAAAGAAATTGAAGACAGAGGTAAAACAAGATTAGTAGATGTTCTTAATCTACATTTGGAAATCCTATGAGCCAGAGAAAAAAGGGCATTAAGGGGAGAAGCATCCATTGGTCCTGTGTGCAAGTTCTTTTCCGCTAAAACTACTTAAATCTTCCTTCAGCTGACCCAAGAGCTGCTGCTGAGCTGGTGTAGCCTTCCTGTAAGAACACTTGTCTGTGTGTTGGGAGATGTCCCTCTTATTGAGGGAAGATACAGTGCAGGCAAGTGTTGAGTTCCAGCAGCCTGGGCTCTGGGCAGGCTGCAGCCAGAGCAGCTCCCCTTTCCTGGGGTCTTATACAGGAAGGAGTGGACGGAGTTTGGGATGTTATAAAAGCAGAAATATGTCAGGCTATAGGTTTTACTGTAGCTTCAGTTGCTGTAGTCAGTTTGAGTAAAGGCACAATCAGGTGGGAGAGCCGTCCTGACAGGGCTGTGGAATTCTCCTGCACTTGAATGGGGCTGGAGCAATCTGCTTATTGAGAACAGTTTTCACTGTAATAGCTGGTGATTCTCTTGTGAGGAACATTCATATTGTTTGGGTAGAAACTCTTAAAATACAACCAAGGGCATGTGTTGCTCGAGGACTTGAGATGTTGACCTCAGCCTGAAGTTCTTCAAACAAATGAGTGTTCTGGAAGATACCAAGTGTGTGATCTCTGCTGTTTGCAGGCAGCACAGAGAAGAAAAGAAAGAGGAAAGCAGAAGAGGAAGGTGATGATGATGATGACCAGTTGGGTAAACAGCCTTGTAGGAAACTCACATCCAAAGAAGTAAGTGTGATTTCCTATAGTACAACTGAGCAAGGGAATAAGCTGGCTTTTTAATCCTTGGATTGCCTGTTACCACTAAAGAGCTCTGAGACTTTAGGCATGAACAGAAGGGGAATGAAAACTGAATTCTGTTATGAATGTTCTGTCACAAATTCTGTCACGCCCCTCTTACCTGACTATGCACACCAGATTGCATCTTGTATCTTGCTGACTACTTCTGTAAAGACTGAAGTGGAGCTTACTCTTATAAGAGCTGGGAGGGGTGGGTTCCGTATAGTCACATCCGTAACATTTTGTTTGAAATTATTTATTTTACTTAAGGCGTGTGGAATGCGAAGTGAACACCATTGGAGAGTTGCAGACGCTGAGGCTCTGGATGCTGGGGATTTGCTAATGTGTTTTGTGTTTGCAGAGGAGACGAGCCGAGAGGCAGCAGCGCTCCAAGAAAGTCGGAGTCCGGTATTATGAAACTCACAACGTGAAAAATAAGAATAAGAACAAGAAAAAAACTGGCTTGGAGGAACAAAGATCAAAGCACAAAAAATACAAACATAAGCAATAGCTGCTTATTCTATTAAATTTTACATAAAACAGCTCTAGTATGTGGTGGCTTTTTTTACTATAAAACTTGTGGTTCCTGTTCAAAGCCCAGTGTGACCGGCCTGTCCTGGCCCCAGGAGCAGCATCTCTCTCTTTGTTTCTGCATCATCTGAAAGTTCTTTGTGCAGTTGGAGCTGATGGTATTTCCACATCGCTGTCCCAGGCCAGCAAACACTGCAGTAGTCAAACAGCTATTCCAGTGTTGCTCAGTGGTGGGGTTTGGGTGGGTTTTTTTCTGGAAACTGGCTTCATGGGGTTTCTCACATGACTACAGGGAATTCTCTTCCCCATGTCCACTTGCTATGCAACCAGCTGCTTACACAGGTACCTCAAGCAGGGATTTCATTTGCTTCCATTGAGAAGTGAATCTATGACTGCCATCATGTCCCTTCACTTCACTAGAAACAATCACACTGAGAGCTTTGTTGTTGCCTGTGCTCAGTTATTGCTGATGGTTCTGACAAGGGATTTTGATGTACAGTTGACACCAGCTTGCAGGGACTCAAGGAAATACCCCCAAGACACCTGTCCAAGAGTGAGCTGCCATTTCTTGGTGCCTGTGACGTACATTTCTTGTAGACACTTTTATATTGTTTCTGAATCTTCTACAACATTTTCAAATGAATAATGTCAGAAGTTTGCATTTAAAAATATTTATTAGTTATTGCTTTGAAGGTCATTAGCACGTTACCAACAGGCAAGTCCCAGACAAGTTCACTGTTCAAAGAGCTGACTGCTGAGATGGCACTGAAAGAGGGAGCAGTAATTAATGAAGCTCTTGAATTTCAACTCTTCAAGAGAGAAAGAACACAGTTACACTGCCTGCTGTTACTGGTAAGTGAAAACTCAAGATCGTTTTAGAAAGACAAATCTTTGTCACTAATTGCAAGCTTCTTGCTCTGACAGCTCTTCTGAGCCTGCCTTGAGGACAACAGAACAATTAATTCTTTGCTGCAACGATGCTTTCAAGTTGGGTCTGAAAAACAAAGGAGACAGTGAGACAAATTAGATCCCCTAACCTAAAAAATAAAGCTGCAGTGCTATGAGGGGCTACCTTTTCTTTTGGATGTTCACAGTGAGGAGCTGAGGGATGCTGCACTGCTGCCAGGAGAGCCAGGCCAGGTTTGTTCCCCAGCCATTCCATTCTTACATGTTTTATAAACTAGTTTGTCGTTCCTGGCATGCACACTTGTTGCATTCTGAGGAGAACAGAGCTGGCCTTGGCTCTGTACAATGAGAGACTTGGTTTAGAATGTGAAGCATCGAGGGGGAAATTAAATAAAAGCTGTTGAAACAGTGGTCTGAATTCTCTGATTTCAGGCTGGACTATGTGAGCTAAATTAAGTATTTGGCTCTCTAGCATTTGGAACACAGACTGACTCTGGGACAAGAGTAGCTGGGAACAGCAAGTTTTGTGATTACTGAAACAACTTGATGCCAGTTAGTGGATTGATGGGAGCAGCCACCACAGTAACCCAGAGCAGTGGCACACACAGCGGGTGAAGTACAGGTTCTTCAAGGAAGAAATGGATTCAGGGGCAACACACACCTGATCTAAGATTTTGTGTCCTAAAACATTCCAAGGCAGCCTGAAAATGTAGGTTAGAAAGTAGGATCTGCAGGAAAAGCAGCTTGCTCTAAGGGAAATGTCTTTAGCTGTAGCCAGAAACATTTGATGTTGTTCCGGGTGACATTCTTTCCTTACTCATAAGATGTGGGATCTTTTTCCTTTTAAAAACAAAGTACAGAGCAGAATCTCTGTTCTCCCCAAAGCCACATGCACAAATAATTATCCAGTCCCTGCACAGTTGTTCTTGGGTAATATTTAATGTTAAATGGTGCGTTGTGTTCCTAGGGCTTTAATGGTTTTAATGAGAATTTTACCACTAGTATTTGGAATTCTGGATTTTTACTGACCTTCAGCTGCTGGTTTGTCTGTTTGAGGAACAGAACCTCTTCACTGTGTTTCTTCTCTTCTATTTCTCGCCGTTCATTTTCTTGCCTTTCAATGGCCTCACATTTCGCTTTCTCTTCGCTCACTTGTTTTTCCAGCTCCTTGTTCTCCTCTTCCAGCTCTGCAATCTTTGAAAAAGAGTACGGTTGTCTTAAGTTTTGTTGGCAAATAATCAATTTGCAGCTAAGATGGGACAAAGGTGTGTGTAGTACAGTCTTTAAAGCCATAGAACAAGCTCCAGAAGTGCAGCTAAGCCCAAGGACAGTGAGACGGGTATTTTGATAGTCTTTGCTGCCATCCCATGGAAATGGAAACAATGGATTTAAGGATATAAAATTTGCTATCATGTGTATCACATGCAGAAAGTTCACCCCATCCATCATGGGGCGAACAGCCCCACTCACCCTTTTCTCCATGTGGGCCTTGCCCTGCTCGGCCTGCAGCGCCTTGCGCACGCCGAAGGCTACGCTGCTCTCGTACAGTGCCTGGTAGGCAGACAGCGTCAGCTGCAGCTCGTCCCGGACCCGCAGCAGCAGCAGCCCCCGCTCTGCACAGCTCACCGTGGTCTGGCGGATCAGCTCGTCTGCAAAGAACAACAGTAGCTGCAGTGCCTTTATCTGGGAGTGCTGGGCACACACAGGGCCAGAGTCTCCTCTTACCCATTCCCTGCACCACACAACCAAGAATTTACTAGAGAGAGCAATAATTGATTTGTTTTGTTACATTGTAGCTGTAGCATTAAGTGCAGCAGGTGAAAGCAGAGTGATGGTACAGCCCCTCAGGAAATGCCAGTGATGCTGATCCCCATAAGCTGTAACAGCAAACACTTAAAAATGTGTAATGACTTGTTGCAGTTATGGGGGAGCTTTCAGAGGATCCTGCTCTCCAACCCGTGGCCATCCCTTGCCTTTCAGAGACCAGCGCTGTGTCATTAGAGTGTGTAAGATATACACGCATACAGTTTAAGTTCCTTTAAATAAACCGTTGGTTTAAGTGCAACTAAGAGGATTTTAAGCCGGTGTTCATGTGCAGGCATCTCCTGTCCTTCGAGTGTCAGCTGTGTGAGAAGCACGAGCACCGCGGGCACTGACCGAAGCACTGCGTGTAGAGCTCCCTGCGCACGGGGCACAGCCCGGTCTCCCGCGCCTGCCGCTGCTGCAGCTGCCGGTCCAGTTGCTCCTGCAGCAGCACGACGTCCCGGCGGGTGCTGGGCGCGGTGGACACCTCCTGCACCCAGAGCTTCTGCGCCTCCTCCCACTCCCTGCCAGAGAAGCATCGGCCGTTACCGGAGTCACCGGGCGCCCGCCGGGCACTGCCGGCCCCGGCCCAGCCCCGCTCACCGCGGCGGCAGGATGGCGTTCAGGAGCTCCTGCGGCTGCTGCGTGGAGGGGATGCTCGCGGCGGTTCGCGGGGGGGTCCCCTTCAGCGGGTGACCCTGCGGGAACAAGAGAGGACAGTGCCGTAGGAGCGGGCGGGGAACCGCGGCCCCCTCGGCCCCCAGCCCGCTCACCCCCGGCGGAGCGCGGTATCCCCCTGCGTGCCCCCCCTCCCCGCTCACCCCCGCGGAGGCCCTCTCTCCCCGCCGGGACACCAGCACGGGCGGGCAGTACCGCAGCAACGACTCCGGCGGCGCCGCCATCGCGGCCGCGGCCCTGTCACCATGGCGACCGCGACTCCGCCGCCGCGC